>CM021102.1:74338143-74852491 GCA_007115665.2 Sequoiadendron giganteum
GGGGGTGCCCTACTCTTCTCAGGCAATAAGCTTTGGCTCTGCCTCTTATGCTGACTGGAATGCCTTTGCCTTTGATGCTTACTCCGCCGCTGGTGAATACGTGTGTGGCACTGAATCCACGTCTGGGATTGGAGCTCCTGGTGGTGCTGCTGTCGGTGCCTCCGCGGGTGATGTCTATACCTATATTAGTGGTGCTGCTTCCACCGATGCTTCACCCGGGTAGTAAACAGTCTCTGCCACTAGGGTTCAATCTCGCTCAAATGCGACTACTACTACTGGATCTCGGTCAACCACCCCTGCTGCTTTCTTCGCTACTCTAGGAGATTCTAGCGCTACCGAGGGGAGCCATTAGTCTCTCTATCACTATAACAGTGTAGACCACCACGAATAAGATGTTGGATTAATCGCACACGGATCAAACTTCTATTGGGCGTGCCTCTCTGGCTTTGTCCATACCTTTTCCTATGCCTTGACTCATGCCCTTACCTATGCCACTGGAACCGAGTGTATACTTAAGGATTTGGATCTTTATGAGCGTACCTGGAACTGCCTTTGCCGTTGATGGATCAACAAGTTCAACTCGGGAAACTCCAATGGGTTCTCATGCTTCGGGGTATCGATCTTTATCTATGCAAGGTAATAGCTAGAAAAATGTTACAATGGCATTCTATCGTAGTGTGCCTACAGCTATGTACACTTCTCGTCGTACACCTGCAATGGACCTTTCTCGTACGCTCACTATGGCCTTATCTTGTGCACCTGCAACAATGCTTCTGACCGTTGAACCACTTGGATGAGATACAGGCTTTAGACTCAAGCCGAGTGGAGCTAGACCGGGAGTCTCAGGCTATGGACTATGAGCATTTCTTTCTTCCGGGGAAGGGGATATGAAAAGCAAATATTGAGAAGCTATTCAAAGACGTAAAAGGCTCCCGTCCCCCTAAGACGAATAGGGTGGGTGCGAAGCATGCAAGGGGCCTTGGGCGCGTATGGATCCTCAGTGGTGCTATAGGCTGGGCGATGTATGGTCCTCCTACTGATGGTAGTTCGGGATCAACTTAAGCATGAACTGCTGCTACTCGTGCTACCACTGAGACTTGGTAAACATAATCTCCTTACTCGAGAACGAACTTACTTTGATGCTGGGAGGATAAACTAGTATGGGGACTTTCGTAGAGAGTTTAGACTTTTTGAACCTACCTATAGTCGATGCAGTCCATACCATACTATAGGCGTAACATGCCCCCCCACCCCCTTCGAAACCTTTCCAATAGTAGGGGGTTTACCCCCAGGAAGGACCTTCTAGGTCGGGTAGGCCGTTTAGATCATATGACTGCCTATAGTTCCTTTGGCCGACCCCATCCCCATAGAGTATATAGGCCCCTAGTGAATGATCAACTTGATTCTTCAAATCGTTCCGGCTGCAAAAGTGACCCATTCATTTTGAGCCCTCGGAACTAATCTCCTCCCACACAAACCCCACCGGGCCCCCCCTGCCCCCTACTATTCTAATGGGGTAGATTCTATTCGCTTTCTCACCCTATTGCCTATACCCACCCGCTATAGTAGTTCACCCCGTAGGGGGGTCGGTACCAAGGACAGCCTTCAGCACCCGCTATAGTAGTTGCCAATATGGTTGGCTGCCGAAGGCAGGCAACTAACTGTGGGGTTGGTACCGATGAACCCATTCGTCCTGGGGTTGCCTACCTTCGGCAGCCGACCATATTGGCCTTAGGTCCCGAAACAAACCCCACCGACCTACCCCGACCCGCTATAGTAGTTGCGAGTATGGTCGGTCCCGAAACAAACCCCCCCTGCCCCCTACTATTCTAATGGGGTAGATTCTAGAAGGCGGGAGGCCCGGTAGATTCTAGTGAGTTGGCCCGGGGTCGGTCCCGAAGGGCGGGTCGGTCCCGGAACAAACCCCACCCGCTATAGTAGTTGCCAATATGGTCGGCTGCCGAAGGCATGCCTTGGGTGGGAGGAGGAAACATTTATTGATAGGGCTGGATCTCGGAATTGATTCTTTCTATTGCCAATGCAGGGATGGCGAAAGTGACTCATTATCCATCATCAGTCATCAGTCACGGGGGAGTGCCGACCGAGTCCCGAGTCTATATAGCCGCCCTCAACCTATTGGTTTTGACCCCAATCCCAGAGCCCTATAGATCTATCTGGGTGGTCGAGTGCCGACTATATATATATATCTAAAAATATAGATATATATATATATATAGTAGAGTAGGTGGCCCACTCCCCACTCCATATAGATAGATAGATAGAGGGGGTCGACGCATCACACATAATCCATCTATTATATACGTGATATGACTGATGACTGATATCACCACACCATAATAGATGGATGATGGATGATCTTGACCCCCCCCATCTCAAATTCCCGCCCATACCATATAGAGATAGGGGTAGATGGATGTGGCATCAATCGACCCCATGGGGCACTCGACCGCCCCTATCTATATAGCTGGAGGGAGAGGGTCTCGTCAAATCTCTACAGATGGAGTTGGGGTTGAGTGGTTCACTAACCCCTCCCCCTCAGCCTCCGAGAGAACTATAGATGGTCGGCGCGAGGGGCCTAAAGGACCTCGGGAGAACTCCCGAGAGAACTATAGATGGTCGGCGCGAGTGCCCCCCCACCCCATATAGAGTCTAGAGAGGGGGGCCCTCCTTCGTCGGGGGAGTGCCTAAAGCCATATCTATATAGGGGGCCCTCGACCAGATGGGTGGGCAAGCATAAATCGATCGAGTGGTAGTGGTTCACTACGCCATATATAGATAGATAGGGGCCCTCGATGAAC
Organism: Sequoiadendron giganteum; assembly: GCA_007115665.2. Taxonomy (NCBI): domain Eukaryota; kingdom Viridiplantae; phylum Streptophyta; class Pinopsida; order Cupressales; family Cupressaceae; genus Sequoiadendron; species Sequoiadendron giganteum. The sequence goes on from CM021102.1 coordinate 74,340,963, forward strand.
CCCTGCCCCTGCTTATATAGAGATAGAGAGAGGGGGTCGAGCCCCATATATCCCCATATATGGATAGGGCCATCTATTATATACGTGATATGATGACGGTGACTGTAGAATAGAACATCGCATCTAACTACCGGCCGGACTTAAGGAACACGCCCGAGACTAATCGTCGGGAGGCCCGGATAGCACCGCTCCGCTGGATAGTCCGATACGAGGTTGTGCCCTATTGGGGTTAGGGGAGGATGATTGTTGGTTAGGAAGCCAATGTTCGTTGTTTGTTGTTTGTGGTTAAGGAGATGAGGGTTGGCCCCTTTATCCAATCAGTCGTTGAGGGTTATATCTGTTCATAACGGAACGGTGCTAACCGATCGACTCATAATGAATGAATGATTTCTGCAACCGCAGCAACCCCGTCTATATCTTTAGGGCGGGTCATAATCTAGATATGGCATTTATGCCCGACTATAGTTCAGGTGCAGTGCTGGATGAACCGGTTGGGTTATGAACCTTTGGCGAATCGAACAGTGATGAACCGCATGCATCTCTTGATTGAACCACCGGTGGACAAACCATTCGGTGAACGGATGCACGCCCCCCCATAGAGATATAAGCTTAGAGGAAGAAAGGCCGGGTGAGTAGATAGTAAAACCGCCATATATAGATAGGGCCCACCGTGGCTCCAACCCCAACTAATATAGGCGTAGGCGTAGGCTTCAATCAGTCCAGTCCACCCCAACTATGGAGGTGTGCTTTGCTTGCTCGGAGACGTGAGATGAGTAGCTCCCTCGACCCTTATCTATCTACCTATGGATGGGGACTAACGAATGCCGTTCTATCTATATCTATGGGGGTTGAGGGACTCCCCCGCCCCTATCAAAACTTGACTGCATGGTAGATTGAGTATAGATAGGGCCGTTGGTGCTCTCCCGTTGCCGTATAGATATACAGGGTGGTAGTCCCACTCCATATTGAATGAACCACCACATCGTGATCGTGCCTCTCACACCTAATAATGAAATTATGGGGCACTCCTCCGACGGCCTACTATCTATCCATAGCTAGAGCTTATATATGGGGGAGGAGCGCAGGCCCGTCCTCAAACTATTGGCCGTTGGTCGAGCGGTGGCTATATCTAGTTCGGTTGGGTTGGGTTGGCCCTATATCTATAACTTGGGCTCCCACGGCTCCCTACTATATAGATGCTGGATGCTGCTTCGATGGCCTGAACTATCTAGGGGCCCTACCGGATAGAGAGATAGTTCTGCATCCGGGGACTCAACCTGCACGACTATCTTCCTCTGCCAGTGGGTACTCACTTGAAGGGCATTTGACTACATCAGTTTATATTGAAGTAAGGCAGTTCTGTAACTACATATAGATCTAGAGAGTCCACTCGTTCGTTCCATTATATAGTAGTGGAGATGGGTGGATCAACCGATCACACCAGATCGATCCGCTGCAAACTATTATTGGAATGAGAATTCCGAGTTGTGGACCCCATGGTAGCAAATAGCAATTTATATAGGGGGAGGGGGCTTCTGCCTTTGCCTTACCCTATATACATAACTCTTGCTCGTAGGCACCCAGCGAAAGTTGATCGGACCTAGCCCTGTCTATAGACGAGGCACCCGTCTTCACCAGAGTTATAGATGGCTCACCTGCATTTGCTAGTCCTAAAGTCAAGGGATATATCTTACATTTAGACTCTTTATACTCTATACGGCTCAGCCTACTGAGCAGACTAACATAACACTAACGGGTTCAATGCTATAGCACTCGACCCGGCCTACTATGATTTATCCCCGGGAAGGGCGACTGGGCTATACTATATAGTGGTTAGTAGTTCCCCCTCGATGAACCGAGCTCCAGCTGAATCAGTAACGAGTGCATCTAGGCGGGGAGTCTATTATATTGCTAGCAATGTGGTTCGTAATCACCCAGGGAGGAAGTGGGATATGCCCCTGCAGGGGGAGGAGTGGGCGAAGGCGAATATAGAACAACATAGCCGGCTATCTTCCTCGCATCAAGGCACCTACTAATCAGATCAGACCGAGGCACCTCTATATATATATATATCTGGGCTATTTGGGCTATCCGAAGGGACTCCTATATTGGGTAGGGCGGCTGGGGAAGGACTAAGCGGCCCCATATCTATATCTACATCGAGATAAGAATCCAGAATGGAGATATAGTATGCGGGCCCTATCTAGGCCCTCGACTGGGGATGGGGAGATGGATACCAAGCGGCCCTATATCTATAACTCGCTCCCCTGATTCTAGGAATGGGTTCCAACCCCCTCTACTCTACTTTATATTAGGACTAGGACTAACCCCCTTTAGAATAGTAGGGCCATAGAATTGTAGGGGCCCTCCCCCCCGAGATGCATGCTCGACTAGAGAGTAAAGTAACCAACTAAGATTCCCTCCCCCCTGATAGTTATGGTCGCTCCCTGAATGCTAGGCTAAGGACCAATGCGGGTAAGCCCTATATCTACCTTTAGGCACTCGTGCCGACCCGGCCGAGGGAGAGGGCTTCAGTTCTACATCTGGGTATGGAATTATAAAGGGGGCATCGATAGAGGAGTTAGAGTCTGCCCCCCCATAGTAAAGTAACCGATGCAGGTGAGATGGCCCTAAATGGTATAACTAGCCCAACCGAGGGCCTACTAGATATATATATAGCCGGTCCCCATCCCCAGAGGAGGGGAATGGTTTACCGGTCAAGCGAAGTACCGGTCAATTCAATGGTGTAGTGCCGGACAAAACGGTGTACCCGTTCAGTGGGTGCGAGCCGATTCAACCATGCCATGTTACGTGTGAGCGCCGATTCAACCATGGTGAGGGCAATTCATCAGTCTGCAGCATAATTCAATTGGCCAGTCTCCGATTCCGATTGGGAATTAGTCTTATCAATTTCTTATCTAATCTACATTGGGGCGACTATAGTCTGAGTTCCCGAGTAAGCAATTCCCTATCTATCTATATGGGCGTAGAGACGGGAGATAGGCCCCTTCCTTCCACTCTCGAATGTGTAGATAGTTAGGACCCCTATATATCTATATGGCAACGGCCTCGACCCCATCCCATTGTTCATTGACCTGACCGGCTATGCTCGATAGGGGTGAAGTGAGGGATAGAGAGCCTACCAATCATGGGACCGACATGCTCGATTGGGAACTAATATGATATAGTAATATAGATATGGCAATGCCCGACCAAATGGACAAGACATATAGGTGCCCACCCCCACCCCATATCGATATCGATCTAGCCTGCCCCCTCCCTCTATTATATAGATAAGTGGAGGTGGAGGTGGAGGTGGAGGTGGAGGTGAGGGTGGGATTTCTACATTGGCATTGGGGGTTGGGATCCCACTCAAATTCCCTCCCCCCCGAGGGAATCTCCTCTCTCGTCTAGTCAGCACCCTTAGCACCCTTAGATGAATCTGCAAAGAAAGACAACTTCTTATCTCATAGTTCTTCCGCAGAAACTTTTTATCTCTCTCGGTGAACCGCTGGGATCGAAGCCCCTCTCTATGGATATGGCAGCTGGGAGTATAGTTCTCTCGGTGAACCGCTGGGATCAAAGCCCTCTATATATATACATGGCAGCTGGGATGGGATCAAAGCGAGAGGGAGAGGGATATGGATGGGCCCCGCATTGCATTAAAACAAACCTCGCCCTTGCCCTTGCGAAATGAAATAATAATCGAGGCACTCAACCGATAGGGATGATTTCTAAATCTCGGCCTGGGATGTCAGATCGATCGGCTTGATGGTGGTATATATCTAGTACTTCATGGTAGGCTCGGCTCTATTTGCTATGCTACCATGGGGTCTAGTCCCCAACCCGGTCAAGCATTTATCAATTTCTTAAATGACTCTATGAGATAGAGAAGAGACTAGATGCTTAGTCATTCGACTCCCCACCAACCGATATATGCCGCTATCCCCAATCCCCGGATATGGATATAAAACCACCGGTCTACAAGCACACCGGTCCACAAACACCAAACGAACAACACGACATTAGTTAGTTCCTGGGCATCTTCCGATACAGATGTACATTGCATTGACACACCCGACTACATAGATGATGTTGTGCCCTCGGCCCATCTATATCAATAGGGGTCGGGGCCTATCTATAGTAGCCCTCGGCCTCCCAGAGAACTAACTATGAATGGTAGATGGTCGAGGCCTATCTATATCCATGGCCTCGGCCTCCCCATCTACACCAACAGGGGTCGGGGCCATAGCTTCATTGCCCTCAGTCTCTCGGGCATCCCTATGAATTGAAAGGGCTGTCAATCGAGCAGTAGTTGTATGTATATAGAGGGGGTCAGCTAAAAGTCCCTATCTATATCTGGGTCCTCGTCGGGTGAGTGCCGTGCCGTTATATCATCTCATCATGGCCGATCCGATGGTCGAGATCTACTAGATATATTATCTCGATGAACCCATTGCCATATCTATATCCACATCTATGTATAGGGTGCCAACTCAACTATATATAGCTGCCCCTGCTTTCTAGTGACTAAAGTATGAATCGAGTGCCCTCCCCTAGCCCATAGTAGAGTGAGTAGAGATAGGGGGCCCTCTCCTTGCCTTGCCTTGAATAGCAACTCAACTCAACCATACCATATAGATAGGCGGCCCGGAGGTGGTCCTAGGGGACCTGGGAGGGGAAGGCGGAGCCCCTTCCTTCAGTTATTGGTTATTGTGTCAACTTCCGTCCCCTTCTCTTGAGTAGATGAATGAGTCCCCCTATCCCTATCTATATATGGGGCGAGGAGCCCCCCAGTTATGCTATATAGAGATCGAGTAGGCCGTCGGGAGAGTGCTTTTCCTTTATTCCCTAAACCGAGTGCCTAACCCGGCTGGCTATATCTCCGTCTATGTCCCGGTCGGAAGCCTAAAGATCTCCAAGCTATTTTATAGATATGCTCTCTCCAAGCTGCTTATGCTCTCCCCCGATATAGCTAGCTTATGCCCATAGTTCAGATCGATGGCCTACCCTACCCCCTTTCAATTTATAGGGGATCTATTGAGAAGAGAGGAGGGGAAGGAGGGGGAGGGGTGAGCGGCCTACTCTATCTACTATTTGCTAGTCGGTAGCGAACCACTCGATTATCAATCTTTAGTGCCCATCTGCATTAGATTCTAAATACAGATAGATCTCGAGAGCCTATTGATGAGACAAAATGGTTGCATGTCTATATTCTAGTTTGATGGGACACACATATAACACCTTATATTTATACTAATTATTTAATATTATAAAAAAATAGAACATAAATATGCCATAAGGTGGCTCATAATAATGACAAGATATAAATTTAAATTATTAATTTTCAAAATTAAGATTAAATTAATAAATTTTGGTCAAACCTTTTCAACTATTATTTTTAATAAAACATTTATTAATATTATGGAAGTAAGGTAAAATTCATTCCTAAGAAAATGAAAAATTTATAACTTAATTCATAAAAGATAATGTATATGGAAGCAAGGTAAAATCCATTCCTAAAAAATGGAAAAATAATACTTCACCTTTATACTTCCTAAAAATCCACCCATAACACATAATTTTTTTAGCTAATCATGTTCAAGAGAAATAATTTTTTAAAAGTTTAAAAGTTAAATATTTTACATGTTCACTTTAGAGAGATTAAATTTTATTTCAAGAAGATAATTGTTTTGTGTTTCTAATTGGTTAATAAATAAATTATTAATAACTAGTTATCCAAGAAAAATAAAACTCATTGCAATAGTATTTTTTGACAAGTACTAATATCACAACCAAATAAATTGAACACATATCCATTGATGAATCTTTTTATGCCGACATCTCTTGTCCAATTTGAATCCAAAAATCTATGAATATCCATTGAGGTTAAGTCTTTTGTAGGATCAACATGATAAATAAAGTATTTATAATTGTACCCTACCAATATCTAAAGACTCTTGAGTGCATCACAATGATTTTGTTAAGAATTAACCATGAATCAACTAAGGACTCACATTGCTTGGAAAATGTTTGGTCTTACATAAACAATAACATGTACATCAAACTCCCTATAATAGTAGTGTTATAAATTTAAAAGAGATTGATAATCTAAGAAACTTTATTGGAGAAATTCTAAGCTACATAAACTGAAAAAATATAAACAATGCAAACCAATGATATGAAGAGATACAAAATTGCATTAAGAGCTTCCAAGAAGCAAAATTATGCAATAGAAAATGGATGCAAATACAATCTAAGTAGTGAGTTTATATAAAGCTAGGGAGAGGATGGAGGTGGTAAATCTAACCAATGGGAAACGATCACCAATATTAGCTGAAGTGATCACAATAGTAAACGATCCACCCTTTTAAGATGGAGACACCTCATCACCTTACCTCCTAATTATTAAATAATGAACTCACTTTATTAACCTAGATTTTTTTTTAATAAAAATGTAGGAAAAACCTATGATTAAGGAAAAATAAGTTAACCCAATGTGAAAATGAAAACCTACACGAACACCCCCCTTAAGTGTAGCTTAGGTGGATAAAAAGAGGATGGGTCCCAAAAAAAGAAAACCTGTTAGGTACCCATGTGCATAGTAAATCCCTCCCAAAGAAGAAGCCCCCCCACAAATAGAGAGAGAATTTCCCATAATAGAGAGAGAAAAGAGGACTAAGTGGCCCCCCAAAAAAGGACACCAACCACACTGCAAACAAAGCTTAAAAATGAATGAACTTTCTCTTAGTGAAAGTTTTGGTGAAGATGTATGCAATCAAATTTGATGTTTAACAGTACCTAAAATAAATGATGTGCTCATGAATCAACTCTCGAATGTAATACATGTAGATCTCAATGTTTTTGGTCCTTTGATGATGGACAAAATTCTAATATATTTGAATCACACTCTAGTTGTCATAAAAGATGGTTGCGGGCTTTCGGAAGGGAATGCTAAACTCACTGAGAATGTTCTAAATCCAAATGGCCTTAGTAGAAGCATTGAATATTCCTTGATACTTAGCCTCCATAGATGAAAGAGAAATAATAGACAACTTCTTTCTCAACCAACAAACTGGGCTAGAACCAAGGGAGAAGCAATACCCTGAAGTAGACTTGCGATCTTGAGACTAAAATTCCCAATCTTAATCTATGTGTCCTAACAAGTCAAAATCTATGCCTATTTCATAGTGAATCCCATAACTATGAGTATCTTGAATGTAGTGGAGAATCCGCTTAGCTGATTTCTAGTGCAACTCATGTGGCTCCTGCATGAATTGAGAGACCATGCAGGCTATAACATATAAAATGGTGGGTCACATGTGAGTCAAATATATGATACTACCAACAAGTTGTTGATACAAAGGTCCATCCACCAAAGGTGAAGAAAACTTAGCCTCAAGTTTGACCCCTAATAGAAATGGAGTTAGTGCAAGATTGTAGTCAACCATGCAAAACTTGTACTAGAGAATATCAAGTGCATAATTAAGCTATACAAGAGAGATACCTAAAGAATAATGAGTGATCTCAATCCCCAAGAAGTAGTGCATTAAGCCCAATTTTGACATCAAAAACTAATCATGAAGGGTGATTTTCACTACCCAAATGGTGGATGAGTGACTTCTTCTGATCAACAAGTTATTGACATAGAGAACCAAGAATGTGTGATTATCATCCTACAATAAAATATAGAAATTAGGATCAGAATGGAAATGAGTGAAACCAACTATCAGAAGGAAGGATTACATCATGGCATACCAAGCTCCCAAGGGGCCTATTTGAGGCCATAGAGAGAATTTTGTAGACACCAAACAAGTGAAGGATTAGATACAAACCCTTGTGGTTTCTCCATGTATATCTCCTCCTAAATGTCAATGTGAATAAAATAAATCTTCACATCCATATGATGAACTTCCCATATGTGAGTTGTAGAAATAGCAAGGACAAGTCAGATGGAATTCATTTTGGCTACTAGTGTAAAAGTCTCATAGTCTAGTCAATCCCAAGAACCTAGGACAATCCTTTGGCTACCAAGCAAGCTTTATGCTTATCAATCAACCCATTTGCAACAAATTTTGTCTAATATATCCACTTGCATCAAACAAGTTTCCTCCCCTTAGGAAGAGGGACAAGATCCCAAGTGTGGTTCCTCTCCAAGGAACTAAACCCTTCCTGCATAGCTACATCCCACTTGAGAACACCAAAATCTTCTTGAAAAGACTATGATTCAAAATTTGTATAAATGAAGAGATGTGGAGCCTCATGAAATTGTTATCTTGTTCTTTTATGGTTTGAAGAAACCCCTATCCAATCCCCCACTAATTGTAATGTCTAATGAGCTCAAAGAGGCCATGCAACTGGAGAAGGTGGAGAATTTGGAGGAGAATAATCAAGCTTTGGAGGAGGGATATATGAACCATCATTATCATTTTCATCATCTAAAGTTGTGGAAGAATACTCCTCATAAAGATCAAAAGGATTAGTATCCTCTAAAAAAATATCATCATGATACAAGGTCTCCAATTTTATAGTGTATGGATAAGTGTTAAGAGAAGAACTGAAAGGACTCTCCTCAAAGAAAACACCCCTCTCAATGAATAGCTCATGAGTGGTAGGATGTAGAAGATTATAGCCTTTGACATCATCTAGGTGTTCAATAAATATGTAAGGATTTCTCCGAGGATCCATATCCTTGCATTTCTCTTTTGGAATGTGGGTCCATGCACAAGACCAAACACTCAAAAGTTCTTAACTCAGGAGGGTTTCTAACCAATCAAAGCTTGAAAATGAGTTACCCGCTCCAAAAATTTGTGAGGAACTTGGTTTTGGATATAACATGTACAGTTAATGGCTTTTTCCTATAAAGGTGGTGCCAAAGAATTGGAGTGAATCATATTGTTGGCCATCTCTTTCAAGAATTGATTTTTGTGTTTTCCAACTCCATTTTGTTGAGAATTGTAGGGAAATATATGATGGCACTCTCAAATTTTGTAAATTTGAAGTGCCCATATTGCAAATTTTGCCTCTGCACTCTTAGAAGTACACTTGACAAATATGTCTGAATGACCTACTTTGGAGGGTCAGAATTTCAAGCTAGGTGATTTTCATGCAAAACCCCTTGGTAGACATATTCAATTGACATATGTGAATGTGCATGTTAATTTTAAGCTTCCCAGGATGCGTTTTTTCAGGGTTTTGAAAAGCGAAGCTGAAGGGTTTTGACATTTTTTGTTCTTTGCAAACGTTCAGTTTTGCAAAGTAGCCTCTTGTTTGAGCTTGCATTTTATAATTGATTGTTTTTCATGCCATAATGATTATTATTCTACATTCTCCCTACTTAAATGAGCTCGTATGCCAGTTTTCAGAGCTTCATGATCTGATTTGCTATTTTTAGCAGATTGAAACCAAATGCAATTTCTCCTTTTTTGCATTTGCATATTCAGAAACCCTTCTGATAGGCCAACTTTGAACGCAAATATATTTTGATCAGTGAAGGTTCAAAAAAATTTATTTTGCACACGTGCTCACGGTACCTAAATGATCTATTGTGTCCAGTGACAGCTTGCCAAGAGTTGATTTGGTATTTTTCCAACGAGGTGATTTTTTGGGTTTTAATTAGTTCAGAACAGGTTGTTGTTGCAAAAAATTCGAGTAAGAAACTTTGACAGTTAATAAATTTTGCGTCGTGATTGATTTCTCTGATCCGTCTTTTGCATTGCATTCTCGGGACCAATGGTTGCATGATTGCAAGTTCTTATGTTTCCCAGAGGTCGTTCGCCCAATTTTCAAAGCTGATTCCAGAGCTTACTTGGCTAGTTTTTCATATTTTGCAAACATGTTAGAAAGTGAGTTTTAATGAAAACCCATTTCATGTTTTCATTCCAAAAACATTCAGAAGCTGCCCTAAAGTCATTTCAGATTGAAAGTTGTTTGAAAACAATTTTTTTTTAGTTGGACCCACATGGGGACCCGACATGCTTCACAAAGTTATCAATTTGTAAGGGAATTTATACCACTACTATGATAATATTATGAGTCAGGATAGCAAGAGCTCATGTTGAAATCTAGTCTCAAAGTCAGTAATATGAGCTCTTGGGCAGATATATCATAAAGGGAATAGTCAAAGTGAAATGAAAGCTGTGAAAGAGAGTTTAATTGGTGCAAAAGATGAATGCATTTGGGTTGCCACTGGATGGAGTTAAAACATTACTTGATTTTGCTTGGTTGCCTGAACAACCATATAATATTGAAAAGGCAACTCTTTTTTAAGGGACTAATATTATTCATAAGTTTATTTGAATAACGTATGCATGTCTATTTGTAACTATGGTTCAAATTTAGAGAGGGATCTAATCAATCCTAGATTTTATTGGAGTCCGTTTAACATGGACAAAATGTTTATTCCTATAGTTTGGACACCCTTTGTCCAACAACTGGGCTGTGAAAATAGGAAAGTTGGCGGGCCAATACTCTTTTAGAAGAAAATTCTGAGGAGTTCTGTCAGAAATTTTGGCGCGGTTGAGGAAATGAGGCAGAGTCCCACAAGAAAAGTCAGATGCAAAGAATATGGATTGGAATCCAAAATTTTGAGCCAAGCTGGGTGCGCAAGCTGTAAGGTGGATTTGACACGGATTAAAGTGATGAAGTGGCCAAATAGGGGAAGATTGGTATGGTGTCATGGAACGTCATAATTACAGAACATATACAAAGTGATTTGCTGAAAAGACTGCAGGGACAAACACTACATAGTGTGCGCTACAGGAAATTATATCAAAATTGTTTGAGGAAATTCTTTTGTTGAGCACCGGGAGAACCCGCGCCAACAGAGAGGTGGAATCTATCCACAAAGCACTGAGAGAACCCACGCCATGAGTTGTAATGCATTGTAAACAAGCTGATACATAAGATGAATTTGTTGAAAGGGCAGCCTATGCATGTATGTGTTGAGAAGCCCTCAAAAATTCTAAGCAAAGGTAAGAACATCCATCCAAGCGTGCATATTGAAAGGGGATTCCTCTAAGAGACAGCGTTGCCATCGCTGTAGAGAATGAACACAAAATGTATTTATTGAAAAACCATAGAGACTGTGAGAGCCCACACCAGATTGAAAGACATGGAATGCCAAATGCAATGTATAAAGGAAAAGGCTTGAGGAGGCTCGAACCAGAGAAGGAGCTGTAAATAGAAACCATTGCCGTCATAACCTGTGAATTATAGAAATGAAATAAATTACTGTCGAATGAATGAAATTAGGGCACAAACAAGCTGAAATGAAAATCAACGGTGGAGAAACAGAATTGAATGCAGCATGTTCCTCACCGTCGCCCGTCAGATCGTGATCACAAACTGTCCACTTTTTAATTACCGCGAAATGGCGAGAGGGTGACATGTGGCAGGTGGAGCCCAAGTAAGGTCTTCGCGCATGGGTTAATGATTTCAAAAAGGCCTTCATGTATGATTTAAAAGGAGAGCATCGTTTTAAATTTAAAACAGATGGGCCCGACGAAGGGTGAAGTATAAATAGAAATATTTAATGGCCCAATTGATGTTTGCTAAATGGTGGGTAATTTTTATTTATTTTTAATATTTTCTTGACAGGGTGGATATTTTCATGTGTAAAGTCTTAAGTGATGTTGGGCAAATATTTCACATGAAAGTGAAAATCAAATACGAGCACGGATAAGATTGATTTTATTTGAGGAGATTTTTTATGAAAAAATATTTTAAATGGGCTAATGTTTTAAATGAAATGGTTAAAGCATTGTGATCAAGGGGTAAATATTTTATTTTCTCACACAGATATTTCATTACAAAGTGAAAATACAACAACATTGTAAAAAACAGAGATAAATTTTTTTCACAGGGAAACATTCAGAGATATTTTCTTTCAGTTGCAGATAAATGGAGGAATTTATCATATGCGCATATTTTCTATTGGAGAGCAACTTGGTGCAAAGGCAGTTTTGGAGACATAATAAGTTTGTTGCAGAGAGAGGAGAGAGGCTTTGCAAATTGTTGATCAACGGGAGGGAATTTTCCAGATGTCATCAACAGATCAATTTTAGGGCTTCTTCTAGATCCTTTTCTTCTTCTATATATTTTCTTCTTCTCTCATTATAAGGGGTTAGCAAGTTAGAAAAAAAAATTGTAAAGTCTGGTAGTTATTGAGAAAATACAAATTAGGTTCTGAGTCATTTTGTTGTAGGTTTTGAATTCATGGAGATATAATGTTTTATGATAGTTTTGACATTTGATTTAAACTGATAAATTTGAGCTCATGTCTCTCCTGTGTACAAGCATATTTGAATTTTGAATAAAGTGATCAAGGGTTATTTTGTTCATCTCACTATTGTGGTATGTGCAATTCTTATTTTAGCTTTAATTCAAGGAATTAATTAAAATGCTTAAATGAGATTGTAGATTGATATGTTTTGTACAAAGATTTGATAAGTAGTATTGAGTTAGGGTACATATTGGTGATATTGTAAGGCAATGCTATCAAATATCTTATATGCTATGTGTTGAATTTATTATAAACCTTTAGGTGTTTGTGAATTTGACTCCTCCAATGGAAATAAGACACTGATCTAAGTTGTACCAGTTTGTGAGATTCAATATTTTTTCGTGTTCACCTGGAGCTTGCTACAAATTGAAAATTAATGACTATCGTTTACTGTGAAGTATTGTTGTAATTATCTCACGCTTCAAATGGTTGATATTATTGATGAACAACCAATTCTATTTAGTATTATCCCGTTTTGTTGAGCTATTGAGTGAGATTATCTGTTATTGTTAATATTGTTTATAATTATGGTGCAGAGGTTGTAAACACATTAAGGGATCACCCTCCTGGGTCTTGCAGAGCCCGAAGTGTAGGAGGTCTTTAAAATCCTCGTCAGTTGGTCCAGGTCCTTCGAGCTGCCCTTGATTGGAATTGGCAATTCCATAGGTAGATTAGAAGATCAACCTGGTTACAATAAAAACAACCAACAATATATATTCTACAAATCAATACATTATGAAGCAAAATGTTGCTTAGACCAGTGGTTGAAATATTACCTCCATTATCTATATGGATAAATTTGATAGATTTCACATTTTGTTTCTCTACAAATTCTTTGAAGTCCAAGAAAGAATCAAAGAATTAAGATTTTTTTTTTTTAGAAAGTACACGAAAGTGTATATGGAAAAATTATTAAAGAAGGTTGTTGATGAGTTTTTTTGCACATCACAACACAGAAAAAATACAAAGTATTTTATCTTTGTTGAAAGGAAATATAACTATCTAAAAATTTATAGAGATTACCCCAAGACTTCAATAGTCAAGTCTTGACTTTGCAAAAACAATTAGTTGTTCAATGATTTTTTTTAATAAGGGGCCTTACAATTACTTAGCCAGAACTGAGTAATAAGGGTTTGGAAGATCTGAAGCTGATATAAAACCCTAGTTGTATTTTTGGATCCAAGAATTAAAAACAATAATCAACATCTAATTTGGAAATCTAGGTGATGCTTTTCTTCATAAACTAACTCAATCTTAAATAAAATTCAAAAGTCAAGGTGAGAAGAAATTGAGTTGATAAAACCTAAGGACAATTAAAATAATGGTTTGATGCTATAAATAGATTGATCCCTCACAAAACCAATTTTTTCTTACTCAAAAAGTAATTCACAATGCTACAAGAACAATGCAATCTTCACAGGAAATGAAATATTTTTAGATTGTGAAGATTTATTTATGAAAATTTATGAAAATACCCAATTCTGACATAACTAAAATAAGTCTTCACAATTGAACTAATTTCAAAATAAGGCTTAGACTAATCACACAAAGTAACTTACAATAAAAAATTTACAAATGGTATGAACTAGAGATCTATGAAATCTCTTCACACTGCACCATTATCATAGATGAAGTTCATCTAACATTGAAGAAAGGAACCATGCAAACATAGTAAATAACAAGTAGAACACCAAAACTCCAATTTTATTCTTGTATTAATTTCAAATTTTGGGTTACAACAACTCTTGTTCAACAACCTACATTAATGCTTCAAAAGGACATAGTGTCAAGAACTTTAGATGTGGAAATCTAAGGTGGGTTCGACCTTGCAAACAAATAGTAGTCATCCACCTTGTGAAAAATCAACGCATACAATCCTTTCAAAAAATTGTCCAACCCTGGACCTAGGCATAAGCACAGTCAGATCTCCACAATTTTGAGTTTGCGAAAAAAACACAAGCTCTTAGGTTTTGCAAAAACCCAAAACTTCTTAACTCTACGAGAAATTAAAGAGAACTCAACCCAACAAAAATCTACAAAGTTTAAAGCCTTAAGCCTAAAAAATAACCCAAACTCAAAATAAAGCAAGCAATCCTCATTATGGGAAAACTAATCTAGAACAACCTAACCTAATAAAGTGAAAAGAAAAAAACCTAGGAAAATAAAAGAAGGGGTCCTCGCTTTCAATGGGGCATGTGTACAAGGCACATCAAATGAGGACTCTAATGGGTCCAAATTCTTCAGAGGATTTCAAAGATAAATAATAATCATGACCTAGAGTCTCTAGTTTTGTAGACTGGTCCGACCTAGTATTAGGTTAGGTAACATTTATCTTGCAAACCTATGCCATTTTTATGTCTCAATATTTCTTGGAAAGTGTTCTAAGGGACATGTGAAAAATGTATTTAATTTGGCATATTGTAATTGCATTTTTAAGAGGGAAATGAATGTTGGTGGAGGTTGCACATCACTAGAGGACAAAATAATCTCTCCTAGGCATGCACATTGGGAATATGAAGAGTCTTAAGTGGGAGCCAAGTTTGGAGGGAAATAGGTGTCCATTGGTGCTCCATTTGGAAGTTGAACAATCACTGGAGCATCCTAAATGCTAGAAGTTGAAAGGGATATGGGTTAGGCACCCCTGTTGAAGCCTTTTGCATAATTAATTAATTTATTATCACAACTCTTGGTTTTCCAAGGAAGGGGTGTGAGTTTTTTCAAGTGGTTTTAGCACCTCTTGTTTTGGTTTACCACTATGATTTTGCCTCCCATAAGTTCTATAAATTGGAGCCTTGAGATGGTAGTTGCATCTTGTGCTATTTGCAAGTGTATGGAAGCATTCGAGTTGTAGAATAAAAACAATGAAATGTATTGTGGTGTATCTCTCTTTTGAATATAAATAATATACTTGCCCTCTTTTCTCATGTGGATTTTTTTACTGAAAGGGTTTTTCCATGTAAATTTGGTGTCATATTTGTTTTTCGATTTTTCTATTATGATGAATGTGAAATCACATACATTAAATTAGATTTGATAGTATTATTCTTTAGATTTGAATATACATACATAAGTTAATATTGCAGCTTAGTTCCACCTTATTTTCAACATTTTGTATCAAAGCTAATAGTTATGTTTAGAAGGGGACACCTTTCTCTTAAGTGTTGGAGGTTTTTTGGTTGTTTCTATGGTTTATTTCAGATTTGTGAAGAATATTGTATACCATCCAGCTTATACCTCTCGTCAGGATGTTGAGAAGTTAAATGGAATGTGCTACAAGATGTGGAAATTAAAGATGGACGATCTCCTAAAAAAGATAGATTAGTGGTTGTCAGTTTCACAAGAAAGTAAACCAGCTGGAATGGGTGATGAAGATTGGAAAAAGTTAGACAAGAAGGCATGAGGAGCCATTTGGTTGTGTCTTATGGATTCCTTCCTTTTGAATGTCTCCACTAAAGACACCACATATAAGTTGTGAAAAAGGATAGGTGATATTTATCAAACTAAAAATTTGTCTAATATTTGTTATGTCTCAAAAGATGTTTATATTCTTTAAAAATGAAAGATGGTGTCTCTATAGCATATTATCTAAATTCTTTTAATATGATTATAAGTCAACTTTCATCTATAGAAGTTAAAATTGAAGATGAAGATAAATGTATCTTATTTCTTTGTTCTTTGTCCAAATCTTGGGAAATTTAATTATTACCATAAGTAGTGGTAATGTAGAACTAAATATGGACACCATAATCTCCATACTTCTTTTAGAGAAGATGAGGAGAAAGTACATGAATGTGGGCTCCCAAGATTCCTTGCACGTGCAAGGTAGGCCCAAAGATAAAGGGCCTAAAGGGGATAATAAGAGGGATAAGTCTAAAGGAAGTTCTAAAATGCTTGGAAAGAGTAGAGTAAAGTGTTGTAATTGTGACCTAAAAGAGGAAATGTGAAGAAGGAATGTAGGAATAACAAAAATAATTTGTATTCCTCTACAGAGAGTCCTTTTATGATGATTTTGATTCTTTGTTTATTTAAGCTAACACTATTAGTGACGATGCTTGGCCGATTGATTTAGGTTTATTCTACCACATGACTCCTCACAAGGAGTGGTTTATTAATTACAAATAATATGATGGAGGAGAATTTTTCCTTGGTGACAACTATTAACAATAAATTTGGGGTAACACAGACCAAATTTTTGAGCCCCAAGTATTTTCTAAGTGTTGTAGTTTATACCTCAAACTAAGTCATATAAAGGTGAACACCAATAACATTAGACATATGATTCATTACTTATATATCCTCATAGAATAATAGGTAACATTATAGATAGAATTTAGATATCCATTGTATTAATTAGATAAAAAATAACACATTGTATTATCTTCCCCTATACTCTTGTTTAACTCTTATCTAATTTGTATACATCTTTCCTTCCATATATTAATCTTTGATACATATATTTCTCTCTATCTATTTACACCTATATCATATCCTTCCCTTTACACTTTATCATTCATATATTCTTTTATACACATATCTATGATATGGGACGTGACCCATCCATGATACCTCTAGTCTAGATGATATCTTTACAATATTATACTCTGCAAATGTTTTGCACTAAAATGCAGTATGTTTTACTTTTCGATGTCTTCACTGTATTTTTTTTCGACTAACATAATCCCCCCTTTCAAAATGTTGAATTTTCCTCAAGTCAACTCTACTCTTTTGGAAGGATGTCCTTGTATATTTCCTTTAGGTTGGAAAACATGGTATCCCATTGGGTCTTGGCCAGGTGTAGTTGCGAGATCTATACCTAAATTTGTAGTAAGAGTTTCTTTGCCTCTAATAATGTCTAAGGAATTTCTATATTTTTTGCAAGTTGTTGGACCTCCTAAAGGATTTCGATAATGTATGTTGGCCTTAAGTTGAATAAATCTTGGAATTGGTGGAATCTATTTTGAACCTTATTTCTTTGGTCTTGTAGTTGATGAAAGTATGCATGCAATGCTTCTATCTGTACCCTCAATTGGCCATCTGTATCTTGAAGGGAATAATAGGTGGTGGTGCTTTGAAGGATTTTTGCTTCAATTTGATCCATCTAGACCTTGGTTTTTGTTGTCATGATTGGCCATTACAAGAAAAATTGATATAAATGAATCTAGGTCCCCTTTGGTGTTCTTGAGGGTGTTAATCTATGCTTCAAGATTAGAGTGTGCGGTAGAAATTTTTTTCCTTTCCTCATCCATTTTTATCTTTTGTATCTTTGTTTGAATTTATTGTTAGAGTGTCTTATTCTATGATTGGGTGTGCTTTATTACCCCATCTATCAAAATTTTGAGTTTTGTTTCCAATGGTTGGGATGAGTCTCCTTGTATTTGAGGGAATTTGTCTTGTATTTCCTTCACTAATTCCTCTAGTTGGTCGTAGCTCTCCACATGGTGTTTCAAGATTTATTCTTAAGCCATTTGTTGAAAGATGTCCCCTAATTGAAATTTGTGTAGAGGTGGTATATTACCCATATCTACCTATGAGCCCACTAGTGGTAATTGGAGAAGTTGCTGAGAGGCCAATGTTTGGATCTGTCTCTATTTTTCCAAAAAATCCTTGATAGACTATATGGAGGATGTGATGGAGGAGGAAGGTGTATGAAATTTCTGAGGGGGAGAATATTTTTCCTTCTCCAAGGATGCTACTTTGAGCCTTGTTCCTTCCTCTTCTAATAATTTTTTTCTATTGCTTCTTTGAATATCTCCTTTTGTATTGTTTGGGTGATCTCTAGTTTTTCCATCACCAATTTATCTAGTCTTTGTTTATATCAGAGCTCCTTCATTTGAATGTCCACTATCTTCTAATTTTTTGGAGGTGTAACGATACTATTCAATTCTCCAATGGCTAGTTCCTTCAACCGATCTTCTTTTGTTGCTTTCTCCCTTCTTTTCTCCAATGTGGTAGTTACGGGGTCTAAAAATTTGTCCATTGTGTCCTCTAATGATAGGTTGGGTGTTATCATATACTTGATTATTGCCCTCTCTGTGATTAACTGATTAGGGACTTCCATGTTTAGATATTTTTGGAGTGTCATGTCTAGCACTTCTTTGCAGAACAATCCACTGAAGAGCTTGTAGCATCACAAATTCTCACCCTTAAAAATTTTACATTATGTTTTTCTCCCCCCTAAGTGCATGGACCTAATTAAACACCTAATTTCCTAAATTATGCATTTTGTGGCCTATTTTAATAGTTACAGACACATTAAAGTGGAAAACCTAAGAATCTATTCAATACTTTTCCCCCAACACCTTAAATCCTACAAAGTAGGGTTGAGACCTAGTCGCCCTAGGAAACTTATTCCCCCTATTTTGCCTCCAAAATTGAATATGTTGGTGTTGACATTTTATTATTTGAATTTCAAATGTCCAAAGTCGAATGTCAGGATTTAATTTTTGGGAAATTAGAATAATTACTTATAAATACCTAGTTATTGCATCATTTGAAAGCTAATTGTAAATATCTAGAATTAAGAGCAAGAATTATTGTCAAGAGCATTATCAAGAGCAAGTCAAGAGAATTCAAGGTAGATTTATTATAGCAATTCAAGATCAAAGCATCGTGTCAAAGTGTATGTGATTTTGTTCATGTTTATGTTATTATATTATTTGTGAGATCTAACCCTTGTAAGTTTTCAAGAAAATAAAGCCATCAACAATCAAGCCTTCAAGGAAGTCATTTTTGGGTGGCAAGTTGCAGTCCATTATTGATTCATCATTTATTTTATCATTTATCCTTATCCTCAAAAGGATAGGCTCCTTATCATTGGTATTTCCATTGTGGAAGTGGAAACACTAACATGAGCTTTGACTAAGGAAAGCCGAGCTATATGGCACAACCCTTTCTCTCTCTTTGAATGTGAAGCTTTTAGATTTGAAGAAGATTAGGAGAAGTTTGAAGGTCAATTGTTCATTATTGCAATCAAACCCTTCACCTTGACAACAAGCAGAAAATCAGTTACAACAATATCTGAAAGTGATATGATAGTGTGACAAGTGGAAACAAAAGGTTTTGATTTGGCACTAGAGGACTATGAAATCAAATCTAAAATTCTTATATTGAGGCACAGTTGTCGAGGGTGACCTAGTCTTTAGAAATCAACTTCAAATTCATATCATAATTACACAATACTCTACTCAGTCCATTTCTACAGTTTGAATTTGTTTATGAATTTTTGTGTGTGTTGTATTTGAATCAAAATAGTAAGTTGCATCATTATCCTAGTCCTTACATTGCATTTCACTCCTAAATTCATACTAGGTTTGGCCAAGGGCAAGTTGACTCACCTTTTAGGTTGTAATTCAATCTTATACCTCATCAATTCTAATCACATCTAGTTGGTTGATGTTAATGATAAATGAAATAAGGTTGTTTCTCCACCAAATAAAAACTTGAAAGAATGATGATGAAGATGGTCTAGATAACATGAGGAAAAGAATGATGATAAGAATGAGGTCAAGAATGATGATGAAGATGGTCTAAATAACATGATTTCTCTAATAGATTTTCAACCTCACAAGGGCCAAACCACTTTGTTACCCAACATTGCATTCACTCATATTGAAGCATCTATGCATGCACCCGATGGTCCTCTCTACATCGTCGAGCGTATCAATGGAAAAACTACACAAGGGATACTCATTGATCTCGTGTGCTTAGAGAATGTGATCGTTGAGGAATTCTTGTATGCGCATGAGCTTTATCAAGATTCTTATGAACAATTGAAAGAATGGTTAAAAACTTATGATGGTTTTTCTCATCCTACAATAGGTTCGATCACTCTACCACTTAAAGTTGGATTGCAACAATTAGATGTATCATTCTCTATCATCCCAAAATCGAACCAATTCCATGTGAAGCTAGACTATCCATGGCTACACTCCATGAATGTTTTCCTATCAATTATCCACAAGTGCATAAAGTTCTCATTTGAAAATCAAATATATACAGTGCATCATAGTGGGTTTAATCCTTTATATTCCTGTGGAAACTTTTCCTTTGATTAATTTTGGCCTCAACCTATGGAACCTATCAAACCTCATGAGGAATTATTTTGCAAGTCATATAAAAAATTTAAGGAAAAGCGCATAACAGAGTTATCCCTCAGCAATATTCCTAAAACTGATAAAGTCTATGGTTTTTCCTCCCACCCCACAAGTTGTGGATGAATCCATGTTTGAAGAAAACATTGTTCCAAGTAAACAAGGTAAATATGCTACAGTTCCACAATCTATATCATATGAAAGATCAAGATACAATCACATGATGCCCTTTGTACCTTTAAAGGAAAAAAAGTGTATAGACCTAAGGAGATAGTGATTTCTCAACCCTTGGTGGCCCCTTCAATCCTCCCCTAAGGGATGAAAAGAGACTAATGGTTGAAAAAACTGCTCTTACACCTTCACAAATTAAAATTGAACAAGAAGAAACATAAATGCTAAAGAGTGTAGGTGCAAACGTCGTCATATTTCTCCTTAGTTGGAAGAAAAAAAATTACTTGATGATAAAACACATGCAAAAAAATCAAGATGAGTTACGACTTTCACCAGAAAATGAAACTGATCATTACATGTCCCAACCAAAACAAAGAATCAAACAAGATAATACAAGTAACATTGTCATTAAACCTCCAATTGTGATAAACTTGGATGATGAGAATGAAGATGCTAAAATTGATGAAAAAGTGCATAACGAACTATTTTTTTGTTTTCAAAGTATATGGATTTAGATGGGGGAAATTGTGATGATCCTCCTAATGAGAGTGATTCACCATGTGTTGAACCTAGTGATTCTCCTAGTATGGAATTTGGTGTAGTCCCTTTAGCTAGTTGTCCACCTTTCATATATGATAAGAAATATTGGGATGTGGATGATCTTCTTTAGGTTGGATCACATGTGAGATACTCTATATGTTTTCTTTATGTGTTATTTGTGTTTTCTTGTTTGTGATGTGATCTCCTATGTTGTGTTTCTTGGCGTGTCTTTGTGTTTGTGATTTTTCTTTGGATGACCCTTGTTGCTCTATTATAGTTAGTGAGTTTCCTTGCAAAATTTAAGATATATGTCTTGGAGGTTTTGGTTTGTTTTGAGGTGGTCCTTTGATAAGCACAATTTTTTTTTGCTTTTGTGGTTGTTGTGAAGGTGGGTAGTTGATGAGTTGAGGTATGATTGCATTGACTACTCTTTGTTTTGTTTTAGTATTACAAACCTTAGTGGATGATCTTGGTGAGATAAAATCCTCAAGGGCTTCATCTAACATGTCAAAGTCATCACTACTAAAGGGATTGAGGTATAGATGAACTTGTAGAAAGAGATTTGACATGATCAGATGACTATGATTTCTCCAAGGTTAATCATTCGATGTAGTCTTTGTTAAATGTTTTAGGATGGTCTATGCTTTTAACTATTTGTAAAATGAAAAGTAGTCTATCCGGAATATGTAATGAAAAATGAAAACAAGTGTCTACAAATTTGAAGCTATTAAATACTTAAAAAGTAACAAAAAATTTCAACTTTTTCTGAAATACAAGAAAAAGGATAAATTTCTTTAATATGTAGAAATCTTGTTCCAAAATTTTAGAACACAATTTTACCATCAGACATAGATATAGAAATTCATGCAAAAAATTGTCAGGACACCTGTACCAAGACAAGTTCGTCCATGGGAAAATGAGTCTTTTCTCAAGGTTATGGAAAATGAAAATTCGAGAGTTTCTGTTATTGTTTATATTTACTGTGTCTGGTTGCAAAGTGTTACTACAGTGACAATATTTTCTAGAATTCTAGTGAAATGTGAATGCAATTTTATGATAGTGTATGAACAAAATGACAACCTTTTTAAATGGAATTATAATCTAAATGACTGAAACACACTTTAATGCAACCTATTATGCAGAATGTATGTAATGTTTTTGGATTTTTATGAGTTTTAAATGATGCAAATATGTAATATGTAACCCTAAATGAAATGGAAAATAAGATTATGCAAAACCTAGATCTAGGGTTTTAATGACCTCCAAATTTGAAAAGTATGATGTAAGAATGTCAAGTTCACCAAAATGAAAAATGGGTAAAGGGATCCCCAAAGGTTTTATGTGTAAAAAACTATAGGAATCTTAATGGTTGACTTTCTCTAAGGGCATTTCATTAGGAAAGAGATAAAAAAAGTGTAAATATTGACTTTCAACCTCAATGGTGAGTCAGTTAGACCTGGATCTCAGTCCTTAAGATAGTAGGAAATATGTGGAAATAAAGTGAATTGATTTGAAGCACTCAAAGTAATTGAACAATAAGACCTAATACATAAAATGAAAATTCTCGAAAGTAGAGAAATGAAAGTGATACTTTGCAGGAAGATTTGAGAAGGGTCTAACGGCATGTACTTATCACCAAAAGATGTTTTAAGAACTGTTGAAGGACTAGTTCACCCCTAGGTGAATGGGTCCTTGTAGCCCTTTCCAAAACTATATAAAAACTAAAGTTGTAACCATTTGTCTACACTCTATTCTTGTACTTGTAAATCTTTGTCTTAAGATCTAGACCTACAATAAATCTGAAAAAAAAAATGTTTATTTGTTTGTATGGGGGTTTGCCTCGGTCAAACCCCAAGTTTGGTAATTAAACCTTGATAAAAGATAAATATTTGATAAATGATAGTGTGTGAGCTCTAACCTTAAGTGCATCTAAGGTTGTTATGAGATAAAATGCAAAGAAACTACTCAAGTGCATTAGAGTATGATTCCTATATGATAATAACAAGATTCACTTAGGGAGAAGTCAAAACATCCCAAATAAATCTGAAACATAATGATACCTTGTTGTAGGTTGCTAGTAGATTGAATCTTGAAGATGAGAAAACTAGGAAACAAGTCATTAGGGTATAGTAAATGGCCAAATGTATCTCCATAATCTAGAATCCATCATGCTATTCTATTGGCATCACCCTTGAATTTGTAAGAAAGATAAGGTAGCAAAACAACTTCTTACACTAGTCTTGAGAGGAGAATAATGCAAAACTTAATAGATATTTTAGAGTTATAGAAACTTAAACAAAAATAAACATAAATATCATGCATAACACAACATGGTGATTTATGTGGGGAAAACCCTTTCAAGAGAAAAACCTCACACTCCAAAAGCCACCCAATATATTATTCAAAAATCACAAGGGTATGTGCAGGATCATGATGAGCCAAAAAGTGGTGATATGTAAGTGATATGATGGCCCATGTGGCTGATGACTTTTTTTTTACCCAAAATTGATGAAATGAAAAGGGATTTTAAAGAAGATTCTTAGCTTTCCACCAATATAAATTATTCTTTACTTTGAATTTAATAAATAATTATTATTGATTTTCTTTTTGAATTACAACTAAAGTCCTAATTGATAGGTTGATTGAAAAACATCTATATCTTTCAAACAATATCAAATTTTTTGAATATAAAAAATGTTTCACATTCTATTCTTCGCATAATATAGGATTAAGAAAAAAAAAATTGAATTTCATGAAGTTTTGATCAAGTTAAGGTGGTCAGACATACGAGTTTTTATATTTTTTAAAAGTTGTAATAAAAAAAACATAATTAATTATTAACTTGGAAAAAAATTATAAAAAAAAATGCATCACATCGAGACATGAGTCCTCTACTTATATCTAGAATATTATAAAAATATATTATCATTTTATTGTGTCTAGGGTGGTCAGACAGACACCTACTTCATATTTTTTCCCTGAAATTTCAAATTTTCACCAAATAAATTTTTATTTAAAAAAATAGACCTAGTAGTTTAGAAACTACATTCAATTTTCTATAGATTCTATTCTTACACATTTTTGAAATAATATAGATAGCTTATTCAAATTTTTACGTCAAGTTGCCTAACTCTGATTTTTTGAATTTTCATCACCACTTAAGGGCTTATTTTTTCCATGATGATCCTACACATACCCACAAATTACAATATACTTGCAAAGTAGGCTTCTCATAGGAGTATCACCAACCAGAGATCTAGAGACAACATGAACGCTATCGGAATCTTAGAATACATCACCATATACAATCATAGTACAATACCCTAATAAAATAGGGTTACCTTTTAGGGCAAGACAAGCCAACAAAATATCCATCATTAGATCTAAAAACTAATAATTAATGGTCTAGATTTACAATTTATACCATTTATTTAATGTATGTTATCCATTTAGGAGTTTTCTGAAAAAGTTAACAAAAAATTGTTTACACGCATCCCACTCCTCCCCTCCACCCCATGCTCCCATTGTATATTAAACCTATTGGTGTAACTATGATAAATATGCATATATATATATATAAACCTTATATAATTGCAAGGATGAGACACAATTTCCCAACATATCTCCCACTTTTTGAACACCTTGCAAGAGCAACATGAAGGAGTAAACATTGTCTCTCAATTGCTAGGGTCCGAAAGGCCCATAGTCTCTGAACTTCTCTGTGCTCACATGCTTAGTTAAAGAATCAATAACATTCATCAAAGTCTCTACCTTAACCAATTTCACCTTGCTATCTTCAACCATATCTCAAAAAAAATGATACTATACATCAATGTGCTTGGTCCTAGCATGAAATGTTGGGTTCTTGGCTATACATATCGCACTTTGACTGTCACAATAAATTGTCACTGCACCTTGTTTTATTCCAATATCTGAACATAGTCTCTTAAGCTAAATGGATCCATTACAAGCATCAGTAGTTGTCATATACTCTTCTTCAATAATGGACAAAGCAACCACAACCTATTGATTACTCATCCAGCTAATTTTACCACCAAATAAAGTAAATACATAAGCATTGGTGGATCGTCTGCTATTGATATCACCTACCCAGTCTAAATCCACATAACCATGAATATTAAGGGAAATCTCATCTTCAATCATATTACTATGATAACATAAGGAATACTCTAAGGTACCACACAAATATCTGAAGACCCTTGTAATTGCATCCCAATGAACTCTACCAATATTAGACATATATCTAGAAATAACTCCCACTACTTGGGTAATGTCCAGTCTAGTACAAACCATAACATATATAAAACATCCAACTGCATCTGGTAATGCACTTTTATCATGTCTTATATCTTTGGTGGAGATGTTGGAAAATTTGAAATAGATAAATTTGTTCGAACAGAAAGGGGAACACACAATGATCTACAATCCTGCATGTTAAATCTTTATAAAATTGAATTGAAATACTTACTTTGGCCAAGCCATAACTTTATGTTGACTCTAACTCTTTTTATTTCTATCCCAAGAATGTGTCTAGCTACACCAATGTCTTTCATTTCAAATTTAGTAGCAAGTTGAGATTTTAGTTCTGAAATCACACCTTTCCCTTTTCCAATAGATAACATATCATCAACATATAATGCAACAAATATGAAATGATCACCATCAGTTTTATAATAAACATAATGATCTGATTTAGAATGCTCAAATCCCAAACTCAACACATATGTATCAATTTTCTGGTACCACATCTTAGGACTTTGTTTTAATCCATACAAAGATTTCTTCAATTTTCAAACCAACTTACTTTTACCTTTCACCACATAGTGCTCTAGCTGTGTCATATAAATATCCTCCTCCAAGTCACCATGAAAGAAAGTAGTTTTCACACCCATTTTCTCAACCTCTAGATCATAAGTAGTAGAAATAGAAAGAAAAAATCTAATTGATGTCATTTTGCAATAAGAGAAAATATCTCACCATAATCAACACCCTCAACTTGAGAGTAACCTTTCATAAACAACCTTTCTTTGTACTTCTCAATACCTCCATCTGAACCAATATTTTTCTTGAACACCCATTTGCAACCAACAGGTTTTCATCCTTTAGGCAGTGGTACAAAATCCCACATATCATTCTTTTTCAAAGACGCCATTTCTTCATCCATAGCGATCTTCCAGGATTCTCATTCATACCTAATTCCTCTTCTATAGATCTAGGTTCATGGATGTTAGTATTCAAAGTAAAAATACATCTCCAATCATCAGGTGAATACCTTTTAGGTGGTTGTCTATGCCTTGTAGACCTTCAAACAAGCTAAGTTGGAGATTCTTCCTCCTCTTTTGAAGATTCAAAGCTAGATGAGATCTCCTCAAATTCTTGTCTATCCATTGGCCTCGATTCAAATTTCTCAGGTGTAGAAGAAAATTGAATCACATCTTCTTGTTTAATTTTGTAGTGTAGGAAAAAGTATCCATTTTTAACACTTAATTTGGGAATAAATAAATAATAATAAAATGAGCTTAATGATGCCTTAATTTAGTGTTGTAATATGTATTTTACATATTCACATTAAGTTTAAGGCCCTATTTATTAATATGGACTTAATTGTGCCTTTTTTTTTTGTGTTGTAAGGTGTACATTTACACTTTCACACTAATCTAGGGCTTCATTAATTAATTGAGGTTAATTTTCCTTAATTGGACCCTTTAATTCAAATCCAAGCCTAATTAATTATATTTTTCGAGGGATAAAACCCGACATTCATAAATGCCATAACATAATGTTTAACATTGAGCAATGTGTCCTAGGTAAGTGACCTATAACCCATTCACCATAGGGAAAATGGGTCCTCACTTGGACCTAGGACCCTAATTTAAACTATGTTTTTAGTAGTTTTTCAATGATTTCAAATGTATATTCACATGTCGGCTTGTGTTATTTGAATTTCAAGAATTAATCTTAACATATGTATAAATAAGAGGTCATTTCACTATGTTTGATCCTAGAAATTTTTCATGAGAACCTAGCAATTTAATGAGCAAGTATGATCTTAGAAAGTTTATGATATCAAGAGCATTTCAAGGCATTCAAGGGAAGAATTATTGAATATTATTGCAGCAATCAATATTTCATTATCATGTGAAAGATTTCTTGCATCATGCATGTTCTTTGAGCTAATATGGTGATGTAGAGTTCAAGATCTATTCAAGCATTCAAAAACATCATTTTAAATCTATTTTTATTATCAAGATCCACATCCATTGAGGCCAATTCATGCTAGTTGTAGATCTTCATTCCAAGGTTTTATCAAAGTTTTGGTGAGTTGTGAAATTACATTGTTCATTCATCATTTCCTCCATGCTATTTGATTTCATTTCAAAGTTTAAATACTCAAATGGGGTTTGACCAAGGCAAACTCCTCATCACCAAAAATAACATTTTTCTCCTCTTGTGTTTGCAATTTTTAGGTGGAAGATCTTTTGAAGAGAAATATTGAAGAAAGTTGTCAAAGTTGCAATGAAATTCATGAAAACTCTTCTACAAGATCTATTTTCGGTTGTTCAATAGTGAGAATCGGGAATTTGGGAGTGCAGACACAACATAAGAGAGCCTAGAAAGTATTTCTATAGAGCCCTATCCAAGACCCATTCAGAATAGGGTGAATGAGTCCTTAGTGAGCTTCAAAAAGGCACTTTTGGTGACTGGTACACATCATTTTTCCTTTCCATATTTTCCTTTTGATTGTTGTTTCCAGTAGTTTTGATTATATTCTTTCATTTGTATTTTATAGTTTGTATTTTGGGTTTGATTTGATAGTTTCAATCTTTTTCCCCAAAGTGTTATTTAACTCATACCCCTATCATTGCATAGAAAGGAAATTTGTTGATTCATACCTTGATTTGACTCACCTTTTGGTTGTTAGTCATTTCATTGTGTGGGTCTCATTTCCTTGAATGAACAAAGTGAAAATAGGTTCTTTGTTATCAATCCATTTTTGGGGTCACATCCCCTTAAAAACAAAACACACCCTATTTTTTAATGTTTCATTTTGGTGAACCCAAGTTTGATCATTGCATTTTTTGATTCTGGAGTCCTCTTTCACACTAGATTTAGATATTTCATTGATTTGCATCTCTTTACATTGAATTGAGTCTCATTTAGGGTTCCTAGTTTGCATTAACTTTGCATTGCATTTAAATGTTTTAATATTGCATCTTTGCATTCTTTAAATCTAAAAAATTCAAAAAAAAAAGTCATTTTGCATTTCATTTACATAGCATTACATCAATGCATTCATTGGAATTTGAAAATTAAAACAAAATTTCATATCAAATTAGGTTTTCTAGATTGTCATTTTGTCACATTTTGCATTTGCATTCAACCTTTATTTCACATAAAATTAAAACTGTAACTCATTGTTTCATAACATAATCTGGAAACTGTTAAAATTAACTAAGAAATCTATAAAAACACTTTTCAAAACCCTAACCTAGGACCCATTCTCCCTAGGGAGAATGAGCCCCTGATCAAGGTCATTTCATAATTTTTTGGGCATTAAAACATTCATTTCTGCATTTATATTTGTTGTTCTCAGATCTTTGTTTATGTTTGTTGAATTTTTGTTTCTTCAATTTGGTCATATTTAGCTTTCTTTGATAAAATTAGTGCATTGGGTGAATTCAAAATTGCATTTACAAGACATATTTTTCATGTTTTTGCATAGTGTAATAAAAAAATTACCTTATTTTAAATATGAAAATTTCAGTTCATCGACAAGTGTTTTAACAATATGTCGAAGTATTTGTTCTCCTTGGTTGATGTTTCAAGTTGTGTTTCTGGCAATGATCCTAATGTGATTGACCCAAACCATGCTCAATCAACTCCTAATGAATTTCCTTGTGAAGTCGACATCATAGGAAAAGATGATGCTAGTGTTGGTGTTTAAAAATACAACCCAGCTAGGATTTGTAATTCTCTAAGAGGTAGCCAACCTCTATATTAAAGAACCAAAAAGGCTAGTGGCCAACTGACAAGATTAAGTCAAAGAATGACATCTCCTACACTTCTGGCTCTGCAGGACCAAGGTGGGTAAACCTAAACAATGCTCAAAACTTAATTCACTCATACATTGACATTGTTTTACAAAGCGGATAATTCCCAATGAAACAACACTAAGGGAAGAATTGACAACTTTAAACTTGGCTAAATTCTCAGTAACTCAACCCTCTCTCAGCCATTGGAAAGCAGTACACACAACCAACTAAACAGTAAGACAAGAATGATTTTGCAATTATAAAATTTTCTTGAGATGCACAAACTAAAAAATAGATTAGTGTCAGTTCTGGGCCATGGACTCAAACACATAAAATGAATTCTCCAGAAAACAGTCTTCAACTAGTGGATTTAAATTGCTGATGCTTTGCATTAGCTATTAGTGTCTTACACCAACAATCCTTCTCTTGATATCAATCGGATTCTTCTTATCAAACCCCATCTGCACACTTGAAATCACAATCACCTACTCAAAGAATTTTAACCATTTCCTTGAAACAGAACAATGAATAGACAAAAAAATCTCATGAAACTTGAGATGATAAAATCAAACACTTTGTATTATTGAATTTACATGACTCAAAGTGTACGAATATGGAGACAATCTTAAGATATTCATGAATGTGCAAACACCTTCATGATATTATTTGCATAAACTGGTTGTATTTACTCATAAATTCAGAAAATTACAGCTTACAGACTCAAACAATGGCTCATAAATTACAATTCTCTATCTACCCAACCCAATACAAAAAAATAGAACCTATCTCAGAACCCTGTACAATGAGAGAAAAATAGAAGATATAGAAGAAGAGAATCAAGCAGGAGCAGCCCTAAACTTGATCTAGAAATGCCATCTAGAAGCTCCATTCACCGTTGATCAAATTGAAAAGAATATCTCCTCTCCTTCCATTGCAACAACAAACATATTCCCTCAAAAACAACATTTTCTCATGATTGCCTAGTAACTGAAAGCATGCCCATGTGGGGAATCTTCAAATTCACCCAGTTGGAAAATATCCTCTTCCCATGCAAAATTCTGTTTTTGCTTCTTTCACAATGCTGCACATTATTTTTGAAATATTTCCCCACTTTATAATGTTGTAGCTTTATTCTACTTTCATATAATAAAGTTTAATAACTTTAATATTTCTGCTCTTTAATACTGCTGTATATAAAAACCCAACACATATACTTGTTTATAAAATGAATGAATTCACTTTATAAAACACCACTAGTGAATATTTAATTCACTCTCCATTTAAAACTTTCACCCACTGTTACGTTTTATTGCCAAGCAATAAAATAATAATCATGTGGCATTGATAAATGAAAAAAATTTCACTACCATTTTACCTATGTGGATAAAAACATTCCACCCCCACATTGCACTTTATATAATAATAAAAAACATGTCTGAAAAATAAACTATTTACTCGTGCATCATTTAAATATTCCACCTTTTGCAAATAAAATGATCTATAAAATCATTTTATAATATTTCCCCGTGAATATTTTATTCACCTTCCACTTACTTGGGCAAAAAAAAAAATTTACCCCCAGGCATGTTTTACCATTTAAAATTTTGCATTGGGCCCAACCCGTTCATTTAATCACAAACCATCAACCTTTTAAATTTTTTTAAAACGGGCTCCTCCCGTGCATTCTCGCACACCTCGCAGCCTTTTCCTGACGTCATCAAAATTTTCGCGAGGCTTGCAAGGTTGGGTTGAAATTGCTCGTGCCTTTGCATTCTCCAATGAAAATGAGAAATCGGGCCCACCTATTATGCTCTCAAACATTTAATTTTAAATGTTTTTCGTTCCATTCTCGCCAACCTCGTACCTTTTTTATGACATCACCAAATTTGTTGTGAGGTCTGTGAGGTTAGCTCTAAATTCGTGTTCTGGAGTGTTCCCGTGCTCTGCATTTGTTCTTCCATGTTTGTGCCATTCACTTGATCTTCTCCTCCATCGACCTCACCTGCTAGTTGCATTGTGCAAGCCTCCTATTGAAACCCTCCACATTGCCTCCACTTTCATACGTGTTGGTTGCTTCTTGCATTTGCTTGGAGTTTCCCCTCTCTGCAGTGTGCGCATTTCGCATGCTGACTGCGCCCTCTACCATTCTAGACTTCTTCCTGCTTGGTGCACAGGCCACGCCCCACATTCACTGATGGTCATCTCCTCATAGGCCAACGCAACAACCTCTCCAAACTGCTTGGGTCTCTCTCACCTGATCTTCCCTTGATGGCTGCGCCTATCTCTCCTCGCACTATCCTTTGCTTCCTAGCCACCACATGCTAGCTACTAGGTGAGCCTCCATTTCTTGGTGCAAGCTCACTTCCTCAATGGCATAGGCTCCCTCGCAATCTGCTTGGTCGCCACTCTACTCAACTAGTCTTCCCCTCTTGTTGACATGCTGTGGGCCAATCTCCTTTTTGACCAGTGCACTCCTCCTCATTCTTCACCTGCTGTGTAGGCCCTCACTTCCTCCATACATAGTGCGGACCTCATTCATGGCTGGCTACGCCCCTCATAAGGCCACACCCCTCATAAGGCCACACCCATTTACCTGCTAACTGCATTTGTCTAAAAGTTCCTGAGGCCTGTTCAATAAATCCATTTTATGCCTGCAGTTTAGTTCGTGCCTGGCACCTGCAAGGGAGTGTCAGAAGTTCTTTTAACAAATGTATTTTGTGCCTATCAGCCATAATGACCTTCCACTTTATTGCTGATGGCGCCCCTCTCTGCTCTTGTGTTTGACAGTGTTGGGATCCTCTCTTGCTGGCTGCGGTGACTTTCAATGCCAAGAACAAACAACACCCAACCTCCCATACCTGATTTACATTATGCATGCTCAATGGTTTATTTTAATCATCCTCTGTTCACCCTCATACAATCTGATACTGCCTTTTGAATACTTCTGAAGTTGAAAAATGAACTGGGTCTTCATCAAAACTTGTTTTCAGGCACTATTGGAAATGGTGAAAACTGATCTAGTTGCCTCAAGAATCAATCTGGGAAACCAGTCAAACAACCTCTTAAAGCAATAAAAAATTGCAAGCATATAGTCATTTGACCCGAGAATACAGTGCAACAAATGGACCAAAGAAACCAATCACGAGTTGAAAGATATTAATTAGAAAAGTTGCTCAGTTAGGCAATTCTTAAACAACAATTGTTCTACACCAATTACAACTGATCCAATTGCCAATTTGTAAAAATAGTGAATCAACTCCTGGTGAGCTTCCATCAAACACATAAGTTCATTAAGGTACCCTGAGCATGCGTGCAAAAGGAAAGTCTTTAAATAATCGCTGATCAAAAGTTATTAACAATCAAAGTTGATCAGTCTTAAAGGCTGTCAGGAATGCATATGCGAAACTGAACAAACTGCATTTGGTTTTGATCTGCTAAAAATAGAAAATCAGATCATGAGGCTCTAAAAACTGACACCCGAGATCATTTAGGTATGGAGAACATATAACAACATTCAATCTCACAGGACAGTCAACTGGCGGTGAAATCCAAGCTCAAACAGGAAGCTCATTCACAAAACAAACAGTCTGCAAACAACAGAACAGTGTCAAAACCCTTTAGCTTCACTTTTTGAAACTGTCAAAACTTATCGTGGGAAGCTGAAAATTGACATGCCTTCTTACATAGTTCCATTGAGTATGTATGCAAATGGGTTTTACATGACAATCAATAGGCTTCAAAATACAAGCCTCAAAAGTGGGTCAGTCAGGTAGACTTGTTAGGTGCACCTCTGAAAGTGCAGAGACAAAATTTTGAAAAAGGCATCTCAAATTTGAAAAATTTGAGAGTGTCATCAGTGGCTCCAATTGGGGATTTATGCCTCCTATGGGCATAGAAAGATTCCAAAATATCTGGAGAGTAGACCAAAAGCCGAGTCCACCAGGTGTCCTCAAACTATTTCTCAATTCAACTTTTATTATTTTTCAACTTCATTTGATGACCCCAGGTCACCAAATCAAAAACAGGAATCAACATTTACCTCTGTCAAATGTAATTTTGTAGAAAGAGATGATCTCCCTCAACTCATGCTTGTACTTATGAAACCACAACAACATAGGTGGTTGCATCTTTGCAAACGACAATACCAAACTACCATTGTCCAAATGTGAACTTGCTCTCTGTTTAGCATTGTTATCACATGGAAATTAAACCAAATGGACCACACCACTGCCACTCTCTTCATTCTTTGATTTTGCATCAAGTGACATGATTCAAAAATAATGATCAAGACCATATGAAAGCATAGTCTGATCACAACCATCTACCTGATGAAACATGTTGGTACCCCCTAACAAATAATCATTCACAAAATTATCAACATGTTCATAACCACTATGCATTTGAAAGTCAGGCATACTTTCAAAATGCTGATTATTATGTGGTAACAACTAATTATACTCATAATTTAAATCATTCTTTATCTGAAAACAACTTGCTTTAGTGTTTTTCACATTGCCACATTCTATGAAAACCTCTTCCAGCTGACAAAAATAGCACTCACATTCTGCCTTGTGGCTGGAACTGTTAAACTCAAACTGATTACTAGTTTTCATATAAAAATTAAAACTATCACAAGAACTTACCAAAAGATCTTTCTCATCATGCAAACCATCTCCAAGTGTATGCAAACAAATACACTCATGCATTAGCACACTTTGTGACTATTCTTCATCATGTTGGTATTGAGAGTCATTGGAGATTTCTGACTCATCATCATCTGTAATCATATAGTCATCCTCTGAACATAAGGTATCAACCTCTTCAATATCACAAGTTTTCTCAACAAGTGATTCTGGTTTAGAGACATAACCTAATTTCTTATTGAAATCAACATCTTCATCCACATGAAAAAACTCATGTCTAGGCTCATTCAAGTCATCCAACAAAGACTTATCCAAATCTGCATTACAATCCTCAAGATTTGACTCATTGGATATGTAAACCTCATGGTCATCTGCTATTTCAAACTCATCAAAAGAGATTTCTGACCTTGCATCAGTGTCCATATCTTCATACTCATCATATAGTGCATCATCACAATCAAATTGTTATTCATCATTGGAAAGAGAATCAGAGTCACTTGCACCATACCTTGCATCTAGAAATTCATCATCATTGTCAAAATTAATAGGGGTTGTACACAACAAATGAGAGTTGTCCTCATGTGCACATTTTTGATATCCTATGGTCAATAGATCTGAATTTTTTTCTTAACTCAATAGATCACTATTTTGATCTATTGTTTCAACCACTTCCTCTCCTTGAACTTAACTTGAATTGGATGCAATATCAAATTGCAAATTAGGACATATCAAAGTATTATCATCTTCAAAGTTTGAGAAATCAATGGGCTGATCATAAACTGGATCTCCCCAATCATAAGATATTGGACTACTGAAAACCTTGTCAAAAATATGGTCACTATCCATCACAGAGAATAGACTGTCCACTTGTTCATTCTTACTCACTTCTGGGCCATCGTAACAGAAATCCACATCACTTTGCATTTCAACATCAGATTGGGTATCATCACTAAACTTGTCACTTGCATCCTCTTGAGGATAGGCACAAATATCTTCACTGTCAGATTGAAAACCATCAATGGTTTTCATATTGCAGCTGCTTGTGGCTTGTCTTTCAAACTGAAAATCATCACACATCTTGTCACTAGTAGCTGACACACTAATGTTCTCAAGAGTATTTCCTAAATCAGCAAACCCACTTGTCTCATTATGAAGACTTGCATCAAAGCTACACTCAACATATGTAGGCTTGATTTGATCAATTGTATCACAACATTGCTGATCACATATCTCTTCTTCAAAGAGTAAATCCAACTCATATTCTTCTTCAGGTTCTTGGATCAGAAGACTCGGTTGCTGATTTGCAATTGGGTACATTTCTTCTATAAGTTGTTTATTAACTTTCTCATCACTTGATGATGCATTCTTCTCATCTTCTACCTTTTCAAGTATGCACTTGTTTGAAAACATCTGATCATTTTCATTCACACCAGTGTTGATTTCATCAGTAGGTTTTCCCATAACTGAAGACAATAAATTTTTAATATACTCATTCCTCTATTTCTCCAAATTATCCAAAATTGTGTATGCCATCTGCATGCTCTGTATTTCAAAATATTTTAACAATGCACTAGATCCTTCTCCATAAGCTTCGAAATACATACAGATACAGTATGGAGTGCTAGGTCTAAAATTTTCTGGGATTAGTGACAAGGCAACAACAAATCTATGTCTGAAATCAACACTTGA
The DNA here is from genome assembly GCA_007115665.2 of Sequoiadendron giganteum. Taxonomy (NCBI): domain Eukaryota; kingdom Viridiplantae; phylum Streptophyta; class Pinopsida; order Cupressales; family Cupressaceae; genus Sequoiadendron; species Sequoiadendron giganteum. The sequence goes on from CM021102.1 coordinate 74,376,433, forward strand.
CTCTTCATTTTGTTTCTTGATTTGCTTTAACCTCACAACAAGGTTTGAGCGATCTCTTGCAAATTCTTCTCTATAAGCAACCACTAATTTATCCTAGAAAGGAAAGGACTTATGAGGAAAGCTTAGATACCAATCCCGAGCTCATGCTTCAAGAGATCTAACAAAAAATCTCATCCGCATATCCTGATCTCTGAATGAATGTTTCTCCATGAAGCTAGAAAAAATTTGAACATGTGCATCTCCTTCACATATGGTATACCCATCAAATCTAGGCATCTCCTTATAAATTTGAGCTGACATACTTTCAGTTTCATAATCAAACAATGAAAAATCTAACTGAGCATACAATGGGTCAAAGGAATTGACAGCAGGTGCAACGACTTCACAAGTAGACACAGTTCGATGATCTCTTGACCGAGCTTGCTGAAACAACTAGTATCTTTCATCCATTTCATTAAGTCCTCTTTCAAATACATCATTGCATTCAAGACTGAACCTAGGCTTATTAACTTTTTGGTTCTTACACTTTTGGGTATTAGATGCTTGAAGATTATTATACTTTTGACACTTCTTGACAAGCTGAATCAAAGTGTTCACTGGTATAGCTACTTTATGTTGGCGATCCATGGATATTAAAAATTAAGGCTCATTAATTGTGCATAATTACAAGCCTGACCACATGGTGGTCAACATGGATAGTGTTTGACATAATGACAACCTGGGCTTGAAAATTATGACAATACAAATGGATGGAAACCCCTAAGATACAAAAATGCATTCTAACCATCCAAACTAGCAAATATTTGAGCACTAAACATAATTCTTTCAATGAAACTGCAATTTCTTTCAACAAATCCAACAAATAGGAGTGTGCAAATTTTTATTTACTGTTCTTTCCCTTTTTTAGTGCTAACTCACTTAATAGGGAAGCAATGGTTCTTCTTAGAAGTTCAAATATGGTTTTCATTCACAAGTTTCTCGAAAACCAAGAGTGAGGAATACCTAGAAACCTTGGAACTGCTGCAAATTGTCTTCATGATTGGTAATATTTGTAGATCTAGAACTTTTTTCAAATTTTTAACAGGTTCTATCAACAGAGTCGCAACCTCCTTTCACAGAGGACTGAACTTCAAGCAGTATGAAGTTATTTCACATGTAAGCTTCTTTCTGAGTTCCTTTCCACCAGTAGAGCACCATAGATAACAAAACTGTTCAGGTTCACTGCAACAAATTCTTCTCCAGGGTTGAAATCCTTCAAACTTTGAAATAAATCAGAATGGTAAATCATTGACTCTATGCAGTGACTCTTAAGGCTAGATTCTGCACTTAAAATTTTCTCAAATTCTCCCTAGCAGAGTTGCCATTTTGTTGGTGTTTAAAAATACAACCCAGCTAGGATTTGTGATTCTCTAAGAGGTAGCCAACCTCTATATTTAAGAACCATAAAGGCTAGTCGCCAACTGACAAGATTCAGCCAAAGACTGACATCTCCTACACTTCTGGCTCTGCAGGGCCAAGGTGGGTAAACCGAAACAATGCTCAAAACTTAATTCACTCATACACTGACATTGTTTTACAAAGCAGATAATTCCCAATGAAACAACACTAAGGGAAGCATTGACAACTTTAAACTTGGCTAAATTCTCAATAACTCAACCCTCTCTCAGCCATTGGAAAGCAGTACACACAACCAACTAAATAGTAAGATTAGAATGATTTTGCAATTATAAAATGTTCTCGAGATGCACAAACTGAAAAATAGATCAGTGTCAGTTCTGGGCCATGGAGTCAAACACATAAAATGAATTCTCCAACAAATAGTCTTCAAGTAGTGGATTTAAATTGTTGATTCTTTTCATCAGCTGTTAGTGTCTTACACCAACAATCCTTCTCTTGATATCAATTACATTCTTCTTATCAAATCCCATCTGCACACCTAAAATCACAATCACCTGCTCAAAGCATTTTAACCATTTCCTTGAAACAGAACAATGAATAGACAAAACAATCTTATGAAATTTGAGATGATAAACTCAAAGAAATTTTGTATTATTGAATTTACATGACTCAAAGTGTACAAATATGGAGACAATCTTAAGACATTCATGAATGTGCAAACACCTTCATGATGTTATTTGCATAAATTGGTTGTATTTACTCATAAATTCAGAAAATTATAACTTACAGACTCAAACAATGACTCAAAAATTACAATTCTCTATCTACCCAGTCCAATACAAAAAAATAGAACCTATCTCAGAACCCTGTACAATGAGAGAAAAATAGAAGATATAGAAGAAGAGAATCAAGCAGGAGCAACCTTAAACTCGATCTAGAAATGGCATCTGGAAGCTCCATTCACCGTTGATCAAACTGAAAAGAATATCTCCTCTCCTTCCTTTACAACAACAAACATATTCCCTCAAAAACAACATTTTCTCATGATTGCCTAGTAACTGAAAGCATGCCCATGTGGAGAATCTTCAAATTCACCCAGTTGGAAAATATCCTCTTCCTGTGCAAAATTCTGTTTTTGCTTCTTTCACAATGTGGCACATTATTTTTAAAATATCTCCCCACTTTATAATGTTGTAGCTTTATTTTTCTTTTATATATTAAAGTTTAATAACTTTAATATTTCTGCTCTTTAATACTGCTACATATAAAATCCCAACACATATACTTGTTTATAAAATGAATTAATTCACTTTATAAAACACCACCAGTGAATATTTAATTCACTCTCCATTTAAAACTTTCACCCGGTGTTACATTTTATTGCCAAGCAATAAAATAATAATCATGTGGCATTGATAAATGAAAAACATTTCACTACCATTTCTCCTCTTTGCAGTGTGCGCATCTCGCATGCTAGCCGCGCCCTCTACCATTCTTACCTTCTTCTTACTTGGTGCACAGGCCATGCCCCACATTCACTTCTGGTCATCTCCTCATAGGCCAGCGCAACATCCTCTCCAAACTACTCGGGTCTCTCTCATATGGTCTTCCCTTCCTGGTCGTGCCTAGCTCTCCTCGCACTACCCTCTGTTTCCTTGCCGCCACACGCTAGCTACCGGGTGAGCCTCCATTTCATGGTGCGGGATCACTTCCTCACTGGTGTAGGCTCCCTTGCAATATGCTTGGTCGCAACTCTACTCACCTAGTCTTCCCCTACTATTGACATGGTGCAGGCCAATCTCCTTTTTGACCAGCGCATTCCTCATTCTTCACTTGTTGTGCGGGCCCTCACTTCCTCCATACATGGTGCAGGCCTCATTCATGGCTGGCTACGCCCCTCATAAGGCCTTACCCCTTTACCTGATAATTGCATTTGTTTAAAAGTTCCTAAGGCCTATTCAACAAATCCATTTTATGCCTCCAGTTTAGTTCATGCCTGACACCTGCAAGGGAGTGTCAGAAGTTCTTTTAACAAATGCATTTTGTGCCTATCAACCATAATGGTGTTCCACTTCATTGCTAATGGTGCCCCTCTCTGCGCTTGTGTTTGACAGTGTTGGGATCCTCTCTTGCTAGCTGCAGTGACTTTCAATGCCAAGAACAAACAACACCCAGCCTCCCATACTTGATTTACATTGTGCATGCTCAATGGTTTATTTTAATCATCCTCTATTCATCCTCATACAATCTGATACTGCCTTTTGAATACTTCTAAAGTTGAAAAATGAACTAGGTCTTCATCAAAACTTATTTTCAGGCACTTTTGGAAAATGGTGAAAACTGACCCAGTTGCCTCAGGAATCAATCTGGGAAACCAGTCAAACGACCTCTTGAAGCAATAAAAACTTGCAAGCATATAGTCATTTGACCTGAGAATATAGTTCAACAAATGACCCGAAGAAATAAATCACGAGTTGAAAGATATTAATCAGAAAAGTTGCTCAGTAAGGCTTTTCTGAAACAACAACTGTTCTACACCAATTACAACTGATCCAACTGCCAATTTGTAAAAATAGTGAATCGATTCCTGGAGAGCTTCGATCAAACACATAAGTTCATTAAGGTACCCTGAGCACGCGTGCAAAAGGAAATTATTTAAATCATCACTGATCAAAAGTTATTAACGATCAAAGTTGATCAGTCTGAAAGGTTGTCGGGAATGCAGATGTGAAACTGAACAAACTGCATTTGGTTTTGATATGCTAAAAATAGCAAATCGGATCATGAGGCTCTAAAAACTAACACCTGAGATCATTTAGGTATGGAGAACATAGAACAGCATTTGATCTGACATGATAGTCAAATGGCCGTGAAATCCAAGCTCAAATAGGAAGCTCATTCACAAAACAAATAGTCTGCAAACAACAGAACAGTGTCAAAACCCTCTAGCTTCACTTTTTGAAACTCTGTCAAAACTTATCGTGGGAAGCTGAAAATTGACATGCCTTCTCACATAGGTCAATTGAGTATGTCTGGAAATAGGTTTTACATGACAATCAACAGGCTTCAAAATACAAGCCTCCAAAGTGGGTCAGTCAGGTAGACTTGTCAAATGCACCTTTGAAAATGCAGAGACAAAATTTTGAAAAAGGAATCTCAAATTTGCAAAATTTGAGAGTGCCATCAGCTAGCATGCATTAGTTCATAAATTATTTCCTTAACAATATTAAGAATAATTCATCCTTTTATCCTTCCATGAAACAACCAACACAAATTGAAATGTTTGGGCTTTTACATCCTGAAAATGAATCGCAAACTAAGCCTAAAATTTCAACAATGAGTGAACCTAGCTCCTCTAATCAAGTACATACCTATTCATCTTATGTTAACAAAGTGACCAACACACCCATCAACCTAGAAGAGACTTATGACAAAGGCTTTAATATTTTAACCAACCAAGGATGTGACATAACTAATGAGCATGAAATTCATAAAATTTTAGAGAAACTTCCTATTGAAGACACTAAGGGATTAGGATATCAAAATCCTTATCCCTCTACATCTTTTAAGGATACAAATTTCCCCCCTCATAAGGATCAAGTAATGCCTCACAAGGATGATAAGGGAATCTTAGGCCCTCCTCCTGAAAATCTATCTCAACAAATTGGTGAATCAAGAAAGAAACAAAAGCCTTAGACACTCAAGAAACTCAAATTTCCTTGTCCCATGTCTGAAAACAAAAGGATCTTACACACTTCTAAATCAAGGACTCATAATATTAGCACCCATTAGAGAAAATATGAATCCAAATCCTAAGAACACAAACATGTCTCACTATCGATATCATAGAAGAATTGGGCATAGTACTAATGAGTGTCATGATTTAAAAAGAATATTTGACAAGTTTGATATGATAACACTAATCCCTTAATGCATGAATTTTTCTCCTTTCCATGTGATAGTTGTAGGATCCTAGTATGCTCACTATTACATGTTTTACATTCATTGCAAATCATTCTCTTTATCCCAAGGAGCTCATTCTCATCACTTGTCTTGGCTCATCCTTTTGTTGCACATAGTGGGGGAAAGGGGTTAGATAGCATTGTCCTAGTTTTGAAATTTTATGTTGTTCCTTTGGCTAGCTATCCTCCTTCCACATATACTAAACAAGATTGGGATGCAAATGACTTGATATAGGTTGAATTGCATGTGCCTTACTAGTATTTTTCCTTTTTTTTTTTTGCATGTTTCTTTGTGTGATGGCATGTGCATAATGTGATCCCTCATATTGTTTTGTTTGATGTATCTCTCTTTTTGTGCATTCCTTTGTTTGTACCTATATTCATCTCTATGTCATAAACATTTATCTTTTTCGCTTGTCTTGTATTTTCCTTTCAGGGATGATGCAATGCATTGAGACATTTAGGTCTCTTCCATGTTGACCCAAAAGCTTTTTCTTTATTTTCAATCTCTATGTGTCATTCTTCCTTTTCTATGAGTATTTGGGGAATGATGACATTTTCGAGCTCGATAACAACATTGTAGAAAAGATATACTGACCCCGAATCCATAGATCCCTTATGTGTTTTTTGGGGCAACCCCTCCTTCCTTTTTCATGACATAGATTTATTTCAGAAATGTATGACTTGGCATAGGGCTTTTCGAGTAATCTCTCATGTCTGAGGATTGAAAATTGGCTACTTTAAAAAAAATTCTCACGGAAAGGGTGAAGCAATTTCTTTAAAGTGGGGACATACATTGATAATATCTTTCGACATTTCTCACGTTTCATGGTGCAATATTTCTTTCTTCTTGTGATGTGTCCTTTTCTTGGTGGTTTCATTGGGTTTGATGTCCTCCAAGAGTGTGATATTTCTTAGTGTACAAATTTCCTCTTAGTGGTGATGCAATGCACTGCATTCCATAAGTTGTGAATCTTTTACTCTTGACTTGTCCTCTCTTGGAGACATTAGGCATGATGTTCCCTAAGAAGAAGACCTTACATAACTAAGAAAAATATCTTTGAACAAACAAAATTTTACTAGTATTAATGTTCATAAGTTTTTAGCATAATGCAACTTGCTAACCTTATGAAGCGCAGACCCCTAAATTCAAGGCCATAAAGCATAACACACCTTTCTTGCCTGTGGAGCCTTTCCTTGTTCATAGGTTCTTAGCACAACACAACTTTTTAATCCCTATGGATCTCAAAACCCTATTCAAGGCCACCTAGCATAACACACCTTGCTTGCTTGTGGAGCCTTGCCTTATTCATAGGTTCTTAGCATAACGTAGCTTGTTAATCCCTATGGAGCACGAAACCTTGTCTTGTGGAATCTTATTGAAGTTGTTAGAGGGGTAGCTTTGATATGATTTTACACCCTATGGGAGACTCACCTAGTGGACAACCATAGGTTCTGCTACCCTAGAGTGAGAACACAACAAAAAGCTTAGATGCATTTCGTGCCATATTAGACAGTCTAGGCTTGATCTTCTTGATCTTTTATGTTGTATGATTGAGTGTCTTTGTCATTTTTTCATACATAAGTGCCTTGAATGTATAATTTTGTGTGTGTTTGACATGTGGTCATCCTCTCACTAAAGTGGGGGCTAAATGTAGTGTAGGAAAAAGTTTCCCCTTTTCACACTTAATTTGGGAATAAATGATTAATAATAAAATGAGCTTAATGATGCCTTAATTTAGTGTTGTAATATGTATTTTACATATTCACATTAAGTTTAGGGCCCTATTTATATATTAAAATGGATTTAATTGTGCCTTATTTTTGGTGTTGTAAGGTGTACCTTTACACTTTCACACTAATCTAGGGCTTCATTGATTAATTGAGGTTGATTTTCCTTAATTGGCCCCTTTAATTCAAATCCAAGCCTAATTAATCATATTTGTCGAGGGATAAAACCTGACATCATAAATGCCATAACATAATGTTTAACATTGAGCAATGTGTGTCCTAGGTAAGTGACCTAGGGCCCATTCACCATAGGGTGAATGGGTCCTCACTTAGACCTAAGACACTGATTTAAACTATGTTTTTGGTGGTTTTTCAATGATTTCAAATGTATATTCACATCAGCTTGTGTTATTTGAATTCTGGGAATTAATCTTAACATATGTATAAATAAGAGGTCATTTCACTAAGTTTGAAACATTCCTAGAATTTTTCCATGAGCACCTAACAATTTTATGAGCAAGTGTGATCTAAGAAAGTTTATGATATCAAGAGCATTTCAAGGCATTAAAGGGAAAAATTATTGAAGATTATTGCAGCAATCAAGATTCCATTATCATGTCAAATATTTATTGCATCATGCATGTTGTTTGAGCTAATATGGTGATGTAGAGTTCAAGATCTATTAAAGCATTCAAAGACATCATTTAAAATCAAGTTTTATGATCAAGATCCACATCCATTGAGGCAAATTAATTCTAGTTACAAATTTGCATTCCAAGTTTTTATTAAAGGCTTGGTGAGTTGTGACATTACATTTTTCATTCATCATTTCCTTCATGCTATTTTATTTAATTTCAAAGTTTAAATAATCAAACGAGGTTTGACCAAGGCAAACCCCTCATCACCAAAAACAACATTTTTCTCCTCTTGTGTTTGTAGGTTTTGGGTGGAAGATCCTTTGAAGAGAAAAAATGAAGAAAGTTGCAAGGAAAGTTGTCATTTCATGGAAACTCTTCTATAGGATTTATTTCTAGCTGTTTGATAGTGAGAATCGAGAATCTGGGAGTTCAGACACAACAAAAGATAACCCAGAAAACATTTTTACAGAGCCCTAGCTAGGACCCATTCGCCATAGGGTGAATGAGTCCTCAGTGAGCTTCAAAAAGGAACTTTTGGTGACTAGTACAAATCATTTCCCCTTTCCAAATATTCCTTTTGATTTCTAATTCCAGTTGTTTTGAGTATAGTCTTTCATCTTCATTTTATAGCTTGCATTTTGGGTTTGATTTGATAGTTTCAATCTTTTTCCACAAAGTGCTATTTAACTCATATACCTATCATTGCATAGAAAGGAATTTTTTTGATTCATACCTTGATTTGACTCACCTTATTGTTAGTCATTTAATTGTGTGGATCTCATTTCATTGAATGAATTAAGGGAAAATAGGTCCTTTGTTATCAATCCATTTTTGGGGTCACATCCCGTAATAAAAACCACCACCTATTTTTTGTTATTTCAACTTTGTTTTGGCTGCAATATAACAGAAGAAGGCTTAGTTTATCTAAAAATAACACTTCTACTATATATTACCTTTTGTGTAACAAGATCTAAAAGCTTGTATCCTTTCACACCATAATTGTATGATCCAATGAATATGCATTTCACATCTTTATTCTCCAACTTTTTTCATTTCTCCTTTGGCACATGTGCATAACCAAAAACTCTACAATGTCTTAATGAAGGTGTAGACATGGAAAAAATACCGACACACCTAATCCTGATTACTAACACCATTTCATCCTGGATCACCTTCTCAACTTATCATCACATTTCATCCCTTAATCGAATAAATCATTATTTATTTGATTAAGTCATTCTCTTTTGTTAATTAAATTAATCAATTTGATTTAATTAACCCTATATCTCTATTTAATTAAACAATTCATCTTATTTGATTAAATCTCTAAAGTCATCTTATTAAATTAAATAAATTAAACCTTGTTTAATTTAATCTAACATCATCATCCCTCTTTAATTAAATAAACCAAATCCTTTATTTAATTAAATCTAAATCACATTTCTCATCTTTTGATTTAAATCAACCCATAAATCTAAATCAAATGGTCACATCACCTAATCCTTCATTAAATTAATTAATCCTTGATTAATTTAATCCTAAACTCCAAAATTCTCTAGATTATTCCACTTGCACATGAAAATACATTTAATTGATTTATTAAATCCCTATTTTCTTTCAACTTGACATCTTTTGAGAATATTCCTCCAAAATTTGAAAATCTCTCCAACTGGATTTTTCCTTCCAACAAGTCATTCATTCCTCTTACATGTCCTTGTGCATTGAGCCAAGTGGCATTTAATTCATTCTTTTTCCCTCTTACAAGTCATTTCATGAATTTCAAATTCCACCTAATAACATTTATTGTGCACAATCACCAAAATGTGCTCAACCTTCCTCCATTCACATCTTAACAAATGGAATTTGGCCATTGGTTGAAGATTAATCCCACATTGCTCCATTTTTCTTATTTTTCCATTCTTGAAATCTATAAATAAGAGGCTTTTCTCCTCATTTGAGCATCCACAATTTGAGAAAACTCACTATACTCAATTTCATCCTCAAGCATATTTGCTTTCATCCATTTTATCAAGATCTTAGCTAGGTTATGCAAATTTTTCATCATGGAGCTCAATTGAATCTTCATCAAAGGGCATCACCTATCAACATTGCATCATAGGAGTTGGGAAAGGGCCAATTTCTACACATAATTGGCACCAACTCCCCCATGGGATCAAAAGTTTGATTTATATTGAATAAGATTTGATAGCTTTTGTTCATGTTTGCTTGTTTTCTTCATTTCATTTCTTGTTCTTTACAATTTAAATGGATTTCATGGGGAATCTTGATTCTCACTTGCGTTTGATCTAACTATGTCTTTGTTTCTTGTGTTTGTGCAGGTCTAGGATTGGGGTTCACTTTTTGGCACTAGAAGGAGGGAAAATCTGAAAGATTTAATCACATTGTTTGAAAACTTTTGTGCTTTTTTAATTCTTTTGCAACTTCCAGGAAACTCAGCCTGTAATGCTTTGCCACACAAACCCCATAGGACAGCAAAAATAAATACAATTTTTTGTTTTATTTTGAAAACAACTATAACACATTGCAACATTAAACATTTATACAACATAGATATAACATAAAACATTAACCTAATCCTATGGGGTCCATGGTGTGTTACTTTAAACGAACCAAACAATTAAATGATAAACAATACTAACTAAAGAGGAAGAAATAAATGAGAATAAAACATGATATAAATATGAAATTCATACAACAAGAATAAGATATAAACTCATAAACATAAATCACATAATATTATATTCAACTTTAGAGTTCAAAATTACAAATGTGGAATATATTTCCATAGATACAACACAATATAAAATCAAAGTTACATTACAAGGCCACTTCCCTTATAACATTGGGAAGGTTACAATCATAATACAAAAGTATGATAATGAAAGAGAATTTTTCAAAGGTACAATCTTTGCCGCGTGAGCTCTGAGATCACTGTAACTGCATCCATGCCACGATCACAACTGGGGACCCAATGGGTGCATTGCACGTTTCCACCCAACCGTGTGAATCCGAAGGAACACCCCCCATGCAAGGATTTGATAAGAAAGAACCCTTGGCCACAAAATCAAACATAAAGGACTCACATCCCAAGAATCAAGCCCACGAAACAACATAAACATCAATAATAACTCAAACAATAAAGAACAACTCTAGAGGCACAAGAACAAGGGGAAAAAAGGGGCACAATGGGAGAGTGTCATCGCATGGCCTTACATGGATTCACCAGAATATCTATAATCTAGGAGCCGCCTCCATCTATGGTTAACCGAACATCCTATTTCAAAGTGTCACCCCATAGGGTGACTCATGCGGAGCCACCTACCTTTCGTGGAGACAAGGTAGTGTCCTTAGTCTTTGGGAGCACTAACGGTAGGGGGGAGGTGTAGATTTTTAACTTGTTATGTGATAAATAACCCAACCCACTAGGTAAATTAATTAGGTTTTTCACTTAATTAGGGAAACTCTTTCGAGCGTGACCACTTGTATACTGGCCCCAAGAAGATCCACTCTCCCCTATGGTTGTCCTAAAACCAAAACCAAGAAATAGGTACCACAATGTACAACCAAAAAGGATCTTACTCACAACAAGGTGCCACCCACAATTACCCACATGGTATCAAAATAAACCAAAATGATGCAACCATAGAAATGCATTCACACTTTCCCTAACCTCTGGAGATAATGCTAATTCCATACAAGAACAAATAAATTGTCACATTCAACGAATTAACACCGCATCATTAACTATAAAGCATTTAAATTATAAATCATCCAAGTCTCAATCAAATAACCATTTTCATCTATTAAAATCAAAATAACGAAATTCACTAGTATTTCCATTTAACCTATATACAATAATCAATTTAATAAATATCTTCCTACTTTTAAATGATCCATTTATTAAATATCTAAGTTTACAAACTTGCTAAAAAGCTAATTAAAGAACAACAAAGACAGTTTCATGATTATTTAAACATAACAAAATATATATTTTTAAATTAAAGACATTAAATTAATTTATTAAAAATCAATTATAAATCACTCACTAATTTCAATTCTTTAACTATATTTTAATTTTGTGATTTAAAAATATTTCCACACAGATTATTCTAAAAATCTGATTTACATTTTGATTTTTCTAAGATAGTGGAAACTAATATTTTAAAATTCAGTCTAAAGTAAAAAGAAGATTTAATACATTGATTTAATAAGTTCAAACTCTGATTACAACACTTAATTTTACCACAACTATTCTGATATTTCAAAGTAGAGTTAGACTAGAATAATAATAAAATCAAAATCTACAGTATAATTTTAAATACAATTCTTTTTATGTTTCATAATATAGATTAACTAAAAGACAGTTTCACTCATAATTTAAACATTAGCATTTTCCTCATCATATATAATTTTTTTCCAGAAAATGACTTGTTTTTTTACATTTTAATTATTTAATCACATTGCATGTATATACACTATGTGCATACATACATATATATATATATATATATATCTATATATATATATATATATATATATATATGTATATTTAAATATATATATACATATACATACATATATGTATATATACCAGAATAAATATATATATCAACTCATCTAATGATGTTGCAATTGAAGCATAGTAATAAACTAAATATTACAATTCATAGCTTGTATATATACACATATGTATATACATATATATATATATATATTAAAAATTCTAATCATTATATATTTATAAAAAACTATAGAACTGTAGAACATTCATTAATATCTATCTATCTATATATATAATCGAACACAATAAAAACATCAAAATTCCCAAAGGCTGTGAATGGTTTAAAGGGGGGCATCGGACTGTCTACACAACCGACCACCCACCCCAAGCACGGGGGTAGCACTTCCTTTGGCAATGCTCCCTCCATGAATGGGGGGAGTAGTGGGGGATAACTCCCCACCCCCACAACAATGAAAACAATGAAACAAATAATACAGGCCCAACAAAATAAACAATTCGGGCATAGAGAAATTCAACAGACAATAAATTTCCATGCCACATTAAAACAACAAATATATATATATATATATATATATTTGAAAACATCAAATAATCATAGGATAAATTTGGCATAGCCCCAATGAACAAAATCCTTCAGTCAGAGAAAGATGAAATTGGGGAAATATAGGGAAAGAGAAGATTCTCAGACCAAAGAGAAAATTACAGAGGTTTAAAGCTGAGAAGATCCCAAAGACAAAGGGAATCGGGATTTCAACAAGAATTCTAGAATAAAATATAGAGAGGAAGGAGGAATCTACAGGCAAGAAGAAATAATTATAGAGATTTGAATTTCTCAAGCATTCACAATAAACATGATTTCTCCTTCAAACATAATTTTTTTTTTTTTTTTATAAACTAAAATTTACAGAGACAAATTTATGGAATTCAAATTACTTGAACTCCTACGCAAAGCTTGATTTGAGGATGAAATGATGCACGACTCCAGCCAGTTGCAATCTTCTGAAATCTAGAGATTCAAAACCCCAGCAACAATGGATACATAAACAAATCCCAATGCAACCAAAATAAAATCCTCTCAGAAGAATTTGACGAAAAACCACACAGAGGATTTAATCCTCGAAAAAAATTTCAACATTTTTTTTGAGTTGCAAACAATTTTTCCATTTTTCATTTTCCTCTCTCTTGCTTTTTCGAAAAAACACTATTTGGAAATATAACCTTTTCAAAAAAACCAAGTTAGAATTTTCCATAAATTCCCTAATCGCTTTCCCATGCAATTGCCACTTAACACAAAATTTCAGCCATTTTCCATTTTTGGAAGAAGCATCTTCCATTAATTAATTACACCCATTTATGCCTTTTTTAATATTTAATTTAATTTTAATAAAATTGACTTTTGCAAAATAAACAATTAAATAATAATAAATTTAACAACATTTCAACTTAATTATAATTTAAGTTTAAAATATATATTATTAAATCACCTTTTTCTAATAAAATCAAATATGATAATAATTTCCTAATCTTTATATTTTTTTTAAATAATCCATAATAATTTATCTAACTATTTAATGACTTAAATAAAAGGATGGCTCACATTTTACAATAACAATACAAGTGCTAATGTACACAATAATTTTCTAAAGGTATTAATATTATAAGCAACATTGAACGTTTAATTAATTTAATATTTTGCACCATAGAATAACATTTAAATTAAAATCATAAAGCACTAGACCAAGCCATAAATGCAACTTATAAAACTCATGGAATAAAATGAATTAATTTAAAACCATACCCACATGAATGAAGTACGGATACGACATGAACAACCACTGGACCAACCACTGACATAGACGGGGGTACTTTCTTACCAACTCCCTAACCACGTCAACCATTAGGTATGTAGGGTGTTCTCAGACCCGAAAATGCGGGTGGAGTCGGCACCCGGTACCTACTTTCCTGCATAACACAAAACGTCGAAAAACATGTACATATGCATATAACTCATAGTCAAACACATTGTGAAGGAGAGTTACGATGAGGCAGGGCACTCACGGATGAGCGATGCCACCCCATCTCCTTCACCTGAATCAAACACAGTAATCAAAACCTAAGCATCACATCATCAAAATAACTCACAAAGTAACATCATCATCACATGAGTATCCCAAACATAAGTACAAATATTATAAGCAAATAAGCATAATTGTTTGCCATGCCCAACACATGGTGGAAAAGATGTCTAATAAAGTATCAAATAAACATCAGAACATAACCAGAAATCACATTCAAGCAAACACACACACCAAAGTAGTATCAAAGTATCAGAACATGAGAGGCATGACACAACCACTGAATGCCAAGTGGCGCTATATTGCACTGATTAAATCTCCAAACTCTGTCACTGGTGTCTTCCCGCTAGAAAAATTCAAATTTCAAACTTGACTGTGGGCTCTCTAAATTCTAAATAGAGTCGCTGGTCAAACAGAGCCACAATCATGGTCTTTGTTTCACTGCAAAGCGTTTCTCTCAGTAATTAGCGGTGTTATATTGCGTCGTTGGAATTTCTAAACTCCGTCGCACCCACTAACTGTGCCACTAGGTTGGAGTAAAAAGATCAAATTCAATTTATTTTGACATGTGCTTTTTTGTTTTTGGCGTTTTGAAATTCTAACCTATTTTATGTCTCTGTGTTTCTTGGCTTTAATCAGTTTGTAGGTTGAGGCAAGGAGGGAGCAAAGAAGAGTCTTCCATTACGACATCATTGTCTTTATTGTATTAAGTGTTTTTAAACACTTTGGGAGAACTTATAATCCCTCTCTAAGGATTTGATTACTTTCATGCTTTTAGGGGACACTAAATTTATTTTGGGCTCTAAAAAGAACATACAAAAGCTTTCAATTTTGCAACAAAGGGTTAAAAATAATTTTAGAATAACTTACTAGATTTGGTTTGAGGTTAATAATTGAACAAAACAACTTCCATCTTTCCTTTTTGGTGCTTTAAAAAGAATCTCATCATTTCTTTGAGGATTTAAAATGAACATGTGCATCATTGTTTTGTAATCACTTACCCAAAATAATATCACCAAAAATATGTGTTAGAACCAGAATTTTCATAAAAGTTCTAAAGGTTTTTATCCATTAAAATCCAAATTCATGTTGTCTTCTTCATAAATAAATCATTTTATTTCTACCCACAAGGCCAAAACAGCCTTTTACTACCATACCGCTGCCTAAATATCCACCCTTGTAAACCCTTACCGCATACCTCCTTATCGCGGCCTCTTGCAAAAGGGCTTGCAGTATCACGGTTAAAAATAGTCATAGTATATCCTTTCACTGCTATGCCATGGAGGGTTAAAACTTAGCCCATGGTGGAGCGGTATGATGATTAGTAGTAACAAAAGAGCATCACCGTACCGCAAGAAGGTAAAATGTAGCTCGCGATAGAGCGGTATACGGTTGAGCAGTATGCTTGAGAACAGTAACAGGAATAGACACCGCCATACTGCAAGAAAAAAAAGCTAGCCAACGGTAGAGTGGTATAGGGATATATGTGTTAAGAATGCACCACAGTACCATAAGGGAGCCAATGACAATGTGCGGTAGAGCGGTAGAAATGACAGTAAAGGCAGATACCATCACACCATAGGAAAGAGAAACATAGCCCATGGTAGAGCAGTGTACTAAGAAAGAACACTGAAGATGATACCGCTATACCGTAGGAAAGAAAAATGTAGCCCATGGTAAAGCGGTAAAGCTAATAAAGGAAGCAAAACACACCATGATATCGCAACAGAGAAAAGGGTGGCATTAGGTAGCATAGTAAAGTAGTCATTGAAGCATTTAAAGCATATCTATCACATCAATATGGATTGAACTTGATGCAAAGAAGAATCACACAGTAAAAGCTTTGAATGAGTCTTGGGCGACCATGAGATTCTTACTCGAAGACTGACAGATTAGAGCATGTGCTTATTGTTCAGTTATTTCAGTTATGTTTAATTTTATAATTATGTTTTGTTATCAAGAGACATGTCTTTTGGTTTGAATCTTGTTGCCTCTCGTATAAATAAGAGAGACCAAGACCAAAGAAAAGGGAGATAGGAGTAGGATAGTTAGAGTAGAAAATTTCCAGAATGTTTACATCTCAAAGGACCATGATGCATGTATGAAATATTGGAGGAATCAATGAAAGAACTCTGATTTTTATGGCACCTTTTTGGTATCAGTTGTTTGTTAAGTTAATTGAAAATATTATCAAGTTGTCTCTAAGGTTGATGTTTCTTTGTTATTTAAATTGATATATCAAATATATATTCAGTTTATCAATGCACATTTGTTGTATTTGTGTGGTATGATTAGTTGGTTCTTTCAAGTAAAAATTAAATCCTTCAAGTCATTCATAGTAATTTGGAAGTGTCATTTGGATCACTAAGAAGAACTTGGTAATTACATTCTTGCATGTTTATACCAGTTATAAGCTAATAGTTTTATGCCAAACAATTAGAATTTATGCCAAATAGAAGCCATTCATCACATACTTTCATTTGACTCCATTTTACCCAACAAGGCATTGGTCTCACCCATTTTATTTAATTAGTTTCATTGAATTCATTTCCAAAATACTACATTTGTTAATTGAGCATATTAGATTTTACCTTGATATTGCTTATACAATTTATACCAAATTAGGATTATATCTTTCCACTCCCAATTGCCATTGTGGATTGATTGATCAAGTAGGAATCATACAATTAAGTCCGCATCATTTGTATTGGGTACACCCAGCTAGGTTTAGCAGAGCCTAAAGAGTAGAAGGTTCAATCACATTGATTGGCTTTGTACATTATCCAAAAACGTTGTGAGAGTTTGGCAACCTCTCGTGGTTCAAACTTGCATTTTTGAGACCTTACAATTTAGCGAATTTGCTGGGGAGCCAACTCTGAACCTAATCCTTACAATATAGAGTCAATACCTTGCAAAAGACTCCGCTGGGAAATAGAGACTACAAAATTTTCTCACTTCTCTAAAAAAGTGAGTGGCAAATCTAAATGAACAAGTGCATTGAGACTGATAAAATAAAATATACATAAAAAATGAACCATCCTAGAGTTCAGACTATCACAATTGCTCACAACGTTCATGGAAAAAGATCCCTATATAAAGAAGGTCCCAATAATGACAAAAGTAAATGGACACATAAGAATGATAAGGGCAAGAGGGTGTCTAATGACATGTGCCTAACAAATAAAGACAAAACATCAAAAGCACATTTGGAGACATATAATCATTATGATACATTGACGAATGAAAATAGATCAATAGGAGAACCTCACACCCTTGAGGCAAAGAGGAATCCTTTCTACAAAATGGGCCCTAATAAAGAAGATGAATTCATGGCTAGACTTGAGGCTGAGAAAGAAGAAGAGTTTAGGGTTGAGTGAGAGGCTGAAAGAATTAGGAGATAGTGCAAACATGATCATGGAATTGAAGGGAATCAGGATGAGCATGGTGATTATATAGACCTAGAAAATTATGGGTTTTCAACTCAAGGAAAAATAGATGCACAACTAGAATATGCAAGGCAAGAGATGGAAAGTAATAAAGTGGAATATGAATAGTGGATCCAATCAATAAAAGAGCTAGAAAATATGAAGCTGCAAAAGGCCCAATATAAGACTCAGATTGATAACCTCCCTAAATACATACCTCCTCATAAAAAAGGGGGAAATAATACATGGCCCTCCAATCCACTGAAAAACACCACAAAAATAGTTAGGGAATCAGTATAAGTCCTCAAATGCTCCACCTAAAAATCCATCACAACATCTAAATGCCCAGCCACCCCCTCATTAGCAATATATTCCGCCACATGGCCAAGAACACATGCCCCCATAAGGTCAAAAATATGTGCCACCACCTCACACACAATACAACAATCCATTATACCAATATCAACACCCTATAAACCCACCTCCCCAGCATTACACAGCTATGATTAGACAATTTGACTTTGCAAGATTCCAAATATATCCTTACCCTATGGACAATAGTTGGAGAAGCCTTGTCCCAAAATTGACAGAGAGTAGTGCAGTCACAGTTGAAGAATACTTAAAGAGTTTTAATGCTTTTATTCAAGATTTGGACATGCAGTATGAGGATGTACAATTGAGGTTGTTTATAATGTCATTAATTGAAGATGCTAGAGACTGGTTTAATAGTTTACCAACAACCTCTATTGATTCCATTCGGGAGTTTTATGGACAATTCCTTGAGTAGTATGGGAATCAATGTGCACAAGACTTTTATTTTCATGAATTGGTGAGTATCCAAAAGCATCAGAACGAATTAGCTTATGACTTTAGCCAAAGGTTCTCTAAATTGCATAATAAGGTACCTCCTAGATCTAAATTGACTAATCATGCTGCATTAGGTGTTTATCTAAAAGCTTTTGATCCAGAGACATGATACAAGCTTTGAAATAGGTGTCCCAGGGATTTAGCTGAAGCACAGAAGATATCACTAACTATTGAAAATAATAGAAAGGCTACAACAATGATTGGTAAGAGAGATAATCCTAGGATTCCCCAATATAATCCTCCAAATAGGCAAGAAAATACATAGAGAAATGAAATGAAAAGGTTGCATGATATTCCGTCTAATAAAAACTTGAAGGATGGAAAGCCTATGATGGATAGGCCTAAGAATAAGGAGACGCCTGATCCTTTGAAGAAAAGAGGGGCATATATGGTAAATAGTAGTCTTTGGTGCCCAGTTTGTTACACACCACACTCTCTTGATCATTGTATTTTGGCTCAGGAAATACTAGAAGAATGAATACCAGAAGAGAAAAATGAAGAATATCATAATATCTATTTAACCTCCCACACTCTTCACCCCATTGAGCAGGGATATTCATCTTCAGAAGAAGGAGGTTATGAATATGATTTTGATAACCAAAGGTACAATGTACATATGGCTGAACAACAAGTCTTCTCTGACTAGGAGAAAGTGAGGATGAAAAATTTCCTCCTAGTACATCATATCAGACAAATAAATGCAATATACGGAGATTGACTGAAGAATAAATTAAAAAGTTAACCATCGCAGCAGTGGAGCAAACCAAAAGTAGATATTGGTTGAGAAATAGAACATTAAATAAGGATGAAGGTGTTCTAAGAGGAATATTTTAAAAGGGTAATGAAATTCCCCAAGAAGCTTCAAAAAGGATAGATAATAAGCAACCTGATAAAAAGGGACAAAAGTATGTTCATAAGGAGGAAAACAAAGAATTTCCTAAGGACGAACAAAAGTTAGATCAAATAAATAAAGAGGAGAACAAAGGAGAGTCGATAGAGAAAAAGAAAATGACTAGAATAGAAGGTGCCTCTTTTGATTTCACCCAAGCTTTGTTCCAAGTAAAGATATTTGTCCCATTACTTGAAATGATGAAGATTAAAGAGATTAGGGAAAGTGCTATTTAGTTAATATCTAATGGAAGTGATAAAAATGCAAACCTTGAGAACAAAGGCACCACTAGGATCAATCACAAGCTATCAGAAGTAAAAGTCCCTGAGGTTGTTTAAATGATGCACTAATAAATTCCCCACAAGTTGATCCATTTTTCACCACATTACTAGTAAATAACAAATTGGTAAGAAATTGTATGATAGATTCTGGTGTTGTAATCAACATCTGCCAGTTGGAGTTATGAAGCAACTTTGCATGTGGGTTGATACCAATGGTGGTAAGTTTTATGCTATGGATGGAAGGCATGTCCCTGTGATAGGAATTATTAAAGATGTAGAGGTAAGACTGGCTAAATATCCACAAGAAACCTATAATATTGACATAACTATGATTGACACACCTCCTCAATTTGGAATGATTTTGTCAAGACAATGGACTGCAGTAGTTGGAGGGAATGTACAGTTTGGCTTATCATATACCACAATACCAATCAATGGTGAACAAGTAAAATTTTATATAGAACCAAGGATGAATCAGATTGTGGATTGTGTTCCTCAAGAACAAATCAATTGTTTATGTGATGTTGATTTAGGGCGTTTTAGATTTGAACCTTCCCAACCTAAATTGGTAAATAGTGACCCAATCGATAAGCATGTTTCTAAAGATCAACAGGGTGTGTGGAAAATTTATTTTGATGGAGCATGTAGCCAAGAAGTAAATAGAGCTGGAGTAGTATTTATATCACCCGAAGGTATTACATTCAAGCATTCATTTTTGCTAACTTTTGAGTGTACAAATAATGTGGTAGAATATGAGGCCTTATTGATTGGTTTAAATATGTCTGTCAAACACAAGATAAAATTGCTAACTGTCTTGAGGAGACTCTGAACTATTTGTCTCACTAATTATATCAAGATATGTTGCAAAGAACAAGAGATTAAAACAATAAAAAATTCTATTTGGGATACAATTGAATTATTTGATGCCTTCTCTATCGATTGGATAGATAGATCAAAAAATATAATGGTAGATTTTTTAGCAAATATAGCCCTGAGAAGAGATGATATCACCCTGGCCGGAGTATCCCAAGTTGAATTTAAAACAAGACCTGCTATCCCTGACAACATATACAACTGGCAGGTTTTCAATGATGATACCAACCTTCTAAAGTTTCTTCATTACATAGATCAGTACGAGGCTTAGGAGATTGACTTCAATGCTTTTGTGGAAGAAGTGGATGGGAAATAGACTTATCTTTTGGGAAGAAATTCCTATAGCTTAAAACCAACAAGCTTCCTAAAGGAATTATGCCACTAGAAAGAGTGTATGATGGAAATTATTGCTCTCTCATGAAGCAAACACTGGTCAAGAGAGAAGATATTGAAGAAATAAATCTAGGAACAGAGTTAGCACCAAAAAAGGTCTACATTGGGAAGAAGATAAGTCCAACCATCAGGAAAATGCTGATTGCATTGTTGAGAAAGTACAAACATGTGTTTTCTTGGTCTTATGAGGATCTCAAAGCATACAGAGAAGATATATTCCAACATGAGATTCCACTTAAACCAGACACAAATCCATTCAGACAAAATCAGAGGCCTATTAAACCAACTTTGGAACCTAAGATGCAAGAGGAACTGGCGAAACTCAGGATGGAGGTATTAATAAACCCATTAGACATTCAACATGGGTATCAAACCTAGTTCCAGTAAGAAAGAAAAATGGGGGTATTAGACTATGTGTAGATTTCAAAAATCTAAATGTTGCCTCCCTTAAAGATAATTATCCTCTCCCAAGTATGGAGGAAATATTGCACAAAGTAACAGGATGTGAGTTGCTATCAATGATGGATGGGTTTTCTCGATATAACCAGGTTAAAGTCAAAGAGTCTGAAAAATACAAGACAACATTTACTACACCATGGGGGACATATGTTTATGTTAGGATACCATTCGGTCTCACAAATGCAGGGGAAATTTTTTAAAGGGCCATGGATGTGGCATTTGAAGATTTGATTAATGCTATAATGGTAGTGTACCAAGATGATCTTACTGCTTATTCCAAAAGAGCAGAAGATCATGTAGGACACTTGGAGAAGATATTCATCAAAGCTTTGGAATATGGTATTAGTCTTAATCCTAAAAAATGTCACTTTGTTGTTACAGAGGGTAAGCTTTTGGGACATATTATATCAAAAGATGGGATTAGAATAGACCCTAAGAGAGTAGAAGCCATAGAAAAAATCCCCATCCCAAAATTGTCAAACCCATCCAATCATTTTTTGGTCAAATTAATTTTTTTAGGAGATTTGTATCAAATTTTTTTGAGATTGTTAAACCTATATCCAAAATGATGAAAAAAGGAGAAAAGATAGATTGGACTGCAGAAGCCATGGAAGCCTTTATATCTATCAAAAGAGCCATCAAAGAAGCCCTCATCCTAAAGTCCCCTGATTTTTCCAAACCTTTTCAAATTTTCTTTTTCCTCATTTCACACAAAAGCAACTATTATGTTACAAAATAATGATGAAGGTCATGAGCAACCTATATCTTTTTTCAGCAATTCTCTACAGGGTTCAGAGTTGAAATATGATATCATGGAAAAACAAGCCTTTGCATTGGTCAAAGAAACAAAGGATTTCAGACCATATCTTGTTGGAGCAAAAGTAATTGCCTATGTCCCACATGCAACTATGAAAGATATCCTGATATAGATAGAGTAACATGGAAAAGATGTAGATGGATTAATAAAATCCAAGAATTTGATATGGAAATTTAGTTTACCAAGTTGGTAAGGGGACAGGGTTTGGCCAGGCTAATGACAGAAAAAAACATGGAAGCAAACCAAGTCTTCAATATAGAAGGTGAGGAGAATGCAGTTGCAAGTATCGAACATACTCCTTGGTACAGAAACATAATGTGTTATCTCGGGCACATGAAATTCCCTGAGGGGTTGAATGATAAAAAGAGAACTTTTAAGTTGCAAGCATCTAAATATGTATTTATAGAAGGGGACCTATTTTGGAAGAATAGGGATGGAATGCTAATGTTGTTTCTAGATGAATCACAAGAATAACATGTCTTGAGGGAGATGCATGAAGGGGTGTGTGGAGGTCATTATTCTACCAAAACCACTACACATAAAATTCTCAGGGCTAGCTATTACTAGCCTAAATTTTTAATGAATCTTTTGCACATGTAAGGAAATGTGAGGCTTGTCAAAAGTTCTTAGGGAAATTGAAATATCAAGGAGCCCTACCACTTAGACCTTTATAGGTAGAAGCCCCTTTTCACCAATGGGGAATTGAATTTATTGTGGAAATACAAGAAAAGTCAAGTGGAGGACATAAATGGATACTAGTAGCTACAGATTATTTTACTAAGTGGGTGGAGGCAATCCCAACTAAACAAGCAACAAGCAAGGTGGTGATAAGTTTTCTGATAGAAAACATCATAACTAGATTTTGCACACTGATAAGAGTGATCAAAGATAATGGTATGTGTTTTAGATCTCATGAATTCAAAGACTTCTACAAAACATATGGCATTACTATTTCCTATGCTGCCCCTTACCACCCACAAGAAAATGGTCAAGTAGAATCTAGTAATAAAAGTCTTTTAAAGATCATAAAGAGGATGTTAGATACAAATAAAAAGGCATGAGACTCAAAGTTGAGAATGGCTGTGTGGGCGGATAGGATTACAGTGAAAAAGGAAATCAGAAAGTCTCCATTTGAACTGGTATATGGAACACAAGCCAGGATGCCACTACAAAATCTTTTACCAATTTATAATTTTATTCTGCAAGAGGATTTAGATATTTCTAAACCAATGGAGGAAAGAATGGAGCAGCTTGTAGAACTTGATGGAATAAGGAGAATGGCCCAAAAGCAAAATGGGGAACTGCAATCACAAATGAAATATCTTTTTGATAAAAAGGCCAAAGATTGAAAATTTGAGGAAAATGATCTAGTATTAATGTGGAATTATTGATGTCAGGAGAAGGGAAAGCATGGGAAGTTTGAAGCTTTGTGGTTGGGTCCTTTTGTGATCATTGAAAAAGGAGGGGAGGACTCTTATTATTTGTAGAACATGTCTGGAGAGAAGCAGAAATTTCTAGTACATGGGTAGTTTCTAAAACACTTCTTCTCTTAAGGAGTACCAGAGGATTAAGGATTGCTAGTGCATGGATAATTCTTAACAAAACCTCTTAAAAAATTCTTTTCCATGCACAGTAGTCTAGGAATTCAAAAGGGGCTAGGACTTGCTGGTACATGGAAAATCCTATAATTCCCTCATTGAAAACAAAATTTTCTTTCCATGTACAATAGTATAGGATTATCTCCATCTCCTCCCTTTTCCACCTCCTTTCATTTTCATATCCTTTGAAGTCCTGGTCATCTCCTAGACATATTCTAGTTTCTTGAAATGATTGGAAAATCACTCATCCGCAACTGGAGACGCTGTTAGAACCAGAATTTTCATAAAAATTCTAAAGGTTTCTATCCACTAAAATCCAAATTCATGCTATCTTTTTCATAAAAAAATCATTTTATTTCTACCCACAAGGCCAAAATAGCCTTTTACCACCGTACCGCTGCCTAAATATCCACCCTTGTAAACCCTTACCACATACCTCCTTACCACGACCTCTTGCAAAAGGGCTCGCGGTATCACATTTAAAAATAGTCATAGTATATCCTTTCACTGCTATACCATGGAGGGTTAAAAATTAGCCCACGGTGGAGCGGTATGATGATTAGTAGTAACAAAAGAGAACCACTCTACCACAGGAAGGTAAAAGGTAGCTCACAGTAGAGAGATACGCGGTTGAGTAGTACGCTTGAAAACAGTAACAAGAATAGACACCGCCATACCACAAGAAAGAAAAAGGTAGCCAACAGTAGAGCAGTATAGGGATATATGTGTTAAGAATGCACCACAATATCATAAGGGAGCCAAAGGAAATGCGCGGTAGAGTGGTAGAAATAACGGTAAAGGAAGATACCGTCACACCACAGGAAAGATAAACATAGCCCATGGTAGAGTAGTGTACTAAGAAAGAAAATTGAAGATGATACTGCTATACTGCAGGAAAGAAAAATGTAGCCCATGATAAAGTGGTAAAGCTAATAAAGGAAGCAAAACACATCGTGATACCACAACAGAGAAAAGGGTGGCACGAGCTAACACGGTAAAGCAACCGTTGAAGCATTTAAAGTGTATTTACCACATCAATATGGATTGAGCTCGATACAAAGAAGAATCATACAGTAAAATATTTGAACAAGTCTTGGGAGACCATAGGATTCTTACTCAAAGATTGACGGATTAGAGCATTTGCTTATTACTCAATTATTTCAGTTATGCTTAATTTTACAATTATATTTTTTTATCAAGAGACATGTCTTTTGGTCTAAAGCTTGTTGTCTCTCGTATAAATAAGAGAGACCAAGACCAAAGAAAAGGGAGATAGGAGTAGGATAGTTAGAGTAGAAAATTTCCAGAATGTTTACATCTCAAAGGACCATGATGCATGTATAAAATCTTGGAGGAATCAATGAAAGAACTCTGATTTTTGTGGCACCTTTTTGGTATCAGTTGTTTGTTAAGTTAATTGAAAATATTATCAAGTTGTCTTAGAGGTTGATGTTTCTTTGTTATTTAAATATACATATCAAGTATATATTCATTTTATCAATGCACATTTGTTGTATTTGTGTGGTATGATTAGCTAATTCTTTCAAGTAAAGATTAAATCCTTCAAGTCATTCACAGTAATTTGGAAGTATCATTTGTATCACTAAGAAGAACTTGGTAATTACATTTTTCCATGATTATACAAGTTATAAACTAATAGTTGTATGCCAAACAATTTGAATTTATGTCAAATAGAAGCCATTCATCACATACTTTCATTTGACTCCATTTTACCCAACAAGGATCTAGTCTCACCCATTTTATTTAATTAAGTTTCATTAAATTCATTTCCAAAATACTACATTTGTTAACTGAACATACTAGATTTTACCTTGATATTGCTTATACAATTTATACCAAATTAGGATTATATCTTTCCACTCCCAATTTCCGTTGTGGATTGATTGATCAAGTAGGAATCATATAGTTAAGTCTGCATCATTTGAATTGGGTACACCCAGCTAGGTTTAGCAGAGCCTAAAGAGTAGAAGGTTTAATCACATTGATTGGCCTTGTACGATAGCCAAAAACTTTATGAGAGTTTGGCAACCTCTTGTGGTTCAAACGTGCATTTTTGAGACCTTATCAAGACGTATGCACTTCTCTCTCACTTTATAGTGATCTTGAGAATCAAGAGTCCTTTTGATGATCTTAGGTTGTGTAAGTGATTGCCTCCACATTTCATTTGGGATTAAAAATTGAGTGAAAAATGCGAGTGTGAGTGGAGCATATTGCGAGTGTTCTCTCTTTGTTTCTCAATAAAGATTGATTGAAATATGAATATGCTTGCTTGCTTTTGTTTATCTTAGAGGGCCTGCCTTGTGGGAAAAAATAATCACGCAAGGGAACGACACAACCAGTAACACGCTAAAACCAAGCGACTTCCAACCGGTATATAAGTGTGGGTTCTCGAGGAAAGTTTGAGAATCACGAGTATCATTCCAACACGAAGGGAAGAAATGGTCTCTTGCCGCATGGATGGTCCCCCATGAATGGAATTCCCACATTAAAACCCCTTGTTTAGAAAAGGCCAAAATCCTAAACTATTTGTTGGTGCAAGAACGGTCGTTTTGAAGCCACCCCACATTCTTTGTGATTTTAGTAGAGATGATAAATATTCCATGGGAGATTCATGGGTATTGATGCTTGGCTGACATCAGAAGCAAGTGCACTATAAGGGGGAGCTTGTGTGGTCAAGCATCTAATCATCCACTAAGAGTAAGCGTACCTGGATTTGTCCAAGTGGGAACCTAAAAAATACTATCTTTTCATCCTAGGATTGTGTATGTTCTTGGAATCAAAAAAAAATTGTTTGGATCTCAAAACATTTGAAAAAAAACATTCACAAGATCTTCAAAATTTCAAACCCTTTAGGGAAGCAAATACCTTTGATGAATTCAAGTGCTCTTGCCTATCTTAGGGACTTCATCCTTAGAGGCATCTAAGGACTTGGGGTTTTATCAACATTTTTTCTTACTAAAGTCAACATTAGGAAACTTTTGCCTTAATTTCCTTGATTATTCACATAATGGACTTTGTGGGATGAGAAGAAACTAAGACATTAGACATCTAGTTTGAAACTTCAATCAAGAAGTGTTTGTGGTAAAAATAACTTATTAAACAAAGATAAGGACAATTGAACCCCACACATGTGGTCTTCCCAATGATTTCCTGCAAAATCAAAATCCGAAAACCCAATTTCAAAATTCTTAGTCCAAAAGCCCATGAAGAACGTCTTTCAAGGCTTCACAAGGTAAGAGAAAGGCTGGTTTACAACTTCTATAAGAAATCTTTAAGAAACAAACCTAACTTGTATGAGTTTTATTATCAACAAAATCCAACACTCTTTGAAAGGTTTTATTTTCTCACATAGGGAGTATCAACCATGTTCTTCAATACCGAGGTTTTCTAAGAAGAGTCTTGTCTAGGTCAAAATCTAGGATCAAAATAATCATCTTCATCCATCCCTCAACCAACAAAATCAAACATCATTTCACCAACAAACTCTTCGAAACTTTGAAAACATCATTTATGCTAGAATTCTAGGAAAAATCAAAATCATCTTGTTTGGTTAGATATGTGTAGATGAATCCTTCTCCACATATTTGACAAAATTATCAAATCTTTGTGAACAAGTTTTACCTCTTGATAAAATCCAACATCTTGGAGTCTAGGAGTTCATTATCCAAAATCATCTTGTTTGGTTAGAGGTGTCTTGATGAATCCTTCTTTACACCTCTTGTAAAATTATCATCTTGTGTACAAGTTCACTCTAGGACAACATCCAACCTCTTAGAGTTAACAAGTTCACTATCCAAATCAATCGAAATCCAATCAAATCAAGTCCTAAAGTTTAGCATCTCCCTCAAGGTTTCTCAAGAGTTTCATCATCCGCATCATCCATCTTACATTTATCTCATCCCCATATTTTGATCCTTAATCATCCTAGCTCTTCTCTTCTTGTTCCTGAAGATAGATCAGTCCAAAGAATTAGAGGATCATCTCGCACATTCTTAAAAATTGATCCCTATTTTATGGTGCAAACAAGATCGCAACACAAAAAGAATATGGAAATCAACATGGAAACATCAACTTGAAGTGATCTAAGTCAAATCACTCTCGAAATAAATCTTGTTGGATCAAGCAATCCTCCAAGAAATTTCCCTCTACCATCACAAAATCCTCAAGAGGAGGGACAAGTGGAGGACATCACCAATAGTGCTTTAGGGATGACACAAGGTGAAATCTTTGAGATGGTGAATAATTCCAAAAATCATCAAATTGTCAATGCTATGATGGAGTTATATCCCTCCCAATACATTCTTGAGTTAGCAAAAGAAGGGGCTAAACTCCCTCCTAACTATGACATAAGAACAATTGTGGAAAAACCTCTTGGGATTATACTTTCAACCTCATCCACACTTCTATTCCAAAGCATCACTCAATACATCCCGCAAATCACATCATCTATTGCTCCAACTCTGCCAATCGTTAGCAAGGGAAGCTCATTGCTCCATGCCCTTCAAGCACATCCCCTTGTAAATAATCAAGAGTTGGATGCAAACACCATATTGGGCCAATCCGTCCCAGTAAATCGATTACACCCATATATCCTACTCACATTTCATAATCATACCAATTCATCATCCTTTCATGCAACACATGTTGGTATGCTTAACATGAAAACATCTCTCCCTATTACCTTATAGGGAGAAGGTGATTTGTTTGGAACTGGGGGAGTCTTTGATCCCTTGTCATCATCCATTCAAGAGAATACACTGCCCATCTTTCCACCACTTCCACCCCTATCATTTACATCCACATCACCCCTTCGGTTGGGTCTTCCTCCTTTACCCACCATCAATCAATCAAACCAAAGCAATCCCCCTATCATGAATCAGAGCATCACACCAAACCATCTCGCTTTGCCATCGATATCGCAACAATAGGTGGCAACATTCCAAGCAACCCCAACAATCAATACATCCACCATCCCTCAAATTTATCAAAGCATGGTTTCCCAAGGGCCAAGCATCTCAATCATGTCATCTACAACTCAAACCCCAATCATCAACATGACCATTCCTCTCATCACAGCGGTCAACACCACTCCCAATCCACCACCACCACTGCCAAAAAACAACATGAAAAATTAGTTCAACATTGTATTGCAAGCAGATTGACAAGCTGTTTATCAAAAGATGCTCCAAAATCAACAAGTTGTGCAAGTTGCTCAAGCCGCACAAGCTGCTCAAATTGCATAAGCAGTCCAACAAGTGCATGCTCAAGCCCAAGCCCAATATCAAGCTCAGCAAGCACAACACTAGGCACAATTGCAAGCAACCCAACAAGAAGCATATCAACAAGCCTTGCAAGATTATAAAGCACAACAACAAGCCCAACAACAAGCTTTGTTGGCACAACAACAAGATGACCAACAACAAGATTTGTTGGCACAACAACAATGCGACCAACAACAAGCTTTGTTGGCACAACAACAACACGACCAAAAAAAAGCTTTGTTGGCTCAACAAAAAATACAAGCATTAATCACAGAAAAAAACTTGCAGCAACCCCCCACCAACACCTCACCCATAAATAAAACCTCCCAACCACCTCAAAACATGTTTACTCCACCACCTCATCTGCAAAATGATGTGACGACACAAATCAAACTTCTCTCGCAGCAAATGCTTGATCTTCAATTAGGAAAAACAAAAAGGACACCTAACAATATGTGTCCCTATCCTTTTGACATGAGCCTTGAAATGGTACCATTTCCTAAGGGATTCAAAATCCCTAACTTTGATAAGTATTGTGGGATAGGAAACCCTAAAGATCACATCAGGGAATTCAAAGTACACTGCATGGAAGTCACATACAATGATACATATCTAATGCGACTATATCCTTGAAGATTGGCTGGTCCCACCATGGAGTGGTTCTCTTGTCTACCTATGGGCAACAAAACATTCCGAGAAATTGTAGATGCATTCCTCAAAAATTATGCATTCAACATGGGCATGAATGTTAGTGTAGAGGAATTATCGGCACTCAAATAGGGAAAGGGGGAATTATTCACCTCCTTCCTATAATGATGGTGATCCAATGCCAATTGGAGCAAGTGGGCCATGCTAGAGGAGCAACAAATTTTCACTATCATTGCCAATCTGGATGAAAACTTGGCATTTTATCTAAAAATGCAGTGCATCACCACATATGACCATCTAATCCCCAAGGCGCTCAACATCGAAAGGGACCTTGTTACATGAGGGCGCATACCTACAAATCCTATAGATCAAGATAGTCACCCATCCATGAGTTATAATGAGAAACCTTGCACATGGGAGAAAAAATAGTATGTCACCAATGATGGAGTGGTCGATGCCAAGGTCGTCATTAGTGCTCCAAGGAAGAATGTCCAAACATATCATCAAACGTAGAAAAATAATCACAATAACATGCAAGCCAATGCGGTAACCCAACAACCACCCCACAATCAAGTCAACAACCTCAATAATCAAGGAGGACCACCTCTACAAAATCGATGTCCCCCCAAGAGGAAATTCACAGCCCTTGGGGAATTGATCAAATCCATCATGAGGAAGTTAGTTAATGAGAATCTCATCAAAATCCCCACCTATGATAATTACCAAGAGCCCTAGGTGAAACCACCCTGGTACAATGAAAATTTCCTTTACGATTATCATAAGCTCAAGGGGCATACAACCACCAACTACATGAAACTAAAAAATATGATCCAAGATCTCATCGATGACAAAATCATAAATGTTGAGCAACTAGATAGCAATCAATATTTTAAAATATACAGGAATTCGATGCCCAACCACAATCAAGGAAATGATAAAAGGTAAGATTTTTTTTGGCAAAGTGAACCATGTATATGAAGGGGTTGTCACCTGCCTTGACGAAATGGTCATTGTTGTCACTATCAAGGGAGCCAACACCGATTGTGGATTCACCACACACGGTGGAAAGGTCACCATTTCCAGGGCATCACAGCCATCTAGGACCCCCACCTCAAATCAGAAATCTATCCCTAATTGTTACAAAGTCCTTGACCAATTAAAAAGAACCCCCGCTCATATCTCCATCATGGAGTTATTGAAAATTTCAAAAGCCCACAGAGAAATCCTTGAGGAAGCATTGGCTTTGTCTACTGTCTCTGCCAATATTGATATAGAGCAATTCCAAGCTATGGTTGGTAACATCACCACTCCCAACCTCCTCATGTTCTCTGATTAGGACTTCCCTGCTCAACCATCTCACAACCATGCATTACATCTTGAAGTCTTGGTTCACAAAAAAAAGTTCAAAAGGGTCTTGGTGGATGGAGGTACAGGCCTCAATATTTATTCACTCAAGCTTATAAAGAATTAAGGAATCTCTGAGGATTCTATTGAAAAAGGTAAGGGTATCACAATCAGGGCTTATGATGATCAAGAAAGTGCGTCTCAGGGCACTATTCAACTCCCCATTCAAGTAGGGCCAACTGTTATGGAAACTACTTGCCAGCTTGACCTTGACCTACCATATAACATCCTCTTGGGGTGCTCGTGGATTCATGGGATGCAAGCAGTTGCATCGTCCTACCACCAATGTGTCAATTTTTCACACAAAAAACAAGAGGTTACAATCCATGGGGATCTTGAAACCTTCACCTTCTGTAAGAACCTGGAAGCCAAGTATTATAAAGTAACCCAAGTCTCAAAGAATGATGAATTCCCTTCAAATCCATATATAGATCCATCCAATATAGCCTCCACTTCTAGGACAAAGACACCCTCCATCCCCGACATATCTGATATCAAGCTCATGATCCAAGGTGTGGGGATTATAGGATGAAGAAGAATTATTTTATTGTGGGAGAGTTAGCTCAATCTCCTAGGTCACATGGATGACCCCAACTAGTTGAAACACCCTCACAAAAGTTTAGGGTGAACCCTTCTAGATTCCGATGTTGGGGGGATCTAAGTCGGGAGACAGTAGATGAAAGAGACATTTCAAGCTCACTATATCAAGAAGAAAGGACCGTGCCTAATCTTCCCATGGATGAAAGAATCAAAGGGTTACAAATGATGCTTGGTATGGGCTACAATAGAAATGAGAGTCTTGGGAGGAACAACAATGGCTGACTGGAGCTCATCATTGTTGAGAAACAAATGAAAAATCTTGGCCTTGGGTGTACCCCTCTAAGTGTAATCATACATGGAAAAAGTCCCCCAATTAATGTAGTCAGGACTCCCCCTCAGCTATCGGCAGTTGCCCTCCAATTACCCATGTCCATAGGTCGAGTCATAGATAACTTTACCTTTGACATAACTGATGTCTGTAGTAATAGCGATGATGAGGACACCATAATAGGCTTACCCATGCTTTTTGAAAACTCCTCCCTACTCATGATTAGCACCATGTCTTTTGAGTCAGACCACCAAACCCATGAAATAAACCTAGTCTACCCCCAACTCATCAATTATGACCAACGAGGACCGCCGATTTCGAACACATTTGAAAATGATGAGGCACTCTCAGAGTTCATGGGATTGAGGGATATAGTACCATATGGAGATCATAAGGCTAGATTTGACATCACACTGGACACTCAAGCCTATTATGGGGAGATGATTGAATCCTTCAGTCACAAAAGGGAGAAATTGAGAATAATCTCAAGGTCCTTGAGTGAAAAACACATTGTGGCACTCTTTGACCATAAAATAGTAAAAATAAAGGATGCATCTAATGTCGAAAACCTCTCCGAGGTGCTAGAGGATGAAGGATTCAATCTTCCCCTCATTGCACTTCATCAAGAAAAATCAGCAGTCCTGGCAGAACAATGCAATCCCGTCAACTTGGGAACAAAGGAGTTACCGCACATAACTTTCTATGTTGAATCCCTTCTCACGGAAGAACAAGAACTCTTAGCTACATTCCTGAAAGAAAGAAAGGTGAATTTTGCATGGACCTATGCTGGCATGCCTAGGCTTGATCTAGAGGTAGTCGTTCTCACTTAGCTATATATCGTGAGGAAAAACCTATGAGACAAAAGCTCAAAAAGATGCATCCTCAAATAGCCTTGCTAGTCAAAATAGAATTGTAGAAAATCTTGGATGTCGGTTTCTTATGCCCGATTGATTACCTAGAATGGGTGTCAAATCTTGTACCAGTTTCAAAGCCAAATGGGGGCATCCGCATCTGCACTGATTTTAGAGACATAAACAAAGTGTGTCCCAAGGATGACTTTCCACTACCAAACATTGACATGATAGTGGATATGATGACTAGGAATTAGATGCTATCACTAATGGAAGGATTCTCGAGATATAATCAGATCATGATAGAAAAGGAGGACCAGCACAAGACATCGTTCACATGTCCATGGGGGACCTACTACTGGAATATGATTCCATTTGGGCTAAATAATGCAAGAGCAACTTACCAGAGGGCCATGACATTGATATTCAATGACATGATCCATAAGAATGTGGAAGATTATGTGGATGAAATATTGGCTAAATCAAGGAAAAGACAAGACCACATATCAGCTTTGAGTTCCATTTTTGACATGTTGGAAAAGTACAAGGTCTACCTCAACCCAAATAAGTGTGTCTTCATAGTGCAATCAGGCAAGCTCTTGGAATATATCATATCAATAAGAGGAATCAAGGTAGATCCCACCAAGGTCAAGGCAATCCTTGAAATGGACGCACCGAGGATGCTAAAGTAGTTAAGAGGCCTACAAGGAAGAATCATGTCTATCTACAGATTCATAACACAACTGGCAGACAAAAAAATCTCATATTCTCATCTACTCCACAAGGGCATAGAATACAAGTGGGATGACAAGTGTGACTATGAATTTAACAAAATTAAGGAATACTTACTCATGCCACCAGTTCTAATGCCACCAATCCCAGGAAAACCATCAATCCTATACATCTCAGCAACAATGGCAGCTCTTGGTGCTCTCTTAGCCTAGCATGATGAAAATGGAAGGGATAGGGCTATCTACTATATCAACATAACCATGGTAGGACATGAGCTAAACTATACACCAATTGAAAAAGCTTGTCTAATAGTCGTATTCATGGCTCAAAAGTTCAGACACTACATGTTGGCTCATCAGATCAAGCTAATCGCAAAAATAGATCCGCTCAAATACCTACTTTCCAAAGCCACCCTAATAGGATGGACAACCAAGTGGGTCATGATATTGACATAACATGACATTAAATATGTAGAGCGAAAGGCCATCAAAGGAAAAGAAATTGTAGATCAAATAGAAAAGGAACCTATATATGCAGGAAAACCACTTATCTCAGACTTCCCTGACGAATCAATTTTTAGTCTAAGTGTAGCAGATCATTGGAAGATATATTTTGATGGATCATAGACACAACACATGTCAGGAGAAGGAATTTTCTTCATCACTCCCCAAGGGGACTGCATACCCAAATCCTACAAGTTGTCATTCCCATGCATAAATAACATAACAGAGTATGAGGATTGAGGATTGTGATGTAGTGGCTGATTATGGCTCTTAAGGTGTATGGAGACTCTTAGCTCATAATCAATCAAGTAAATAATGAATATCAGACAAAGGATGATAAACTGACTCCACACAAGAGATTGGTGGGGAGCCTCAAAGAGTCATTCATTGATATTACATTTGAACCGCTACCTAGAGCAAATAATAGAGCAGCGAACACAATCGCTACAATTGGATCACTCTTAGAAATATTGCACAACGTCCCAAAATAGGAATTCCTTGTAGAGAAGGTTCTCATCCAAGCTTTCGAGGTACCAGAGTCTAAATGTGTGTGTGAACTCATTGGTCCTGGTGATCCCTAGTACCATGAAATCTACACCTACTTGAGAATAGGATTCCTTCTTGTCGACATAACCCCGAACCTCAAAAGAGCTTTTGTCAAAAATTCTTCACATTTTTTCATCCTAGGAGAAACCCTCTACCGTAGGAGCATCAAAGGGACCCTATTATGTTTCCTAAAGCATGAGGAAGCCCTGATTGCTTTAACCAAGGTACACAACGGCATTTGTGGTTCACACTCAAGCAATATGACTTTGGCTAAGAAATTGTTGTGGACATGATACTATTGGCCCACGATGGAAAGAGAAGCTCCTGACTTTTTCAAGAGATGTTTGCAGTGTCAACATCATGGGGAACTTATCCATGCACCAACTTAGGAACTCCACCCCATTATCACACCTTAGCCCTTCTCATAGTGGGGGCTCCATCTCATCGGTAAAATCACCCCCACCTCATCCAATGGCCACAAATTCATCATCACCGCCACAATGTACTTTATAAAGTGGGTTGAAGCCATTCCCATGACCTACATAACTGGAAAGCAGATATCTAAATTCATCTTGAACTACCTCATTTTCTGATATGGTGTCCCCTAAGCCATTATCTCAGATAATGGGACACCTTTCAAAAATTAGGATGTTTATGACCTTTACCAAAAATTCAACATCCAACATTGCTTTTCCACTCCATATTATCCCCAAGGCAATGGCCAAGGAGAAGCCACCAATAAAACCATTTTAAAAATCCTTAAGAAAATAGTCAATGACGTTGGTCGTGACTAGCATCTACACCTAAATCTTGCCTTATGGGCTTATCGCACCAGCATTCGCACACCAACAGGTTCCACCCCCTTCTCCCTGGTCTATGGATCAAAATCCATCCTCCCCATTGAGATCGAACTCCCATCCTTAAGGATATCACTGCAAATTCTCATTTTATATGAGGAATACTGGGTCTCACAATTGAATGAGCTAGGGTTACTAGATGAATGACATATGGATTCCCTAAATCATCTATAGGTGTATTAGAACCAACTCAAGCAAAGTTATAACAAGAAGATCAAAAATCAAACATTCCAAGTAGGAGAGCTTGTGCTAAAGGAGAATCAAAAGAATGTGCCAAATCCAAATAGTAAGGGAAAATTTGAACCCAATTGGTTGGCACCTTTCATCATCACAATGAGTTACAAGTTAGGGGCATATCGGTTATCAACATCAGAAGGCGAACCTCTGTAGGATCCCATGAACAAATCCCATCTTAAAATGTTTTATGCCTAAAAACTTTCAAGGTATAAAACCAAAAAATACAAAAAAATAAAAAAATGTCCTTAAAAAATGGTCACCTTGATGAAAACCTGATAAATAGGTGTCTTGACGATAACACAAAAATTAAAAAAATACAAAATCCAAAAAAATCAGAAAAAGGATTAAAATAGTAAAGAAAAAAATCGTCCTCTAGTGAAAACCACTTTGGTGGCGCTTTGGACAAGTACCTTGGTGAAAACCTGGAAAACAAGCACCAAGTGTAAATAAAGCACTCTCCATCCACTAGGATCTTTGTGGCTTAATTTTCATGCTCATTTATCCATTACATCTTACCATCCATTGCATTTCATTGATCTTTCATTCACGTTTGTATCATAGCTTGATCTTGTGTTTTTATCATGTTCCACCCTAGTACTACTTAGCATATTCCTAAGGTCAATTTGTCATACCTTTATCAAAGCAGTCTATCACATCACGCTGGGGGCATGTTCCTATACCTACATTGGATTGGATTTGTGTATATTCTTGTGATCTTCCTTAAAAATCAAAAATCCAAAAATATTCAAAATTCATCAAAAAATCCAAAAACATCATAAAATCAAAATAAAAAACATCCAAATCATGTCGAAAATCCAAAAAATCAAAAACTAGTGCCGTCATATCGAACTACGTCATCTTTGAGCTTGAACATAGGCAAGTTTTATCTTTGATCATCCCTCAAGACACCCTAGGTCAGTCCTTTAGACGTTTGTCGCAATAAAATGGCAATCCATTTGCCCATCTATCTCATCAATAATCAGGTTTGTGTCAGTCAAACTACATGGTCTCTGGGTGTATAAAGTAGGCAAGGCTAATCTGTTGATCAGATCCCAAGACCACTAGGATAGGTCTTTAAGTTAGTCTCTTGGTCAAAATCTCGAAAATCCAAAAAAAATTGAAAAATCTCAAAATCCCAAAAATAGCCTCAAAATATTTCAAAATGTGAAAAACATCCAAATATTTGAAAAAACCCAAAATGGTGCACCCGTCTCATTTCGCTTTCACCCACAATAATCATCACTAATAATAAATCAATCATCACCTTCATCCTTTGGTAAAACAATCAGAAGTAAGTCTAGCAAGTTCAAAAGTAAACACCTAATTGTCAAAGTCTCAAGTCTAGGTCAGTAAGTCAACAAGTTAATCAATTCAGAGTATCAATAGCTTATCATCCAATCAATCTCATCATCACCTGATCACAACATGTCCTAGGATGCATCCTTCCTACAATGTACATCAACATCAGGCATCACCGTAGTTTAGTATTAGCTAGCGGTATGAAGAACATTAGCTTGTTTGTTTACTTTATCTAGTCTTTTTTGAATTATCTTATTTTGCGCTCATTTCAATGACCTCTCAATGATGTCCAAACAAAAGGATTTAGAGGGAAAGGAATGGGGCAATGATCATTATCCTTTTATCTACTGTGCTTGTTGGATATTCTTGTAAAATAACTTCATCATGCATGCTTTGTTTGGTTTGTAGGGAGGGTGTTTTAAGTGTCTTGTTGACCACATAGGAAGGCTTTCTTTTCTATGTTTTGGTCTAAGATGTTTAGAATATTTGAACTACATCCTGAATAAGGTTTCGTGTGTCAAGTGTGAACATGAATATTCCTATCTGATTGTCGATTCAAAGTCCATCACACTAGGTACAATTCCATCCTAGTTCTTAATACCTTGATGCATTGTACCTACATGTGTTATCAAACATAAAGTAAATGGCCCTTGTAAATCCCAACTCCTGGTTGCATTATCATCATAAAATAAAGCATTTTTTGGATCTTCTTTCCATACTAACATCATGCCATGATAGTTACTCAAAAACACTATGAAACAACATCCATCCTGCATCCACCAATCATTAGCATATCATACAGATGTATTGCATTTTATGATTAATATAATCATAGGAATTATTAAGCTTTGCATTACATATATTATCATCAACGTCATCATTATTATATCTATATGCATACAATAATAACTGCATTACACATAATAATTCAATTAGCTTTCCATTTTACATTATCATTTGCATATCATTATCACTCCATCATTTCATAAAACATCATGTCATAAATCATAAAAAAAGTGCATTGCATCATTTACATTAAATCACCATTAGATACATCCATTGCATATATCACATAGTGTTGCATATCATAAACATTGCATATTATCATTAAGATATTAGTGCATAACGCAACATCACATTCATTGCATATCATAAATACCATGTACCATCTCACAAGGACATAACATTTGCATTCCATACATCATTCATAAATGCATAGGAAAAAGGAAACAAGATAAAATATATATCACCTACATATCATTGCATAGATATCATAAATACATCACATAATTCATTTTAGGACATAATATAGAAAACCATTTTTCATATCATGATCGCATCCATATATTGTCACCATAAAAGGCATACAAAATATAAAAAGAAATGCATCCATAATCACTGCATCATATCATAACACATAATTAAATGCATCCATAGGATATCTCATAAATCAAATCATCTCATATATATATAAACATGAGTAATTGTCAAGGTACAAAATTAGGATCAAATGTATATGCTACAATAGGGGCAATCAAAAATCAGAGCCCATGAATAAAAAAATATTGCTTGTGATCAAAATATGGAGCTAGCCCTGTTGGCTACTACCCTCTCCTACCTGCCTCTCACTATGATCCTCGAGAGGCCTCATCCCTTTCTATTGTGAGAACTCTGGAACCTGACTGACTGGTGGCACTGCCTATCTATAATGTTGTCGATAGTACTCAACCTCTCTGATTGCCTCTCGGTATGCCCGTAGGGATACTGTCCTACCCCAAGATGAGGAGGCCATGCTCTCAAGCTGTCTCTGCTGACTATCTCCTGGTATCTCTCAGACCGGGCTTGGTCTCTCTCGACAGTAATTGCCAAAACCTACTACCTAGCTTGATCCCTCTCACCTGTCAAAACCTAAACTTGATCCTACAACTACTGGATCAGGGTGTCTTGGAGGTCTAGCAGAGGTGGCTACTGCTGGGGAACCTCTCTCTCCTCATCTTTGGGAGGGGTCTACTGGGCATGATCTCTAATCAATGTTTGTACCTGGGGAGGGGTATTTTGTGCCTCTACTCGAGGTAGTGTCTGGTGTGGAGGTGGTCCACCCTCGCCCCCATCCCTATCTCCATCCCCCCTTCCTCCCTATCCCTTCCCTTGGCTAGCTGATCTGCCTCTTGGCCTTTGACATGGGGGTACTGCACCTGGAACTGTCAACCTCAAAGGCAATCTGAACCAATCTTTATATGCATGTGTCACCGTCGCATCACCCTGCCCCTGATCATATGGCCATGGCCTAGCCACTAACTATTTTAAGGATATGATGGCCTCGTTTGCTAGAATGGGTCGACCCCATGTGGTCTCCCTCATAGTACAAGTGAAGATCACCACGTACTGGTCATCGGGCCTATCCTGTATGTCTCCAAACTGTCTAGACACTCTATCAGGGAGATACCTCTCGATCATGGTGTGTTCTCTGCCCTACATCAGCCTATCCTGGCTAGCAAAGAGTAACTACTGCAAATCATTGAACCATGGACCCATACCAAGCCAAGGCCCCCAAGTGAACTCTGTCATCTCATCGATGACCCTCTGCTAATGGGCGATGCCACTGGCCCCTCTGTGGGTAAATGTAATTTGTGCGTCGCCATATTGCCAGACAACTCGATCATCTAGCTCTAGCGTAACTGGTGTAACCTAAGGGTGCAATACTGCAATCTGCTCCCATGCCCAGACATGAAGCAATGTAACCTCGGCCCCAATAGGCATGCTATCCAAATAAGAAAACTCATGTAAGTCTCTATACAAAGAGGCCAACATCATTGGACCCCATGCAAGGCACTCCCTATGAAAGAGCATCTACTCCCATGCCAATCCCTAGCCCAAACTGAAGTATCAGCCCCGCCAATCTAGTGCCACACGATGATATAATAGAAACAACAATGAGTATGAATGTGGGAACTATGCCTCGATAAATCTCTAGATAAATCTAGCCCTCAGAAAAGATAATATCATTCAAATCCATAATAGTGAAGCAAGCATCTCTCTTGACATCCGTGTCATATATAACCCTCTTGCCATGGATGGGCAGCTGTAGGATGCGCCAGACATCCTCAAGTGTAATTATGGCCTTGCTAGTGGGGAGGTGAAAGGAGGATGTCTCGCTATGCCATCGCTCTACCAAGGCTATCATCATCCCCAAATGATTCCAAACATGATGAACGTATGAGATATACAAGAGACCAATGGCACCAAGTTGCTCTTGAAGAAGATAGTGCATTCCCTCTAGTCTGCTAAGCACCGGGAATCTATGCTCCCTTGAGTGCAGTATCCCAAGGTCCTCTTGTGCAAGGAAAGCCACAGTGTCAAGTATTGAAAAAAATCAGGCCCTCGAACTAAGTTCCCACATGCCAAACAATAATTATGGTGCAGTTTGCAAATGTGACGCAGTTTGCAAATTCCAAACTGCACCACCGTGGTGCAGTTTGACTGCGCTCCTAGGTACCAAACTCTAAACAGGCTCACCACAATGCTATTTGCTTATGCAGCTAACTATTTTGTGAAATCCTAATTTCTAAAGTTGGCCACGACAACTCTCTTTGCACATGTGACACACTTTGAGGCCGTGCAGTGCCAATTTTGCATTTGTAGCAATGCTATATAGCGTCGCTTGACCTAAATTTGACTTCAACCCTATTTAATGCACGTAAAAAGATGAAACTAAAAGTTGAGAAATAGGTACATACCATGGGTCCTACGTTGGCTGGCTATTGGTGCACTCATACTTTTTCTGACACATGTCAGGGAAGCAATCTTTGCACCATCTCGCTCAGGACTCAGAGCTCAAAATGCAATTTTTTTAAAGGCTAAATGTGAAAATGATTTAAAAAATGACCCCTTGGGGTCTATTTAAGCCTAAGAATCAGGGTTTTTTGACCTAATTCAACCATCTAGCTAGGGTTTTGGACCCCGATCCCATTTTTGCCCAACCAAGGGTAGTTTTGTATTGTTTTTAGTGTTTTAACGCATTTGTTTGGCATCCCAGAGACTTTATGGACCCATCGGGCACCTTGTCCTCTTTTTTCACTAGATCACCCAAAAATCCAAATTTTCGTCCGATTTCTTGAGGGGGCAATATACCGGCATAATTCTTCTCACTGGGGTAGTAGTGGGGCATCTAAAATTGAAGAAATTTTGAACTTTGATCACATCAGTTTATTCTTTGAACTAGTGTAACAAGTGCATTGCTTCAAAGAGGGGCATGTAGACATGGAAAAAATACTGACACACCTGATCTTGATTACTAACACCATTTCATCTTGGATCACCTTCTCAACTTATCATCACATTTCATCTCTTAATTGAATAAATCATTATTTATCTAATTAAGTCATTCTTTTCTGTTAATTAAATTAATCAATTTGATTTAATTAACCCTATATCTCTATATAATTAAATAATTCATATTATTTGATTAAATCTCTAAAGTCATCTTATTAAATTAAATAAATTAAACCTTGTTTAATGTAATCTAACATCATCATCCCTCTTTAATTAAATAAATCAAATCCTTTATTTAATTATTTATCTAGATCACATTTCTCATCTTCTGATTTAAATCAACCCATAAATCTAAATCAAATGGTCACATCACCTAATCCTTCATTAAATTAATTATCCCTTGATTAATTTAATCCTAAACTCCTAAATTCTCTAGATTTTGCCACTTGCACATGAAAATACATTTAATTGATTTATTAAATCCCTATTTTCTTTCAAGTTGGCATCTTTTGAGAATATTCCTCCAAAATTTGAAAATCTCTCCAAGTGGATTTGTCCTTCCAAAAATACATTCATTCCTCTTACATGTCCTTGTGCATTGAGCCAAGTGGCATTTTATTCATTCTTTTTCCCTCTTACAAGTCATTTCATGAATTTAAAATTCCACCTAATAAAATTTATTGTGCACAATCACCAAAATGTGCTCAACCTTCCTCCATTCACATCTTGACAAATGAAATTTTTCCACTAGTTGAAGATTAATCTCACATTGCTCCATTTTTCTTATTCTTCCATTCTTGAAATCTTTAAATAGGATGTTTTTCTCCTCATTTGAGCATCCACAATTTGAGAAAACTCACTATACTCAATTTCATCCTCAAGAATTTCTTTCATCCATTTTATCAAGATCTTAGCTAGGTTATGCAGATTTTTCATCATGGAGCTCAATCAAATATTCATCAAAGGGAATCACCTATCAACACTGCATCATAGGAGTTGGGAAAGGGCCAATTTCTACACATAATTGGCACCAACTCCCCCATGGGATCAAGAGTTTGATTTATATTGAATAATATTTGATAGATTTTGTTCATGTTTGCTTGTTTTCTTCATTTCATTTCTTGTTCTTTACAATTTAAATATATTTCATGAGGAATCTTGATTCTCACTTGCATTTGATCTAACTATGTGTTTGTTTCTTGTGTTTGTGCAGATCTAGGATTGGGGTTCATAGAAGGCTTGTGACTTGACCATGCCTCTAAAGGCATCTTAGCAACAAGAGATAATGTATGACACCTATTAATCAGGTAACAAGTAATGGCAACAGCTTAAGCCCAAAACTTGTGTTCTAGCCTAGCACCACTCAACATACTCTTAGCCTTCTCCATCAATGCCATGTTCATTCTTTCTGCAACTCCATTCTATTATGGAGAATATAGAGTTGTATTTTGTCTATGAATACCACAATATTTATAGAATCTATCAAAATCGTTAGAGAAAAATTCACTGCCATTATCAGTCCTCAAAATTTTTATTTATTTTTAGTCTACAACTCAACCATTGCTTTGAATTTTTTAAATTGACTGAAAACTTTAGATTTACCCTTTAGAAAATAAACATGTGTCCTTCTACTATAATCATCAATACATGAAACATAATATGTGGATTTACTAATCAAAGGAACATCTATAGGACCAAACACATCCTAATGAATAAGATCCAGTACACCACAAGATTTATGAGAACTCGAGTAAAACTAAACACAATTTTGTTTTCCATAAATGCAAAGCTTACAAAAATCAAATTCAAGATTACAATTAGAAAAACCTTCAACAAGGTTTTTATTTTTCAAGGTCCTTAGACCCCTTTCTCCAATATGGCCAAATATTTGGTGCCATAACATACTTTTCTCTGTAGATAACTTTGATTCAAAAGAAAGAGCACTATTGGGTACCTAGAAACCATGACCATCTACCAAGAAGGTGAAACCCTCACTTCTTCCACAAACTTTCTTTTCACAGAAGTACTATTGCACTCAATAGTGCATGCATCAAGCCTATACAATGTGGCATATC
This sequence comes from Sequoiadendron giganteum, assembly GCA_007115665.2. Taxonomy (NCBI): domain Eukaryota; kingdom Viridiplantae; phylum Streptophyta; class Pinopsida; order Cupressales; family Cupressaceae; genus Sequoiadendron; species Sequoiadendron giganteum. Next base: position 74,419,956 of record CM021102.1, read on the forward strand.
TAACACTCTAGCAATCACCATAGCACCTCTAATAATCTTACATCCTACATCATAAAATGCTAAATGCACACCTAGATCTATTAGTTTTCTCACCTCGATAATATATTTCATGCTAATCTAGGGATATGAAACACACCATTAATTCTTTTTATTCTACCATCAAGAAACCTGGTTTTAACTTTACCATAGCCAAGAATATTTAAATAAGAATCATCACCCAAGTACACCTTACCTCCATCAAATTATTCATATTCATAAAACCAATCTCTATTAAAGGTCATATGGAAAGATGCACCTGAGTCAATTAACCATGCATTATTACCTACACGAGTTACCAAAGCTGCAATGAATGTGTCACCATATTCCTTCTCAGACTCTGAATCAAAATCAATTCTCTTTTTTCTTCTTCTTCTTTTCTTCTTTGCATTCCTTACAAACATGTCCAGCCTTACCATGGTTCTAGCAAATAACTTTGGACTTTCCAAGGGATTTAGATCTCCCCTTGAACTTGGATTTGTCATGCTTCTCATTTTTCTTTCCTTTTTCCTTAGGTATTTCATGAATATTTAGGTCATCCTTGGTAGTGATGGATACCTTCCTCATCTCTTTAGAAAGAAAAGAACCCACCACATCTTCAGCCTTCAAAATAACAAAAGTAATCCCAATAGCGATAATAAGATAATCCCACGAATCAAGCAAAGAACAAAGCAAGATATAACATTTCTCCTCCTCATCCATTTTGACACCAATAGATGCCAATTGAGGCACCAACTAAAACAACAAAAATATTATATTGACAAAAGGGAAAGAGGATTCCCCAATTAGGCTCTTAGGGTTTCTCACCTAGGAGCTCTTGATTGTGAAATGGCTCTCTTTCACCTTAATGATATACTATTTTGGGTGACTTTCTTTCAAAGGATTAAGGGTTTATTGGGGGGTTTTGTAAGGTGTGTGAATGTGATAAACTAAAAATTCAATGATTTATTGGATGCTAAACTATTGAAATGCAAAGTGTTGGAAAACATAATGTTGTATGCAAACATATACAAAATGACCTAAGAATGTACATTAAACTAAACAAAAATGAAGGAGATAGAATGTGTGCACCTAGAATTTGAAGAAGGACCTGATGGAGGTCTAGAATGCTCATCAAAATGTTGCATAACCTGAAAGGGACACTTGTGCCAATCTGGGCAACCTAGCCCAAGATTTGAGAAAAATGGTCTGGAGCCTATTTCTACCAAATGGGTGTCTGGAAATGTGTAAATCATAGAAAGACCTATCTAGTAGGACTAGGTCACCATTGTTGGCAACTTAGTCCTCTTAAGGATTTCTAGAATTTTTGAAGGGGAAACGGAAGCCCTAGGTCTGCACTTTGGTTCTCCATAGGTTTATGCTTCTGTAACTCTGATATTCGAGCCTAAAAGTGACTTTTGGTGGATGTTGGGTCTTTTCATGCAAGGGGAGGTCTTCAAAAAGTCTTCAAAGCCTTCAATGATCTTCAAATTACCTAAATATGCAAACACACAAGGAGAGAAAGATAAAAATGTTGATTGTTAGGGATTAAGGGTTTACCTTGGTCAAACCCCTTTGAGGTAACTAAACCAAAATGAATAGAAAATGTAAAGCATGAATATGAAAAAATGGAATAGTGGAGTAAGTTACCTTTCCATGATGAGAGACCTTGTTTTTTTGTATAAACTAGCCCTTGAATGCTCAAACCCTAGCTTGCTTGAGAATAGAGAGATATGAGAGATGATAAGAGCATGATTTGAGTTATGCATAATAATGATGAATTAGGGTTTTGAGGCTTATTTATACAATTTGTGCCCTAATTTTCCTAAAATAACACCATATAGGCTAACCTTAGGGTTTTAGAGACAAAATCTTGAAAGAAAATTAAGTTAAATTTAATTTTTAAGCCACACGGGACTAGGTCACCCAAGGTGGCGACCTAGTCCACCTGAGAAATTTTCATTGGTAGTCAAGGATTATTATGTGGTTATTGATGTTTTTTGGGATTCTCTCATGAAAAAACACTAAGATGGGACTTATATGTTTATTAAGGGGTCATTATGTCATAAAAAAGGGTTGTTTTAGTGATGACAAGCCTAGGAGAGTGTGAAAATGTTTTACAACTATGAACCCCAATCCTATACCTGCACAAACACAACAAACAAACACATAGTAGGTTCATATGCAAGATAAAACAAGGATTCCCCATGAAATCCATTTACTATGCTCAAAATAGGAAAATGAAGAACAAAACATGGAAAGATAAGTAAAACCCTAATTAAGGATGCAAACTCTTGATCCCATGGGGTAATTGCTGCTAATTGGTGTGTCAAAATTGGCCCTTTCCCAACTCCTTTGTAAGATTTGTGATAATTGGTGGATGATTGAATCTCCTTGATGAGATTTTGACATAACCTAGCTATGAAATTATGAAAGTGATGAACACTTGATGTAAAATGGAAAAAACTAGCTCTTAATGTGAAGAGAGTAACTTTGCTAAAATGGTGGATGAGGATGAAGTTTAGTATAGTAAGTTTACTCAAATTGTGGATGATATAATGAGAGGAAGAGTCTCTCATTTATAGATTTTCAAATTGGAAGAGAGAGTGAAATTGATCAATGTGGGATCATTCAACATCCAATGGCCAAGTGCCACTTGTCAAGATGTGAATGGTTGAAGGTTGTGCACATTTTTGCCAAAGTGCCAATAAATTCCATTAGGTGGAATTTGAAATTGAGGAAATGACATGTGAGAGGGAAAAACAGAATGAAATAAATACCGCTTGGCTCAATGTATAAGGACATGTAAGAGGAGTGAATTCTTTGTTGGAAGGACAAATCCACTTGGATTTTGAATTCAAATTTGAGGGAATATTTCTCCTTTATTTCATGTTGAGAGAAAATAGGCAATTAAATAAATGAAAGTAATTGATTTATTGTGCAAGTTGCATTCTCTAGAGGATTTTGGTGATTGACATTAAATTAATCAAGATTTGATCAATTTAATGAGAGATTAGGTAATTTGAGAATTTTGACTTAGATTTTAGGATTTATTTAAATCAAGATTGAGAGGAAAATGATTTAGACTTTAATTAAATAAAGATTTTGATTTATTTGACTAAAGGGGGATGATGTTAGATTAAATTAAATAAGGTTTAATTTATTTAATTTAATGAGAAGACTTTAGGGATTTAATCAAATAAGATGAATTATTTAATTAAAGAGGGATTTTAAGGTTAATTAAATTAAATTGATTAAATTAATCAATAGAGGAGAAAGACCTAATTAGATAAATAATGATTTATCTAATTAAGAGATGACAGGTGATGCGAAGCTGAGAGTGTGATTCAAGATGAAATGATGTTAGTAATAAGGATCAAGTGTGTCAGATCGAATTGTATATTTTTCATGTCTACATTTTGCCCCTCTTTGAAGCAATGTACTTGTTGCATTGGTTCAAAGAATAAACTGTTGTGATCAAAGTTCAAAATTTCTTGATTTTTTCGAATGCTCCACTATTGCCGCAATGGAAGGATTATGCTGATATATTGCCCCCTCGAGAGATCAAACAATTTTTTGATTTTTTGGATGATCTCACGAAAAGAGAGGACAAGGTGCCTGACAGGTCCAAGAAATGCCCTAGGATGCCAAAAAATGCGTTACAATGTCGAAAAAGATGCAATATGGTGCTCGGTTGGACAAAAACGGGATTAGGGAACCAAAATGCTAGCTGGATGGCCACATTAGGTCAAAAAACTCTAATTTGCAGGCTTAAATAGACCTTGAGAGGTCACTTTCAATACATTTGCATACTTAGCCTTTAGAATTTTCTGTACTTTGAGCTCTGAGCCTTGATTAAGATGGCGCATAGACAACTTCCCTAGCACATGTCGAAGAGAGTACAAGTGCACCAGTGGCCAGTCGGTGTAGGACCCGTGGTATGTACCCCCATCCCAACTTTTAATTTTTTATTTTACATGCATTAAATAGGGTCAAAACCATCTTTAAGCTAAGTGGAGGTATATAGCGCCGTTGCAAATTCTCAGTCGGCACCGCACGGTCCTAAATTGTGTTGCATATGAGAGTAGCACCGCACAGCGCAGTTAGGAGATTAGGGTTCCTGTGGTCAAACTTGGACGCATGCGAAAAGAGTGCCACACGACGCAGTTAGGAATTTAGGATTTTTCAAAGTCCGTCATGCGACGCATTTTAGAACTTTACAAACTACGTCGCATTTTCTATTTCAAATATGAAAATATGACGTGAGAGGCAGATATTCTATGAGACTTGACATGATGTCTTCCCTTGTGAAGGAGGAGCTCAATATACTTCACTCGAGGGAGCACAGATGGCTGGTGCTTTGTAGATTGTAGGGTATGCATGTGTACCTTCAGGAGTAGCTTGGTATTCTTGGCCTGTGGTTCCTTGGGTACGTCCCTCTTATTCGAATGCATTTAGCTATGATGACAAATTTGGCCGAGCAATGACATAGTGAGACCTCTTCCTTCCATCTTCCTATCGGCGAAGCTAGCATCACTCTTGAGGATGTTTGGCACATTCTCTGATTGCCTATCTATGGAGCTAGAGTGCTTTATGATCCAGAGGAAGGCCGAGAGGCATGCTTTGATGTTATGGGTGTTGCTGAGCTCATCCTTTCTAATGGATAGATTGACTTGGAGTGATATTGGGGTAGAGCACCCACCTACAAGTTGATTGTTGTAGCTATCATTTATGGTCTTGTGGCACCAGATCGACAAGGCCGATATTTCAGTCCAGGCTGGGGACTGGCATGGGAGCAGATGTGTGTCTGTCGAGAGTGCTTTGCTTGGGGGCGAATGATGTTGGATTTCCTATACAGGGATTTACATGAGTTCACATACCTGGACAGTCGGTCCCTTAGGGCCAGAGTTACTTTGTTACACATCTGGGCATGGGAGGGGATTCAAATGCTCCATCCAGATGTCACACCGATCATCCTTGATATTGATGACCCCGTTGTTTGGCGGTATGGCGGGGCATAGATCCACTTTAATCACACTAGTACAGGTGGGATTTCCCATTGATGATGGGTTCTCAATGAGATGAGGGAGTTCATATCGAGGCCTTGGATGGGCATAGGCCCATGGTATGATGATATAAAGTAGTTGTTCTTCGCTCGACAGGACAGATGGATGCAGGGCTGAGAGCATGCTATGATAGAGCGCTACCTTCTAGATAGGGTGGCTCGACAGTTTCTTGAGATCTAGGATAGATTGGATGATCAATGCATGGTGATCTTCACTCATAGCACTAGAGAGACAACATGGGGCCAACCCATCCTGACAGTTGAGGTGGTGTCCTCATTCAGATAGCTAGTGGCTATGGCGTGGCATTATGATCATAGGTCGGTAGATGCAGGAGTGACCCAAGCATATAGAACCTAGTTTAGGCCTCCTTTGAGATTGATAGTTCCTAGTGTGACACTTCCATGACAGAGGCCCAAATGTAGATTAGTCAGAAGGGGCAGAGGATAGGGGGCAAAGGAAAAAAAGATGAGGATGGGGATAGATGAGGAGGTGGACCACCTCCTCATTAGACACCTCGTAGATATTAGGCACATCAGGCATCTCCACGGGTAGGGATACATGATGACCAGCCTAGAGATGGGGATAGAGCAGTCCTGTAGTAGCAGCCACCAGGGCAGCCAGATCACCGAGATGCACTGATCCAGTAGTTGCAGGGTTAGATTTAGATATTGACTACGGAGAGGGATTAGGCTCGACAACAGGTTCTGGTAGTCATTTCCAAGAGGGACTAGGCTCGATCGGAGAGGGATCAAGAGATTGGATGGTGGAGGCATTTAGAGGGTATAGCCTCATCATCCCAGGGCTGTTTAGTTTCCTTACAGGCTTACAAAGAGGTAGTCAGAGAGTTTGAGTATTATTGACAACATTACAAACAGGCAGTGCCAGCAGCAGGCTGGGTGCCAGACTACTCTCAATAGATAGGGATGAGGCCACTAGAGGGTCACAGTGATAAGAAAGAGGGTGAGGGGCACAACCAATAGGTCTAGCCTTTTGATCATAGACAGTTTTCCTTTTTTGATTCATGGGCTCTGATTATTGCCCCTATTATATCATGAATTTTGATGTACACTTGATCCGATTTTGTATCATGATAGTCATATGTTTTTGCTGATATATATGAGATGTTTCGATTTATGATATGTCTTATGATGCATGGATGCATTTTAATTTTCTATGAGAAGCTATGAAATGCTTCTATTTTATGCTCATGTGATATGATATGGAGTATTTATTTTTGTATCTTTTCTATGCATTTTGATGATTACATGGATGCAATGTATGCTACTAATAATGTATTGATATGCAAATGATAAATGATATGAAAATGATTAATGATGATAATGGATGCTAATGATTTTCATTATGTCCTTAATAATTCATGTATGATGTGAAATGAATGTAATGCAATTATTTCTTAAGGTACCTAGAATAAAAAATCTATATTATTCCTCATAACTTAAGATGATAATAATGTGGTATGATCTATATGATATGATATGTACTTATTTTTTATGGTGTTTTTATGCACTTCACAACACAGGTAATGCGTAGGTGCATCACCTCTCTTGAAAGACAATTTTCCACAATCAAATTGCAAAACACTATCCCAAGGTCTCTCGGATGTCAGGTCTTGATGATGCTTGGAATATATCAGTTGTTTGTGTGATTTGTTGGAATCACAAGGCAGCCTTACATGGTCTAAGTTGTAGGAGAATTGAGTTGATAAATGGAGTTCTAGGGGTTTGGAATTGATATGCTTTGCTGTAGGCTCAGGCAACAGTCTTAGACTCCATTATTTTGTTGGATTTGGCTTTACAATGTGCAATGAACCTTGGCACAAGTTGTTTCTAGAAAAAAAGGAAAAAAGAAAGGGTGAGGAAGAAAAATGTTTCCTGGACTTGCAACTACCGATGAACAGTGATCATGGAGGTTCCTGCTGTGGACAGTTTCCTTAAACTGGATTTCATTTTATTAGAATTCTCACAATATCATGAAATCTGTGCTATCTTCTAGGGACTGTAGATGTTCATCATTCATTCATTATGGAAACATGAATAAAGATAAATTTTAATGAGTAGCAACAAAATCAAAGTCCAGACTAACTTTGCACAGTCATCTACCTTTAGCAAATGACCAAAAGTATGGACAAGGAAAGCATACACACAACAACTATCTCCAAAACTAGAAATAACATACTAAATTTACCAAGTCTAATCTGAAGATGCTAGAATAGCAAAGTAACTTAAAGCAAAACTATAACTAAAAGGGAGAGGAATCATGAAACATATTGAGAAACCCAGAAAATACACCAGAAAATGACTGTATTTGCTATTCATAATTTCTGCAGCATGCGTTTACAACAACTCAACTCTCTTAAAATGAGAGGAGGAGAGCCCTATTTATAGTTTTCAAAAAACAAAATGAGTGGCCAAGATTCGATTCTATTATGTGGCCAAGATTCATTTTACATGAGGGTTTCACCTACCCCCAAATATATTACATTTATAAATACTTTCTTGTCTCTTCCCTATTTTGTCATCTAGTGATAGCATTGTAGCAAATTTGTCTTTTAGCCATTTGCCCTTTGCTGTAGCTATTCTTCAAGGAACTGTTCCTCGATGACTGGATTGCCCTCTCACTTTCTTACTGTGGCATACTCCATGAAACTCAGGATCAGGGATTGGAGCTTATCTACCTCCATGATGTCGGATGTTAGGATTTGTTAACTCCATTCCTAAGAATTGCTGCCAAGCTTCCTCCAGTCTACCTCATACTTAGCATCATTCTCTTTGCAAGCTTTTGATTGTACGAAGGCTCGGGCCGCAAAACACATGAACTCAGTGGTGATTTCGGGGGACATCCCATCTTCCATAATCTTCAGGAAGTGGGGCTTGATGTTCTCGGGATTCATCTCAACTATGGGCACCTCATACCCCATCATTAGTTTGAGGTACTAAGTACACTCCTCCCTGGACTCCCTTTCCCATTCAATGTCAGGCGCTATCCGTTCCAAAATATGCTCTAGCCTTCTCTTTCGGTGATTATAGTCTCGCTTCTAGGTATCCACCAACCAATGGTTGTCATCTTTGAAGGCAAGGTCCTTCTCCTAGACATCACTCGACAATGCAAGAATGGCCTCAATCTTTGGGTAGGCCGCATCGTACTTCCTAGGGAACTTCTCACAGATTTGCCTTGTGTCCTTGAGAGTTTTCTGAACCTCTAGGAACCTATTTACTGCTTGGACAGCCACGTTGATACCTGTGTTCCCTATGTCCAAAACCTGCTGGAACCAATTTTTCGTAGATTTATCCAAGTTCTATCTCTTTTTGAGTTTGTCAATTTGTTCTCTGGACAGCAACTGAGGCAGGGTCGATGATGTTGTAGGCTACTCATCTAGAGATGACCACTGCTGAATATAAGTTGTTAGATCAGCCACTTGTTCCTTTAATTCCTCTTTCGAGATTGTTCGCGCCCACAAAAGTATATAGAAGTCATAGTAAATCCTAACCTAGGAATTGGACATTCTAGCAGGTGACTAACATCTTCTCATGGTCATTCATTTACCTGTCAAACTAGGGAACGTATACTTGAAATGGAGCGGCACTGTATGTGCACTAAGAACCAGTTTTAGCCATAACTTTCTAGAAGTAAATGCTTGAAAGGAATTCTAACTCTGATGCAAGGACATGAAATAAAGTCTTACTAACTAAAGCATCACTTAACTAAAGTAGGAATCACAATAAAAATTACTGGGAAACAAACCATGAACTGGCCTTATGCTATAGGAACAGACACAGGGATGGATTCCTTATGCTGCAGGAACAGTTTAAGACTGAGTTTGCACTATAACTTACTGGAATGAAATTCTAACAAGTAAATAACATAAAGCAAATAGCTAACTATAGATACTTACTAAGTGGGCCCCCTTAGCAAGCATCAACCAATTATACAAGAATGGAACTCAAATCTTCATCCTTTTCTTATTCATAACTCATAATCACATACATGGTTGTTTGCTTGTAAGAAAGCTTAATACAAAGCTTTGTCTTTCTTTATAACTATAAACTCATTACATTTTGTTCTATCTCTACTCTCTAGTCTAATCTCTTCTTAATCAACCATGTTCACTCATGCAAGAGGAACCTTTATTTAAAGAGAAACAGCTAACTAACTAACCAACTAATAGAGGAAGACACAGATATAAATGTCGCCTAAGACTGAGGAACAAACTTCATAAATGTAAGTCTATCTACACAACAGATTCAGAGGAAATCTAGAGCTCCACTCTTCCTAGATTGATGATCCATTTGGTTTCTTCCCAAAGACCCGAACAAAGAAGTCTTGCTTGAAACGACTCCTTCGATGGTGCACTGGAAATGACTTATTCCGCGAAGCCACGTTTTGTTGTGCATTGACTTGTTCATACCAGTTTCAACAACCTATAGAACACATGGCAATAGAAGCAAAAGAAGGCATGCACTCATAATAGCATGACATTCCTCATTAATCACATTCATCCAATTCATTTTACTTATCCAAAAATCACACATATCCTATCAGTCAATTGGGAAGCCAAAATAGGGTAATGATCATATATAGATATACTAAGATATTTATGCTGCAAGTTTAGGAGTGTTTGTCATTGAATACTACCCATTAACATTAAAAGTTCATAACCATAGAGTTTAAAACATTCATAAAAAGAGAGCAAGAGTTTTAAAACTTATAACATGATATCCAATTTATAACCATATTTTGGGGTCATCATTTACCCCCTACTTTATCTAATGCTGGTCCTCCAGCATTAATCTTTTTGGTTGTGTCTTTGAAATCAGTAGGAGTCACATGGCCCTGTAATGCAGTCCCAAACCTATAGTAGAAACCCTTGAAGTTTTGCCATCTTTCATATCTTTGGGCTTCTGTATCTTCATTGATATCCGTGGCCTGATAAGGATATAGTGGCCATATTAAGGCAAGAGGCCTAAATGTTAGAGGCAACCATAATTCAAACCTTTTTTGAAGACCTATTTGCATATATCTCTCTGACCTCCTGATAGCTACTCTTAAGTTTAAGGGACTATGGGGTTTAGACTTCTTTAAACCAACTATTAGCTTTTCCCATCTTGTTTTGCTTCTGGAAGCCGAAAGCTTCCAAAACGAATATGGTTGGCTTTTGAACTCATAATAGACCTGTTTTCTAAGATCAAATATCCTTAACCTTTCTGCAGGGTCATAAAAACCATATGCTACAGAAAACCAGGCCCTCAGAAATTCTTGGGGGTCTGTGCTTTCTGATCTTAGTGGAATAGGTTCTCTTCGCTTGGCCTCTTCATAGTCCTCAGATTGTTTCCCATAATTAATTTTATTTGCTACCCAGGACATCAGTGATCTCAAATGTATGTCACCAATAAACAGAAGTGGATTCCACTCAGTTTCACAAGGAATTAATAAGCCATGCAAATAAAACTCACACATGGAATTCCTTAGCCAGTCAGGTGCCATTTGATAAGCATTATAAAATTCTTTAGCGGTATTAGGAACAGGGTCAAAGGTTTTAGAAATCCTCATCAACTGAAACCACAGAAACTGCTCTTTGAGGCACATTGCATATACTCTAGGCGGTGGCCTACATTCCATGATCTGCCCTGCCACCTTCATCATTTCATTCATCTTTTCCTTCACCTCCTAGAGTTCCTGTTTTTGATTTTGAATCTCTTTCTTTAACTTCTTCTTTTCTTCCTCCCACAGACTCTACTACATTTGGGTTTTAGCCAGAAGGTGAAAACTCAAGGTCTGAAGTGTCATAGGATTCTAGGTTTCTTGAAGGTGTTCTAAGCATTCGTTTAGTAGTGGTCTCTTATATACAACTAATGCCTAGCATGTTTCAGAAGGTAGTGGAATTGCATGGGATGTTTCTGGCTGCTCTTGTTCTTGCTGCAGGACAAACCCTTGTTGCTGGTCAATAGGGGACTATGCTTCCTCAAAAATTCTTTCAGTTGCCTCAACCAAGTCATCAAGACTCGGCATTGTCCCCTCATTATTACAATCTTGTTGCCTTTCCCCAATTCCCCCTGTTTCTTCTTGTATATCATCAGGAATTTCTGAGGTGCTGAGTGGGAAATTCTCAGATATACTTTGAGAACTTTCATGAATGAGTTCCTTGGATTCCTCAGAAATGACAATTATTTTAGGTTGGGTAGAAGAGGGTGGAGTAGTTTGACTTCATTTTCTTGCAGAAGTTCTCCTAGGTAATGTAGGTGAGGCAAGAGATTCATTGACAGCTTTTCTCTTCTCAGATTGCCTGGGGCTTTGAGAATCAGTAGGAGAGGATGATGAAACTGTGGTTGCATTAGGTGTTGCTGCAGGAGAAAGTCAGGTAGCTCATTTTTGCTTCTTGGTTTGAGGGTTTTCTCCTAGGGTATGTCCAGCGCTAGATGGTTTGGCTATCTTGGTTTTCCCTTTTTCACTCCTTATAGAAGACCTAGTTTTAACTCAAGTAGACGGCTCAGTTATAACGGCTGTAGGACTACGTGCTATAGGAGAAGCAGGGGATTCTTGTTCAACTTCTCTACTTGAAGACTCTACTCATTTTCTCTTTTTCTTGGGTCGTGCAGGCAATGTTCTTGGAGGTTCAGGAGGCTGCAACCCTTTCCAGGTAACGAATTTTTCCAGGAAATGGGTGATACGTCCCTTAGGGAACATTCAGTCAGTAGTTTTATGAGGGCATGATGAAAAATTGAATTGTCTTTTCCTTTTTGAGTTTCACAAGCACTGCGTTCTAAAAGATTTAACAGAAATTTTGGGACATTGATAGCTAACTCGTGCCTTATATGACATAGCAACTTAAAATGATAGGAGTGCAAGTAAGAAAAGTGTCCTTCACAAGTTAAGTACCTGATTATAATGGAGGCATATTTCAAGTAGGGATATGGTAGTGAGACCCTTTTGCACCCTTGCTTTGAAACTTCCAAGGGTTCGTCAGTTGGCAATGTGAACTTTTCCCTGACAGAGACGACATCCCTTCTTGAAGGAAAATTTTCTCCAGCTACAAGAATCCCTATATCTCAGCAATTCGTTCCTTAGTGACTACTACTATTAAGCTCCATACTGTAGCTTCTCCTTCAGAGAGAGTTCTTAAAAATTCACCAGCAACTTCATCATTAAAAGAATCGATGCTCAAAAAGTAGTTCAACTATCCGCATATAATAAATGCTTGAACTATCTGAGGGTCCTGTGTTAAGGCTTCATGAGCCGCCGGTTCGTGTCGTACAAGCTGACCACCCATTTTCTCAAATATTTCTGCTAAAAAACCAGAATCTCAACCTCTTCTTAATATTTTAAAAACTCTTTTCTCTATTCTGCTTCTTTTTTCGGCTTCTTCACCTTTTTGCTTTACTAGAAAAAAAATATAAAAGACAATTGTAGCATGCAATGATTTCTAAGAACTACTTAATTGAATAGTTAACTTGCTGATCTAGAAAAAGCATGCATTCATTTGGCGGCATGTACGATAAAAAATGTCTTTACTAAACGTGGCAACAGCAAATTATCCCTGCCCCCTACTTAAGATTTGACATGTGTCCACACATGTGGGAAATGATAGGCGAGGTATGGGGAGTAATGACAAGAATGACTGATAGATATATTGTAATAAATGAATAAATAAAATTAATGAATGATGTGACTAATAGAAAGAATATCATGTACTTTTAATTAATGCCTATGGATATTGGTAGATCTCATAGCACAACTGGAAATGATGGCTCGAAAAGAAACCAAAAATGAATATGGTACGGTAGATGGATGATGTGGATGGGTGATATAGAATAGAAGAATGGAATGGATGGATGATGGTGATGGATGGTGACGGAGAAAGTGGCTTTCATAAAAAGAAAACCTTTATTATGGACGTTCAACCTAAATCAAAGATATGCTGCAGGAAGAGGACCGAAGCCCTTTGTTGCATGATGATCACTGGTCATAGGTGAAAAAAACTACTACATAAACTCTTCTTTTGAAACCGGTTTATGGTACAACCGTAGACAGTGTCCATTAACCAATAGTTTGAAGTGGACAGGATCAATTGTCGCCAATTGTACCGAACCATTCTCAAATACATTTTCAATTTCATACGGACCCAGCCACCTTGTTGTAAGCTTACCTTGATTTTCTTTATATCTGGAGTCATAGAGTAGGGCCCAATCACCAGCAGAAAATCCCTTTGTCTTGATATGGTGATCGTGCCACTTCTTCCTTTGTTGTTTCACTGCTTCCGTATGCTGCAGGGCAACCTTCCGCATCTCATCCAATGCATTCAATTGGAGGAGGCGTTCCTTTTGTGCTTTAGAAAGATCAATCTATAGCTGCAGAGCAGTCCTCAATGTTTTATGTTCAAATTTGATTGGCAACATAACAGTCTTGCCATAAAGGAGCTCAAAAGTTGTGAACCCTATAGTGGTCTTCCAGGTTGTCCTATAGGCCCAAACTGCTTCTGAAAGATGGCTACTCCAATCCTTCTTATGTAGCTGCACTGTTTTGGTGAGGATTGCTTCCAACTCTCTATTAGTCACCTCTTCCTGGCCATTGGCTTGAAGGTGATATGGGCTTGATTTCTTGTGTCTGATCTTATAATCATTCATTAACGCTGTGATCAGTGTTGATGTGAATTGAGCTCCCTGGTTAGTGACGAGTTCCCTTGGAACTCCAAATCTAGTAAAAATTTCTTCATACAGGAATTCAGCTACTTTTTTATCCCTTGCATGTGTCATTGCCTTTACCTCCACCCATTTGGTTACATAGTCAGTGCACACCAAAATGTAGGACTTTCAATTGAATGGCGGGTCGATAGGACCAATAAAATCCATACCCCACTTATCAAAGGGGGTGACTACCACCTGAGGATGCAGAGGCATTTCATCTGTCTTTGTTGGTCGTCCCATTCGTTGGCATCTGTCACATTTCCTGGTATATGCTACTGCATCTTTATGTAAAGTGGGCCAATAATACTCGGTGTTAAGCACCTTCATTGCTATTCTTTTAGAGGCAAAATGCCCACCACATGGCTCGTCATGAAAAGCATGCAGTATGTCATATGTCTTGTCTTCCCTCACAAATCTACGCATGACTTGATCTGGTCTAGTATAAAACAAACAATCTGCTATCCAAGAAAAGTTGAAACTCTTCTCAATCAGTAGTAATATAAAATAGATGTTCATCAAGAAAGTATCATCAATTACCTCAGATGTGGCAGGTGTAGCTGTTTGAATTCTTAATAGGAAATCAGCAACCACATTTTCCCCGTCTGGCTTGTCAATAACTGTTATATCAAACTCTTGTAACAATAGTAGCCACCTTGCTAACCTTTCAGAAATGGCAGGTTTATTCATAAGGTACCGTATTGCTACATGGTCAGTGTGAAAAAACACTTGGTAGCTAGTTACATAATGCCTAAACTTATTCAAAGCATACACTACTGCTAGCAACTCCTTCTTTGTGACAGTGTAATTCAATTCTGGGCCTTATAGATTCTTGTTGATGAAATAGATAACATGCTCAATGGAATTCTCCTTATGTCCTAACACAACCCCTATGGTATAATCAGATGCATCTGTATGTATGTGAAAGGGAAAACTCCACTTTGGTCCTTGAAAAATAGGTGCTTTAATAAGTAGGTCCTTCAGCTGCAGGAAAGACTTGTCATAGGCCTCAATCCAGTGAAATTCAGATTCCTTAGTTAATAAGGCATACAATGGACTGGCTATTTTGCTGAAATAGTTTATAAATCTCCTATAATATCCAACATGTCCTAAGAAGCTTCTAACATCTTTCTATTTTATAGGTGCTGGCAAAGTTAGAATAACTTCAATTTTTGTAGGATCTACTTGGATTCCAGTCTGAGAGATGTGATGGCCCAAAACAATGCCTTCTTGCATCATCATGAAACACTTTTCACTATTCAATGATAAATTATGCTCCTTACACCATTTCAAAACCTTTTCTAAATTTGCTATGCTTCTTCATAGGTTATTCCATATGTGCTGAAGTCATTCATGTAAATCTCCATGGATTCATTGGAGATGTCAGCAAAGATACTAATGACTGCTCTTTGAAATTTGCCGGGAGCATTGCACAGACCAAAAGGTAGGACAGAGTAAGCAGAAGTCTCCCATGGACAGGTAAACGCTGTTTTGTCCTGGTTAGCAGGGGCAATCTTGATTTGGCTGTACCCACTATATCCATCCAAAAAGGAGAAATACTTCTTACCAGACAATGAGTCCAACACTTGATCAACAAATGACAGTGGAAAGTGATCCTTTTTAGTTGCAGTATTCAACTCCCTGTAGTCTACACAAACTCACCATTTTCCATTTTTTTTAGGAACAATTGCCAGCGGAGATACCCATTGACTTTCTGAAATAGGGTAGATGAAACCAGCATCAAGCAATTTTTGGAGCTCATTTTTAACTATTTCCCTGAGTGCTGGGTTTATCCTTCATTGGGGCTACCTAACAGGTGAACAATCCTCCTTAATGTAGATCCTATGAGTATAGAGTTGAGGATCTATTCCCTTCATATCCCCATAGTCCCATGCAAAAGCTTTGTGTTGATCTTGAAGCATTATGACTAGGGTAGTTTGTTGAGGTTGAGGTAGCTTACTATTGATATTTAGACAGTGGCCTGGGGACAACTCAATTTTCTTGGTAAGATCATTCATGAAATTTACTGACAAAGGTGGTGTCTATATTTCTTGAGGAAGCAAATGTTGAAAAACTGCAAGGGCTTTAAATGGCAGGCTCGTAGGGCTCAATTGCTGTAGGAAAGGTTGCTCATTAACAGATTGGCTACTCATATCAGATTTGGACTGCAACATTTGGAAAAGTAGGTCATCCTCACTCTGAAGTTGTGAGAACAGATTAGTTTGCAGCATGATTAGCTGGACTAATGAGTTAACATCTTCTGCTTCTTCTCCTAAGTCTAGCCAAATTGGTTTAGATAGGTTTGGCTGAGGCTGGGCAGGTGGGTATAAGGCCAATTTCTTTGTTGACTGACCATCAGAGATCGACATGTCCCCAAAATGCAATCCTATAAAGGCATCAGCAGTGGCTAACCATGGTCTACCTAGGATAATAGGATATCCCCCCAAAGTTGCCTTAGTGGACAATATGGTGAAATCTATTGGGTATTCCCAAGACTCCAGGTTGACAATAATATCTTCTACCATACCATCAGGTGTTACAGTGGAACTATCAACAAGCTGCAGGATGGTAGGTGTAGACCTAATGGTAAGGATATTCAAATACTTCATAGTATGCTGGGTCATTACATTGATGGCTGCACCAAGGTCAATCAAAATATTTTTTACCAGCTGGCCATTAATATTGATTTGTACCACAGGACTACTGGGGTCAGCATATTTGGGCATAACTACCTTTCCTAGCATAATATCTGCCAGCTTCCCAAGAACATGGATAGTTTCGGGATCTTTTTTCTTCCTTCCCGATTTCTTCAAACAGGCTTCCTTAATGGCTTTTCCATAAAGTGGGACATCTTTTATGGCTTGGAAGAGTGGGATTTGGATGTGTACATTCTTTAGCTAATCCAAAATATCAAAGGTAGGCTCTCCCAAAGGCTTGGGTGTAGTATCTTGCAATCTCTGAGGAAAAGGTGGTTCAGCTTGATGCTGTAGGATAGGCTCTTTAGAAGGAGTATCTGACATAGGTATATTGGCTGTAGGATCAGCGGGTTGTTCAGTAACAGAATCTAGAATCTCAGTAATTACTGGTGGCTATGGAGCAGGAAGGGTTGTTTCAGATCTTAGATGGATGTCATTAATATGCAAGGCGTAAGTTGGATAATGATTGGCTTCTGAAAAATACATAAGCTGCTGCTACAGCTGCTTATTATTAGGATTTAACAATGGTAGAGCAGGCATAGGCATTTGTTTTGGAGGGCCAGTATTTGCAGGAGATGCTACAAGAGGTGGCATGAGAGCCGGAGGTTGTGGCTGATGTGGCTGAACGAATCCTGGGGATTGGTTCTGCCATTGTTGAGGGCTTCTCCATTGAGGATTCTGCTGCCAGTTACCATGGGGTGGAGTCAATTGTCCTTGTGGTTGTTTCCAACCTCCTTGAGGAGATTGCCATTGTTGACTCTGATGGCTAGGGCATTGGGATTGAGAGGTATTCCAAGGTGGTGGTGGGCCATATGTAGGTTGCCATTGGTTATTATAATTAGAGTAAGAATTACCAAAAGTCAAAGGATCTTGAGGCATACCTTGTGTTTGAGCCCATGGGCATCTTTGTGCAATGTAGAATACTTGGTCTTCATCACCCTCAACTGGCCTAAAGTCAGTAGGTAATTGCTTAGCCTCCATATTAGCCACCATCTTGCATCTATAGTCACGCTTTTTTTGTCAGCAATGCGGACAGAACTCGGCCAAGATTGCTTTAGCTTCCTCATGCTTCTTCCGAGCTTGCATAGTATCCAACTGTGTAGCCATATTATTAATGATATCTTGTTTGAAATCAGACAGCAAGTGTGAAATCTCCATCCGTGAAAATCCATTATCAGAATATTTTCCCATTGTGGCCTGATGACCTCTTCCTTTCTTAACACATGCTCGAGAGTAATTGCAGCATATGTCCTTAATATCACCCCAAGGCACTTGGGTTATATCACCTCCTCCCATTAGATCCAGAGCATCAATACAAGAATCATTGATTCCCCTCAGAAAAAGTAATTTCTGAGATTCTTCATTGAGAGTATGGTCTGAATTCTTTTTCAAGGAAAACAAAAACCTTGAGACATAGTCTTCCAAGTTTTCATCCTCCTTCTGTTGAATTCGGAATATATCATCACCTTTATTACCACTCTTGCAATATTCCTTATATTTCTCAAGAAACTTGGTTTGCATGAGTTCCCAACTATCAACAGCATTTCTCCCCAAACTCATGAACCATCTTAAAGCACCCTCTTTCAAAGTAGCAGGAAACAACTTAAGCTTATGAGGATCCATGGTATAATCATAACTTCGACAGAGGATGTCAAACTCAAATAGGAAAGTGTCTAGGTCTTCGGTAACTAGTCCATAGAACTTGGGAATTAATGAGGAAGGAATATTTTTGAGGTTATCATTACCTTGCTGGTCAATGATAGGGAATTCAAAAGCAGGAGGAACATTAGGTGGATTTTGTGCCCTATTGGCCTGATGAAGTATCAAAGCAAATGGATTTTCTAGAGGTTCCTCTTTGGCAAAGTCAAAGGGAAATTCAGCAAATGGATTGGTATCTTGGTTTTCTTCTTCCTCAAATAGATTGTAAGCTGGTTCAAAATCATTGTTGGCGAATAGAGGATTTGGTAGGAATCTTCCTAGAGCATCTCTTCTTCTATGCATGTAACAAAATTAACTAAAATGAAGAATTTCTAAAATTTTGAGGACTAAAACTATTTCTAAAAATGGTTAGGACAGGTTCTCAGCTTGACACCATCCTCAACAACGGCGCCAAAAATGGTCGTACCCACAAAAGGATATAGAAGTCACAGTAAATCCTAACCTGGGAATTGGACATTCCAGCAGGTGACTAACATCTTCTCATGGTCATTCATTTACTTGTCAAACCAGGGAACATATACTTGAAATGGAGCGGCACTGTATGTGCACTAAGAACCGGTTTTAGCCATAACTTTCTAAAAGTAAATGCTTGAAAGGAATTCTAACTTTGATGCAAGGACATGAAATAAAGTCTTACTAACTGACACATCACTTAACTAAAGCAGGAATCGTGATAAAAATTACTGGGAAACAAACCATGAACTGGCCTTATGCTGCAGGAACAGACACAGGGATGGATTCCTTATGCTGCAAGAATAGTTTAAGACTAAGTTTGCACTAAAACTTACTGGAATAAAATTCTAACAGGTAAATAATAGAAAGAAAATAGCTAAGTAGAGATACTTACTAAGTGGGCCCCCTTAGAAAGCATCAACCAATTATGCAAGAATGGAACTCAAATCTTCATCCGTTTCTTATTCATAACTCAGAATCACATACATGGTTGTTTGCTTGTAAGAAAGCTTAATACAAAGCTCTATCTTTCATTATAACTGTAAACTCATTACATTTTGTTCTATCTCTACTCTCTAGTCTAATCTCTTCTTAATCAACCACGTTCACTCGCGCAGGAGGAACCTTTATTTAAAGAGAAACAACTAACTAACTAACCAACTAACAGAGGAAGACGCGGATATAAATGTCGCTTGAGACTGAGGAACAGACTTCATAAATGCAAGTCTATCCACACAACAGATTCAGAGTAAATCTAGAGCTCCACTCTTCCTAGATTGATGATCCATTTGGTTTCTTCCCAAAGACCCGGACAAAGAAGTCTTGCTTGAAATGACTCCTTCAATGGTGCATTGGAAATGGCTTATTCCATGAGGCCGCGTTTTGCTGTGCATTGACTTGTGTATACCAGCTTCAACAACCTGTAGAACACATGGCAACAGAAGCAAAAGAAGACATGCACTCATAATAGCATGACATTCCTCATTAATCACATGCATCCAATTCATTTTTCTTATCCAAAAATCACACATATCCTATCAATCAATTGGGAAGTCCAAACAGGGTAATGAGCATAGATATACTAAGATATTTATGCTGCAAGTTTAGGAGTGCTTGTCATTGAATATTACCCATTAACATTAAAAGTTCATAACCATAGAGTTTAAAATATTCATAAAAAGAGAGCAAGAGTTTTAAAAATTATAACATGATATCCAATTTATAACCATATTCTAGGCTCATCAAAAATCTTATCCTACTGGATAAGATGCACTACTGTGGCGACCAACTCCTGGAGATGTTCAACCTTCTGCTCCCTTGTGGCCACTCCTAGGTCGATGGTGGAGACGTTGTAAATTATGCCTTGTTCCCCAACTATCGGCATTGCCAATTGTACTGCCCTTGATCCTGAGACATCCATGGTTATCTTCAATCTAACCCTCAGCTTCTTGTCCTTTTTGGTGCTTATTCATGCTTTGGCCATGATGGCTTCTAGCCTTGCCTTGGGATCCTTCGATGTGGGAGTCTTTTGCTTGAGTTGTCTTTGTAACCAATCAGGCATTTGGGGTTCTTCCCTTGGCAGTTCACTTTGAGTCCTGTTGTCCTCCTTTTCGAGTTCGACAGTTCTAACAACAACAACCTTCTCATTTACTGCTGTATCTTCCTTTCCTTCACCCGAATCTTGTTTGAATGTTTGATGCCTAGCAGGGGACTCGGTATGTAGCTGCTCCTTGGGTGAATCCTTCTTCTCAGTATCCTCCTCCTCGTTTAAAGCATCCTGATGGTCCTTGGGGCTCTTTGCTTGTTTTTCCTCATGGAGGAAAGTTTCCTTATCATGCTTTGGAGTTTAGCCATGTTCCTCAGTTGGAGACCTATCACCTTCTGTCTCTGGAGCAACAGTCTCCTCTTCCTGTGCAAGTCGGTCCTCGGCCTCCTTGTCCTCAATTTCCTTGAGTTGCTTGCCCCACTTCGCATTGAGATCAGGATCATTCATTTCTCAGATCAGTTCAGCATCAAGGTCCTCACTACCCTCACTGGACTCACTAGCCACCTTATCAATCTTCTGATGCTCGAATAAGGGATGTTCATGATATTCAAACTCTTCATACTCCGACACCTTCTCAGCCTCTAACTATTGTTGTTCATGCTTGTCTGATATCTGCATGGTTGCCTTCATCTTTGGTGATTCAATAAAGGGGGATGCCCTTGGAGTGGAGGCCATAGCCCGAGCTATCACAGCCTGGACTATTGGATTGGTGAGCATCCCCGAAAACTCAGAAGGCACATTCTGCATATACTTCACAAAAGACTCTGGAAGGCTTGGGGCTAGCGTTGTGGTAGCGGAAATGAAAGGAAGGGAAGGAGACATGGAGGGAGAGGTCATTGGTGAGGTGGCGGTGGATGATGAATCTACGAGAATGACCTGCGATACTGGAGGAGTAGGAGCAAGGTGGACAGAGATATCCACCGCAGGCGGGGAGGAAGCAAAAGCTGGAATTGAGGCAAGTGGGGTGGCAGCGGTGATTATAATGGATGGAGATCCAAACAAGCTAGATCCTTTGCTTGCGATCTCGAGGGGCGAACCCTTGGGCATCACCATTGTCTTCGTTCCTCCTATTTTTTTTTTTCTTCTTAGAGGGCTCCGGCTCAGAAGACTTACGGGCATAGACTTTTGGTTTGGGTAGTTGTTGGCTAGCCTCCTTTCTTTTCCTAGTCCTCAGAGGTGGTGGGGCCTTAGATGTCTCCCCAGTTGCAGTGGTGGCTTCTCCACCTTTGGAAACACTTGGTTCACTAACATGCTCACTTGCAAGCTCAGTGTATGTCAGGATGACCCCTTGTTGTTTCAATTGGGCCACCTTCTCATCGATCCATGCTCTTATTCGGACTTCGACGGCCCTGGTGAGCACACTGATATCATTGAGCTTCAATGCATTCCAATTGATAGCGGGCAGTAGCAGGTTGGAAACTGCATCTTAACCCAGATCCACAATTGTGTCCTCATCCTCCTCTAGCTGATCAGGGACCAGGCATAAATTCACCCTTCGTACATGGATGATGGTCATGCACATATAATACTGCAACCGTACCTCAAGATCATCCTTGCAGTTGGCCCAAAAGTCCTTGATGTTGTGGAGGTGGGCATATCCGCTCCCCAGTGCATTTCTGACATGGCCATAGGGATCCATTCGTGGCCTCGCCACGTATTGTTCAAAATTATACTTTGCCAGCTCCCTTTCCAAATATCCTATGCACTGGGAAGTGTGGACCTTATACATCCTCTGACAAAGGTTCATGGGGTAGATGGGGCCCGCCAGATTTTTTTCACTCAAGACACTGTGAATGTGTCGCAACTGCCAAGTCAGTTCCAAGAGAACGATTTGGTCATTTGGGTACCAGGGTAGCTTGTTTGGTTTGTCTGAGAAGCCTTCGGCACGAATGTAGGTGAACCTTGGGAACTGAATGTACCAGAAGGTGTACTATCTGAGGAGGACCCTAGCACTGTGGGACATCCTTCTATGAAAATCTCCTCCCACTGACCGGATGATGTGGGCAATGAACGCATCATTCACCCTATAGTAGTTCCTTTTGAAATTTCTAAACTGCAACTGAGGGTACTTGTCATAAGGTTTGAGTTCTGGCCCTGATGGATTGCTAGGCATCATGGTCAACCCTTGATAATTCCGCCGATTGGTGAGGGAATACACCAAGTAAGAGGTCATGAAGAATTTGTTAGTTTTCTTCACAGTGGTAAACTGCTCATGGAAGCAGTCGCTGATGATCTCGCCCCAATAGAAGGCAATGCCCTTACCTCAGAGAATCTGTTCTGTGAAATAGAACATCCACTCTTGAAAGAAAACTACGCTGGGAAGGTCCATGACTCGGCTGAGCAGAGTTACAAGGTCATGGTAGTCTTCATCGAAATCGCTGCGGTAGAGCTCCTGAGGGAGCTTCCTAGCACTAGCCTGTTTGTCCTTCAACCAGCACTAGTTGATAAGACTTTTACAATCCAATGGGTCCTGCTCCCACACCTCCTTATAGTCTTCCATGGTGGGGACCTCCATGCTCTCGAAGTCGGGAATGTGGAAGGTCTCAGTTATACCCGACGAAGACATATCTGCAAGGATATTCCCCTCATGATCCACAATGGTTCTAGTATCAGATTGGTATGCCTCCACACATGCCATCACTAGCTCCGGGGCAACTAGGGCCAGCAGGAAACCTGCAGCCTTAGCAAGTCCACTGCTCTTTATTAATTTTGCATTTGTTGTCTTTGGGTTCATCCTGACCCTTTACGTGAATTCATCAACATTGACTTGCCCGATGTTGGTATCTGAGACATCCCTCCAAAGGGTAGTGATCCTGGATTGAATAGGGACCCCTTGGAACTTGTACTTCATCAGGTCTTTATCTTCCTTGCCCCTTGGTGGCTTGGTCATTTCTTTTCCTTTTTTGGAAGCACCGAAAGTCTCTGGACTAAATTCCATAAATCTTGCACAACAGACGAGAATTAGTAATGATGAACTAGACAAAATGGCCAACAGCAAATACTTGCATGTTGAGATTAGCCCGACAATCACAATTCATATTTAATAATCATGGAAGCTAGATACTTCACCATTTAAAGGGAAATGCAGACAATCCGGAGTTCTTGGGCCGGAAATCTCTTGGCAGAATGTCATTTGAAAGGGAAAAATGAGAATGGAATTGCCATAAGCATTTCCTTAAGTTGGATTTGAAGATTTGAGGTTGGAAATGGAAGAAAACCGAATTCTAGAAAATGCTTCGAAATCCATTTTGGATTTAGAGGTCATTTGATGCCCCATTTGGAGGTTTGGGCATCATTTCCCGGGAAGCAATCTGAAACAGCGCAGAGGGAACGAAATTCTAGGTGACGGAATTCAGGTCTCGAATTGCCGTCGTAGGGAAGCGGCTATGGGTCGGCCATGCAGAATAGAGGAACGAAAGAGGAAGTCCAGGGGAGGAAACTCAAGAGGAAGTTTTTGGAAGCAGCCAGTGAGTTCGGGAGCATCAGGCAGCGAACAGAGAACTGGGACCCAGAGGTCGGGAGGACATCCCGAGCTCGCCATTAGAACGGCACAGGTGGAGTGGAATCCCGAGGGGGGAATTCGGCATCCAGAATCCGAGTGGAGCTTGGAGGAAAATAAAACCAAGGTTTCAGGTTGCGGCGGACAGAGGACTGGGGTCTGGGATTTGGGAAGATGCTCAGACGGGGCCGTGCGAAAGGGAAAAAACACAATGGAATCCCGAAAAGGGAATTTTGGAGGCGAAAGTCCGAGAGGAAAAAAAAGTGTCGAGAGTTTCGACCGGAAGGAAGGTTTCGCAGTCGGGAAGCGAAGTCTAGAAAGGCGCAAGGTGAAGGCCGTTTGAAATAGTGAAATTGGGAAGGAATTCTGGGAAAAGAATTCCGGAAACTGAATTCCAAGGGAAGATTTGAAGAGGATGCGAAGTTTAGAATTTGGATGGACCTCGAGGGTCTAGGGTCTGAGGGTCGGGAGGACACTCAGATGGGGTAGTTTGAAATGACGGAGACACAATGGAATCCTGGGAAGGGAATTCCAGAGATGGAAATCCAAAGAAGGGAAAAAGGCGAGTTTTAAAAAAAGAAGAGGGGGACAGACGGCCGTGGGAAGATCTCGGCCCGAATGGCGCCAGCGCTGTTCTGAAGAACACCCATGACGTGAAAAGGTTCTGGATCAAATTTTGGATGATTTAGCGGTTGATTTTCAGATTTTTAAAACATGGGTTATGTGCGGAGGGTGCAAATTTACCTAGTTTGGGTTCCATTTTACATTTTCCCTTTAAGAAAATCCAAAAATTTGCAAAAGTAAAAAGTGAGGGCACACGGATGGAAAACCTACCTCGAAATCCCGAAGAACAAGTTGCCGGATGCGCGAAGGTCGTCGAGAAAACACTTTGAAATCCAGGATAGGAGGAAAACCTAAGTGTCGGGAGTTCTTCAACTTTCAATCGTTCGAACCTTTGGTAATGACAGCCAAAAAATTAGTTTTTATAGTAGAACCACCATTAATGCAGCATTAACTCTTCCGTACGGTTGCAGGTTTGGTTGGTGGTTTTGAAACGTAGGGGCGGCAGGAGGTCCGGAGTCCGGGGTCTGGAAAGCTGTCCGGGGGCCGCCACTCAAATACAACGAAGATCGACAGGAAAGCTGGAAGGAGAAATCCGACAGAGGAATTCCAAAAGGGGAAATTCGGCAGATGAATTTCGAAAGGGGAAATCCGATAGAGGAATTCTGAAAGGGAAACCCGAAAATTGCCATAGATGCTAGAATTTTGACAAGGAATACCCAGATAACCCGAGACTTAAAATATGGCATTGGTGAATGCGCTACCCCTACAGGGGCACAAAAATGGGTACGTAAAACGAGGCAAAATGAAAGAGGACCAAAAAAGGAAAAGAGGGAAAGAGGGTCCCCATTCCGAATGAGGCGTGTGTGCAAAAGGCACAACACTTATGCTAATTATTTGGTGGATGTATGGTGTATGCCTTGGTGATGTTCTAATTAACTTCATGATATCATGTTAGTATGGAACGAAGATAGAAGAAAAAGAGATCCCACAAGTTATTAGAATGATGGTGATTTTCTTACTAGGAGTCAGGATTTTCAAAGGGCTAATTACGTTATGTTTGATAACACACATAGGTACGATGCATCAAGGTATAAAAGACCAGGATGGCATGGTACCTAGTGTGATGGAATTTGACTCGATAATCAGATAGGAGTATTCATGTTCACACTTAGAATACATAACCTTATTTAGGATGTAGTTTAGACATTCTCAACATCTTGGACCAAACATAGAAAAGAAAGCCTTCCTATTTGGTCAACAAGATATCTAAAACATCCTCGCCACAAACCGAACAAAGTACGCATGACTAAGCTATTTTACAAGAGTAATCCACAAGCACAACAGATAAAAAAGATAATGATCATTGCCCCATTCCTTTCTCTCTAAACTTGTTTTGTTTAGGCATCATCGAGAGGTCCTTGGAATGAGCACAAAATAAGATAAGTCAAAAAGACCAGATAAAATAAACAAACAAGCTAATGTTCTTCATACCGCTAGCCAAGGCTAAACTAAGGTGATACCTAATGCTGATGTCTAGTGTAGGAAGGATGCATCATAGGACATGTTGTGATCAAGGTTTTGATGAGATTGATTGGATGATAAGCTATTGATACTCCGAGTTGATCAACTTGCTTTCTTACTAACCTAGACTTGAGACTTTGACAATTAGGTGTTCACTTTGGAACCTGCTAGACTTGCTTCCAACTGACCTATGAAAGGATGAAGGTGATGATTGATTTATTAGGAATGAGACAATCACAGGTGAAAGCGAGATGAGATGGATGCACCATTTTGGGTTTTCAAATGTTTTGAGGCTGTTTTGATTTTGAGATTTTTCATTTTTTTTGGATTTTCAAGATTTATGACCAAGAGACTAACTTAAAGACCTATCCTAAGGGTCTCAATAGCTGATCCATAGATTAGCTTTGCCTACGTTATACTGACCTAGGGTGTCTCGGGGGATGATCAAAGATCAACCTTGCCTACGTTCAAGCTCAAAGATGATGTAGTTCAACTAGGTGACAGACTGACAAAATCAATGGTGAATTTTTTGAATATTTTGAGATTTTTCTGATGTTTTTGGATTTTTTGAGAGTTTTCTAAATGTTTTGGTATTTTTGATTTTAAGGAAGATTACAGGAATATACGTGAATCCGATTTGATGCAGGTGTAGGAACATGCCCCCAATGTAAAGTGATAGACTACTTCAATAAATGCAAGACAAACTAACCTTAGGATTGTGTCAAGTAGTACTAGGGTGAAGCGTGATACAAACACAACATCAAGCTATGGTATGCATGTGAAAGGATGGATGGATGAAAGGTTAATGAAATGTAATGGGATGTAATGGATGAGTGAGTCATACAGATCCTGGTGGATAGAGAGTGCTTTATTTACACTTCGTGCCTATTTTCCAGGTTTTCACCAAGGTACTTGTCCAAAGCACCACCGAAGTGGTTTTCACTAGAGGACAATTTTTTTCTTTACTGTTTTCAATCCTTTTTCTGATTTTTTTAGATTTTTTTGTTTTTTGTTTTTTTGTTGTCACTAAAATGCATGTTTACTAGGTTTTCATCAAGGTGACCAGTTTTTCAAGACATTTTCTAATTTTTTTTTTTTGGTTCTATACCTTGAAAGTTTTTAGGCATAATTTTTTTTGAGATGGGAATTGTTCAAAGCCTCTTGCAGAGGCTTGCCTTCTGGTGTTGATAGTTGATATGCCCCTAATTTATAACTTGTCATGATGATGAAAGGTCCCAACCAGTTGGGCTCAAATTTTCCTTTTCTTTCTGGATTTGGCACATTCTTCTGGTTCTCTTTCAACACAAGTTCGTTGACTTGGAAGGTGTGTCTCTTGAGCTTCTTGTTGTAGTTGTGCTTTAGTCACTTTTGATACACTTGTAGATGATTGAGGGTATCCATGCACTATTCATCTAATAACTCCATCTCTTTTAACCTTGAAACCCGATATTCCTCATCTATAATGAGGCTTTGCAGTGATATCCTTAATGATGGGAGCTTGATCTTGATTGGGAGGATGGCTTCTGATCCATACACCAGGGAGAATGGGGGGCACCTATTGGCATGCGAATACTGGTGTGGTAGGACCATAAGGCAGGATTTAGCTATAGATGCCAGTCATGACCAAAGTCATTGACTGTTTTCTTCAGGATTTTCAAGATAGTTTTATCGGTAGCTTTTGCTTGGCCATTTCCTTGGGGATAGTACGAAGTGGAAAAGCAATGTTGGATTTTGAATTTGTCACATAAGTCCCAAAAATCCTTGTTTTTGAAAGGTGTCCCATTATCAGAGATAATGGACTGGGGGACAATGTATTGACAAATGAGATAGTTCAGGATGAACTTGGATATCTGCTTGCCCATTATGTAGGTCCCGGGAATTGCTTCGACCCACTTTGTGAAGTACTCTATGGTGGTGATGATGAATTGGTGGTCATTGGATGAGGTGGGTGTGATTTTTCCTATGACATCGAGCCCCCACTATGAAAATGGCCAAGGTGTAACAATAGGATGAAGGTCTTGAGCTGGCGCATGAATAAGGTATCCATTCTACTGGCATTGTAAACACTTTGTGACAAAGTCATGTGCCTCTCTTTCCATTATTTGTCAGTATTACCCAGTTCTCAGGAGCTTCTTAGCTAAGGTCATACCACTCGAGTGCGAACCACAAGTGCCATTGTGAACCTCAGTCAGAGCAATCGGGCTTCCTCAAGATTTAAGCAACTTAATAGGGTTTCGTCAATGCTCCTACAATAGAGGGTTTCTCGTAGGATGACAAAACATAAGGACCTTTTGAAAAAGTCTCATTTAAGGTTTGGGGTTATGTTAGCTGGGAGGACTCCTATTCTTAGGTAGGTATAGATGTCGTGATACTAGGGATCACCGAGACCAAAGAGTTTAGACACATATTTTTACTTTAG
Source organism: Sequoiadendron giganteum (assembly GCA_007115665.2). NCBI lineage: Eukaryota > Viridiplantae > Streptophyta > Pinopsida > Cupressales > Cupressaceae > Sequoiadendron > Sequoiadendron giganteum. The sequence goes on from CM021102.1 coordinate 74,448,150, forward strand.
TACCTTGAATGTGGGTATGAGAAGCTTTTGTACCAAGAATTCATATTTTGAGACATTGCGAGGGATATCTAGTAAGGATCCAATTATTTCCATGGCGTCAACTATTTTGTTGTTAGCCCATGGTATCTACTCAAAGGTGATATCAATGAATGATTCCTTGAGGCTCTCTACTAACTTCTTGTATGGTGTCAGCTTATCATCCTTAGTTTGGTACTCACCATTGACTTGGTTGATAATAAGTTGTGAATCCCAATAAACCTTTAGTGCCATGATCCTCCACTGTGCTGCAATCTTTAGACCTATAGTTAAAGCCTCGTACTCTGCAATGTTGTTAGTGTAGGGGAATGCCAATTTGTAGGATCTAGGAATACAATCCCCCTGTGGGATGATAAAGAAAACATCGGCTCCTAATCCATGTTGTGTGTATGAGTTGTCGAAGTAGATTTTCTAGTGATCAGCTATGCTGAGATTAAAGATGGATTCATCTGGAAACTATGATATGAGAAGATTCTCTGAATAGATTTGAGCTTCTTCCAGTTGGTCTTCAATTTCTTGTCCCTTGATATCCTTATGCTCTATATATTCAATATCATGTTTTTTTAATATCATGAACCACTTGGTTGTTCATCCTGTGAGAGTGGCCTTAGAGAATTTAGGTCGGCACCATTAGTGAAGTAACAATAGAATAAATGAATTCTTCACTCATAACTCATCACGTGGACCACCAAAACACTTGTCACTTGGAATGTACATACTAATGACATCTATAAACACTACCACAAATCTACATATCAAAATATTCATCCGTAGTGGAGAGTGGATCATTCCAACATACAATCTACCATTTCCAAAGTCGATGCTTTGTCAACATTTCTTTCGACTACGAAAGACATAAAGTCATGAAACTCTAGATTTAGACTCTTCCAACATGCATCACTATTACCTCAAAACCGCATGACTAGGTTTGTCATTGGAGAGAAATGCATACCTCAAAATTGGTTCACTAAACATTGAAACTACACTTCGAGACGTAGGCAATTATCAAAGGGAAGGTGCACAAAGATGGGGGGCCAAAAAGTGTCCACCCCTTTGATTTTTTTAAAAGTCATAACACGAGCGCATTATAATGCCCTCACATTATAGCATGCTCACTTTATGGCTTGGAGTACCTAGCCTCAGGCTCGATCACTCCAAGTTATAGCACGCCCACATTATAACTCGAGTTGTTATGTCTTGTTTAAACAAAAAAAAACTAAAAGCTCATTCTTTTTTTTAACAACTATTCTCCTCCACGGCTTGAAACCCTTGCATAATGTGCTCATACTTTAGAAGGTCAAAAATGCTTGAATTCTTCATCGAATCTTCATGAAAATATCACCATGATGTCGGGGAGGTCGAAGAAGTAAGTAATTTCTATTTTTTGTGTGAATTTAGCATCAAATAGGTATATTTAATATGTTTTTTGATGTAAATTTATTTAATTTTCAAGAAATGATAATGCACCTCCAAACCCTCCTCAAATTTCTCCTCAAAATACTGATTCACCTCATACCTAAATTATTGTTGAAGAACAACTCAAACAAACACCTCTAACAATTCTTCAACATGCTCTAGGAACTAAAGAAAATTTAATGGGGAAAAATGAAAATAGAAAATAAATTTGAGGAGTTAATTATAAGGTTGAAAGATCCTGCAAGCTCAACCTCACATAGAACCATTCTTGCTCAATGTCTTGAATCAATAATATCACATATAGATTCAATTATCAAGAAAATAAGTAGTTGATCGGAGAAGAGACAAGAGTTTAGAGAACTTTATGCAGATAAATTACCCTATAAACAAGTTAAAAATGAAAAAAATACAAAATTTGACTTATGTGCACTATTCACAAATCATAGAACGAATCAAACTTTACATCCTTCAAGCAAGAGGTTCCCTATCCATTGGTGCAACCACCAAGGGATAAAGAACATTTTTTTGACAAGGTGGTGGATGGTTTTTCACCATCCTCCATGCAACAACAGTGAGGTGACGTAATAGTTTTTGAGGAAACTCTAATGTGAGCTTTTCCTCAATAAAATCCCAAACTATTTTGACATGTGGGACTTCTAGGGTAGAGGTGGAGGCTCCACACAGGAAAGAGTGGGGGTACGTATCGATGCACAACAGCCAATGAGATGAGCACTCGCTAGAACAATGTATGAGCATGCGACTATCCATTTTTTTATGAAGGAGAGTGTTGAGGTTGATACATTGTATTTGATTAGTTCCCTCACCTAGAGCCTCATATAACATACTAGTCCTCTAGCATAGGGTCAATCATGCGAGTCTTCAAGGAGTAGAGTTCCACCTCATTATTGTCAAGCTTGTGGGTCACTTTGTGTTTATTATCCCACTACAGGTGCCTAGGGTACATCTGCAGTTGATCAAATGGTGATGAGAGAAGCCCTCCTTAATGAGGAATTTGACCTTAATAGTCAGGTAAAAGTTATCAAGTTCATTGAATTTAATTTATTTAATTTAAATTTTTTAAATGCAAGATTAACTAAATTAGTTGAATGATTATAATGAAATTTTAGGGTCATAGTATTCACTCTATTTCCTAGAAAAGAATTACAAATATTACATGTGAATAGCTAAACAATATATGAATGGTATTCTTATATCTCATTTTGGATGTTGAATAGGTTAGTCTTGGAGCTTTGATGGATACACCTACTAGTGGAGGTGGTCATCAAAGTTTCACTCAGGTAATACATACTATTTATAATTTTAAAATAAAAAAATATATTTCATAATTGAATAATGTTTAATGACTTGAAGGTTCTAGATAATTTTTAAGTATTCTTTGTACTTTTTAATTAATTTGATTTTAGGTTGTTAGGAACTTCATAATCTATGGATTTCATTTGTTCATGTTGTTGACCCCCAAAAATATAGGTTAGTGGAATCACTAGCTTGTAGCATACCATTTCACTCTTATCCTCCCAACTATCATCACTAGCTTGTGGCATACCATATCTCTGCTCACTATTGGGATCATGAATGTTGCTTAGGATATTAATCTTATTAATACCCTTTTCCTATGTTAACTATACTTATCATGATGACTATGTTATTGCATTCATACATTATGGTTGTAGACTTTCATTTATACATTTGAAGTGCTTGACATCATAAAGAACTACTCTCTTGCTCTCTTGCATCACTCTTCTAGTTCTCATAATTGAATAATGTTGTTTTATTTTAGATGATGCAAGTAGAGACTCCTCCCAATATTGATATGGAAATGGAGCATGGTGTCTCTACTACAATAGAGAGCTTGATGCCTTTGATGAGGTATGATGCAGATTAGTAAATTTCAAATTACATTTGTTGTTTTAGCTATTTATTATTGAAAAATCAAATGATTACTGATTTTTAGTTTAATTTATATTCTGGATGGTTTCTATAGGGCTTTGCAACACAACAACATGAGCATGTCGCTATTGTGAATGGGGAGAGAGATCACTTGGAGGCGGTAAGTGATTATTTTGTTAAATATTTCATTTTATATTAATGTAATTTCTATATATTAATGTCTATAATTTTTTATTGTAATAGGTATGGCTCCATCAAGAATTAAATAGGAGGTCTAGCCCTCAAATTAAAAGTAGACCACAATAATATGCATCTCCATCCTCCCAATGGTCAAAGGCTGCCCATGATTTGTTTTCTTCACGTGGAGGGGAATGACTATTTATTAGTTTCCTTTGTTATATGCCTATATGGAATTTTTGGAATTATATTTTTATTGCATATATGTGACATTTGCCTATATGGTATTATTGTAATTATATATGGCTATTTTGTATATATGTTATACTTATATCGACATATATTGATGTATTCCTACATGGCTATTTGGTTAATACATCTTTTTAATGATGGTGTCTATATTTGCATTATAAATCCAACCTTCAATGGATATTTGTAGATGGTTTACTTCAAATATTCAAAATCCAAGTGTATTACATGCTTCATAACTTATTTCACATTAATTTCACCTATATTTGTTGGTTAATTATTATCTTTCCTACACCAGTATGTTTTTGTGATCTTGGATGACATATTTTTGGCATATAGTTATGGAATCAAGTTTTATTCAAGACAAAGTACAAATAATTTACACTATGTTTCCAATAATTTTATTCAAGTATATTCAAGCACCCATCCATTCAAGTACCCATCCTCTAGTTGGCCAATCACTACTTCAAATTTATAGACGTATTCTTCATGCCCACACTTTCCTTCATCTAAGAAATTTTTTTCCTATATTGACCAAAACGTTTATGACTAAATTGAGTTCAAGCAACAAAGGAGACTAGTTCTTTGGTGTAGATTATTCAATCATAAGATTATAATGACACCTATGTTGAAAAAATTTCATAAAGTGGACTTATTCTATAGTCACCTCAACATGTTCGAAGTGTCGATTTACCTCCATGAGTTGAAAAATGTAAACAATGCCTCTTGACAACTTTTTACTAAATACAACTTACACTTTTTGGAACATCTAAAACATTGTTTCCATAGTGGAATGAATTGGATATATGAAAATATGAGTTAATTTATGTAGAGAGACCCTAAATGACCTTATACCTTCAGACAAAATGTTTCTAAGAGCCACAGTTTTTGAGTAACAACTCATCAAATTTTGTTGCCCTTTAGTACTTTGGTCTCTTAAGAGAAATCACCGGTGCTATGTAGACTAGAATTTCTTGGCATGTTGGGGTGTGAAAAAAGACCTTTTCTAGCATAAACCTACACACGCCGACATGTTGGAACTATCGCTTTGGTTGCACGATGAATAGAACAGAAATTACACCACCTTGCAACTTTACACTGCATGCATCTGACACTTTTTCCTTTAATTAAAACCTTATCACCACAGGAAAATGGATTGGAGATATAAAAAATGGGAGAAGTTATTATAGAGGGACCATACGTGACCCTATACCTTTAGATGACATGTTTCTAAGTGCCACAAATTTTGAGTAACAACTCGTCAAAGTTTGTTGCCCTTTTGCACTTTGGTCTCTTAAAAGAAATCACTGGTGCAATGTAGCCTGGAACATTATGGCATGTTGCGGTGCAAAAAATGACCTTTCCTAGCATAAATCTACCCACTCAGACGTGTTGGAACTGTCAGTTTGGTCACGCAATGAACATAACAAAAATTACACCACCTTGCAACTTTAAACTATATGCATCTAACACTTTTTTCATCAACTAAAAAATTATCACCATGGGAAAATGGATTGAAGATAATGTTTCTAAGTTCCATGGTTTTCAAGTAATAACTCATCAAATTTTGTTGCCCTTTCACACTTAAGTCTCTTAAGAGAAATCACTAGTATAATGTAGCCCATTAGGTTTTGGCATGTTGGGGTGTGAAACAAGACCTTTCCTAGCATAAACCTACCCACTTGGATGTGTTGGAACTGTTGATTTGGTTGCATGATGAACATAATGAAAATTACACTACCTTACAACTTTACACTGTATGCATTAGACACTTTTTCCATCAACTAAAAACTTGTCACCATGGGCAAATGGATCGAGGGTATAAAAAATTGTGAGAGATTATTGTAGAGGGACCCTACATGATACTATGCCTTTAGAAAGAATGTTTCTAAGTGCCATGATTTTTGAGTAACAACTTGTCAAAGTTTTCCACCCTTTCACACTTTGGTCTCTTAAGAGAAATCACTAGTGCAATGTAGCTCAGAAGGTTCCAATATGTTGGGGTGCAAAAATGGACCTTGCATAGCATAAACCTACCCACTCTGATGTGTTGAAATTTTTGATTTGGTCGCATGACGCATGACAGAAAAAATGAAAATTACACCACCTTGTAACTTTACACTACATGCATTTGATGGTTTTTCCATCAACTAAAAACTTGTCACCATGGGAAAATGGATTGGAGGTATGAAAAATTAAGAGAGGTAATTGTAGAGGGACCCTATATGATCTTGTACCTTTAGAAAAAATGTTTCTAGGTGCCATGATTTTTGAGTAATAACTCGTCAATTTTTTTGCCCTTTCACACTTTGGTTTTTTAAGAGAAATCCCTAGTGCAATGTAGCCCAGAAGATTCCAACATGTTGGGATACAAAATAGGACCTTTCCTAGCATAAAACTACCCACTCGAATGTGTTGGAACTAGCAGTTTGGTTGCATGATGAACAAAATGAAAATTACCACCTTACAACTTTATATTGCATGCATTTGACACTTTTTCCATCAACCGAAAACTTGTCACCAGAAGAAAATGGATTGAGGTATGAGAAAATGAGAGAGGCTATTGTAGAGGGATCCTACATGATCCTATACATTCAAAAAAAATGTTTCTAAGTGTCACGATTTCTGACTAACAACTCATCAAAGTTTTCTTCCCTTTTGCACTTTGGTCTCTTAAGAGAAATCGATGGTGCAATGTAGCCTGGAATGTTTTGGCATGTTGGGGTGAAAAATAGGGCCTTTATTAGCATAAACCTACCCACCTACATGTGTTGGAACTATTTTTTTGGTTGCACAATGAATAAAATGAAAATTACATCACCTTGCATCTTTACACTGCATGCATTTGATGCTTTTTCCATCACTTGAAAACTTTCACCACGGGAAAATGGATTGGAGGTATGAAAAACTAAGAGAATTTATTGTAGAGGGAACCTATGTGATCTTATACCTTTAGATGATTTTTTTCTAAGTGCCATGGTTTTGGAGTAACCGCTCATCAAAGTTTGTTGCCCTTTTGCACTTTGGTCTCTTAAGAGAAATTGCCAGTACAATGTGTCTTGAACTATTCTGACATGTGGGGTGTGAAACACGACTTTCCCTAGCATAAAACTACCCACCTAGACATGTTGTAATTTTTATTTTGGTCACACGACAAATAAAATAAAAATTACACCACCTTGCAACTTTACACTGCATGCATCTGACACTCTTTACATCGATTGAAAACTTGCTACCACGAGAAAATGGATTGGAGATATGAAAAACTAGGAGAGGTTATTGTAGAGGGACCCTACATGACCCTATACCTTTAGAAAAAATGTTTCTAAGTACCACGGTTTTAAAGTAACAACTTGTTAAATTTTTCTACCCTTTTGCACTTTGGTCTCTTGAGAGAAATCATCAATGCAATCTAGCCCAAAATGTTTCAGCATGCAGGGTTGAAAAATAGGACCTTTCCTAGCATAAACCTACTTACCCAGATATTTTGGAACTATTGGTTTGGTCACATGATGAATGCAATGAAAATTACACCACCTTGAAGCTTTACACTCCATGCATTTGACGCTTTTTCTATTGACTAAAAATTTGTCACCACGGGAAAATGGATTGGAGGTATAAAAAACTGAGAGATGTTATTATAGAGGGGGCCTAAATGACCTTGTACTTTCAGATGGAATTATTCTAAGTGCCACATTTTTTAGTAACATCTCGTCAAATTTTCCTGGCCTTTTGCACTTTGGTCTCTTAAGAGAAATTGTTGGTGCAATGTAGCTCAAAATGTTCTGGTATGTAGGGGTGCGAAACAAGATCTTTGAGCTAGTCAAAGATTATGGAGAGCGGTGAAGGATTTGGAAGAATGATTAATTATACTGGAAGTGATGTAACCACCATAGGAGAACTGATGGATTTAATAAATTTAAAGATGAGATAAGTAGCTCTGCAACATTATGAGAAATGCCTTACCATTTCAATGGTGGCAACACGACATTGTGAGGAATGCCTTACCACTTCAATAGTGACACTGTGAAATTATTAGGAATGCCTTTTTGTTTCAATAGAGGTGTCACAAAGTTATGAGGAATTCCTTTCCATTCAAACAACGATGTCATGACATTATGAGGAATGCCTTGCTGTTTCAACAACAATGTTGTGACATTATGAGGAATGCCTTGTCATTTCAATAGGTGGTGCTACCTTTTCCTTAGTCACTCGCCATCGCTTCACCTCAGTATTGTGAGATATGACAGGGGATGTAGGCTCTTACACAACATGTTCCATCCTAGTGTCTCCATTAATTATCACTCATTACAATATTTTTCTCATTTTTTATCGACTTACTCTCTAACGACTGATTCATCCTTTTCACTCCATGCACTATTATTTTTCTCTCAGAGAGAAGATGTAGATTATTAGAATTGGATAAATTTGGTTTCTTATATTATTTCCTCCCTCTACTATTTTTGAATAGTATGATTCAATTTTTATACGACTTAAGATGATTTTGTCCAAATTTAATGAAATTTCTTGTGTGAACACCTATAAGAGGTTGAAATATAGGGTTTACAAATTCTAACTAGTTTCTGTAAATGAAATCTTAAATAACTTAGTTGTTCAAGATTATGGTTTGATTTGTAGATTTCAGATAGGATACCATTTAAACTGACAGTTTGTTGAATATTATATAGTAGGGTAAGGGCACTAACATAATGGAATTTTTAGAGCACACCATTATAAGTAAAATTTTATAAATATGATTTGATTTTCTACATAGGTAAAGTTGAAATGTGATAGAGAAAGTTATAACTATCAAATGATCATTCACATGCGCTAGGTGCTACTATTGTTGATCAACTTGGCCAGAACCCAAATATGAACTGTATAATTGAGATTGGATAAATAGAAGCACATGATAACCCTATCTTAGAATAAAATCTTATAAATATCAAGAATAACATAAAGACAAAGAATAATATAGTTATGCAAATGATTCATCTTTTTCAAAAAAATATGAATGTTGACATGGATACATCAGTGCTGCAAGATAAGATTCCATCATTGTAACCCTTCTACTATGCTTTCCAAACTGAATTGTATGAAGAGTTCCAATAAGGGTATTGACAATTCATTTTGGTCTCATTTTGACTTGATAATAAAGCACAAAAAAAGACAATGAATGTAATTTTTATCACAACAAAGTCCACTATGTACCATTTTAAATATACCTACCATAAATATGCATATAATCTATGCAATATTCATTGTATATGTGTAAAAATGCAGCAGCAAGAAAATGAGAAACTTTAAGTTAAAGAGGGGTAGTAAGTCCTTCCTATGCCATATGAAATTTGGAACCAAAACATAAGTAAAGTTGAAATGTGACAACGAAAATTCTAACTATTGTCTACATAAATAACTAACTAGTTCCACCATAATACTATAGAGTAAATAAATAACTTACACAAATATAAAATTTGTCATGAAATTATGATACACACAATATATGAAAGTCTAGAAGAGGCATGAGGAGGGATAAATTGTAATTAATTAACATTCATAATGAGCCTATGGTTGTCCTACATTCATTAGGATTGTCCTAATGGACTTATGATAGTCCTAATGAAGCTATGACTGTCATAGATTCATTGGACTACCATATTATGAGTCCATTTTAGAATTACAAAAGGATTTCCACCTTAATATATTTAATTCCCCAAAGATCAAACCAACATAAGAGGTGTGAACATTGATAAATTTTCACAAACAAAAAAAGTGCATTATCTTTGAAAAATGGGGTTCTCAAGGCACATAAGCTAAAAATACTTCCAAACATAAAGGAATAATTAAGAAAGATAGAGGACAAGGCAACAAATTCCATCTAGGTCCACTAGTCATGCTATGTCCTTATATGGATTTTCCACCTTGGGCGAAACTGTCTGGGGGCTTGGTTGTAACACTTGTTTATCTTTTCATTTTGATGTAGGGCAACCCAAAGTATGGAAATTTTTTATTAATACTATAAGATTCATTAGTAAGTTTTTTTATGGTTTCTATCATCATAAGGTAGTACCAAATCAAATTTGAGCAATTGTGGGAAATTGTGCAACCTTCGTGGCATGTTTCCTTTCATCTCTAGCCATCAAAATTGCTAGATATTCACCATATGAGAGTCCTACAACATATGGAAGCTATACAATCATTGTTTCCAAATAGAACTTGAATATTGTAGGTCTGAAAATGTGCATATCAGTCAATTTAAGTTGCTCCAGCAAGTAGCAAATCAAATAAACACATTTTGAAGGTGATAAATTGGTCTCTAATTTATATACATGCAATTTCAATACCCTAGGGCTTCATTTTTGAATATTTTTTGGCATTTGAGGATTTATTCACTTATTTCTAGTCCTATTAGCATTTTTATTTGATTCTTGTGAGAATTGACTACTTAGATCTTAGTGTAATTTCATATAAAAGGGTGTTAAGTTGGGTGCACATTTCATATTAGACCTTAACCAACATTTTCATTTGGATTATTTGTCATCTATAAGTGAAATTTTGCTATTTTGGGGTGAATTTGAAGTTGTTTCCTCGCCATAGAGGGTTTGACAAGTTTCCAACGATTAGTTTCAATTTAAAGTTGAAGTGAACCCCATAAGTTTGACAAAAAATAAAAAGTGCATTCTAGGATTTGACATCTAATAGCTAAAAGACTTAGATATACTTCTTGAAGCATAGATCTGAAATTTTTAATATGTTCAAAGAATTCAAGGCCCTAGTGATACTTAAAAAAAATATATTATAGCAAAGACAAAGAATAGGACCATCATGGATATTGCAAGAAATATGTTGAAGGTTAAGGGGATTCTAAATGAATAGAATTGTGGAGTTGTTGCAACAATACTATAGTTTTCAAATAGATGTCCCACAAAGACTATTTGTGACATGATTTCACAAGAAGCATGGAAAAATTGTAAATGGATCATAAAGCACTTCAAATTTTATATGATAAATAGAATATGCATTTGTGACAAAGGAAATAATGCATAAATTGGATGATAGAAGAATAATGTCCATCTTCATAAAGTACACTAGAGAATCCAAGGCATAAAATGGTATAACCCTATCACATAAAAGATTGTAATTACAAGGAATGTTCAATTCATAGATTCATTAGGACTGCCATAATTTCATTACGATTGTACCATAATTAAGTTATGACAATCCCAATGAAGCTATGACTATCCTAAGATAGGTTTGAAATACCTAATGAAGTTAAATCTATGATTAATATGATGTATTTTATTATATTAACAAAATATGATCTAATCCCTTAGCAAAATCTAATGCATTTGATTAAGGCTATGTATGTTGAGCACTCATAATTTTGAATACTTAGCAAAATCTAATTCAAAAATCAACATGATAACAAATCAAAGCATTATATTAAGCATGTATGACAAGAAGTGATAAATAAACATAAGGGAATGAAGGAAAATGTAAAGAACATGTATAAAGAGTTGGCATACCTTAAAATCAAAGATTTCATGGGAGAAACTACCCAATTATGTGTAGTTTCTTTTCTTCTTGCATCAAATTCCTTAACAATTTGAGCTTTCCATGAGCTTTCTTCCTTTTCAACGTTCAATTCTATAGAACTCTAATAGAATTACTAAAATCTATAGAAATAACCAATCTATAATGTTAAATTATGACCATTCAATCATAATTAACATTGCAATACTACAAACATGAAAATTTGAGTTCATATAATTAATTTTTATGTAAAAAACCTATTGCTTCCTGCTTCCTAAGTTGGCAAACTAGAAAAAGGTGGTGCAAAGGTGGTGGAATGTGTACACATTGCATGTGCTTTCCCTAATAGCGTGAAAAAGCATTTTTTTGTTTGATCACATGCAAAAGTAGGAGAATAACAGAGCATGTGGGCATTGATCACAGGTGTCCTTCCTTTTTTACCATTTTTAGAGAAAAAAAATGTGCACGTGTTATAACACGAGCACATTTTGTCTTTCTCTTAAAATGGAAAAATTTCAACTTTTTCCAAATGCGCTCACGTATTGAAAATTTTGATTTTGTAAAGGTTTTCTTACTCTTATCATGTGTCGATAGGGGGTTGGGTTGAGGTACATCTATGAGACCTTTCTTCAAGAAATTATGATTTCTTGTAAGTGATATGTATGTCTCATTTTGTGTGTGATATGAATTTTTACCACAATTCCCTATACGCTTAATCCTATACGTTAACTCTCAACCCTCAACCCTATACCTTAAATCCTAAACCCTAAACACTATACCCTATACCTTAACACTATACCCTATACCCTACAACCTTAGCCCTCAACCCTATACCTTAAACCCTAAACCCTACAACCTCAACCCTCAACCCTATACCTTAACCCTATACCCTATACCCTATACCCTACAACCTCAAACCTAATCCCTAAAACCTACAACCTCAACCCACATACCTATACCCTAAAACATCAACCATTAAACCTCAATCCCTGAACCTTGAACCCTAATACCTATCCCTAAACTCTCAACTCTCAACCCTCAACCCTCAACGCTTAAATTTTGGACCCTCAACCCTCAAAACCTCAACCCTCAACCCTCAACCCTCTACCCTCTACCCTATACATTAAACCCTCAAACATTAATCCCTCAACCCTCAACCCTCTATCCCATACATTAAACTCTCAACCCTAACCCCTCAACCCTATACCTTAAACCCTTAATCCCTCAACCCTCCACCATTAAACCCTTAATCCATCACCCCTTAAACCCTTAATCCATAAACCCTCAACCCTCAAATGTAAACCCTTTACCCTATACATTATACCCTCAACCCTAATCCATCAACCCTATACCTTAAAATCTAAATCCTCAACCCTCGACTCTAATCCCTCAACAATCAACCCTTAAACCATAATCCCTCAACCCTCAACCCTAATCCCTAGACCCTATACATTAAACCCTTAATCCCTCAACCCTAAACCCTCAACTGTAAACCCTTTACCCTCTACCCTATACATTATACCGTCTGTAAGATGGGAAAAAATCAAATAGCATAGACTAAGTGACAACCAACACTTCTAAGATAAAATCTCAATCTAAATAAGGGAATACAAATAAAAGACAACAATAAATTAAAAGCAAGTAAATGAAACACTCCCCATTATGGTTGATTACTTCTCTTGTCTCTCCTTCTTCTTCTTATGCAATCTTGTCCCTCATATTTGTTGATGAAGTTGTGCAAATACCTGCAAATAGTAAGCAAGAAAGTTGGAGATAATGGCTGTTAAATAAAAAATGGAGGAGAAAGGTTGCTTTTATAGACAACCATTTGAATGGATGGACGGGATTGATCTTCTAGGAAGATTCTAAGATCAACGGATGAGGATTCATGAGAGGAAGGTTATGAAATGGATGGCTAAGATCGAGTTTCTAGAAAGATGCCAAGATCTACGGCTGAAAATTGATGCAACCAGAATATGCCATGCATGGAAAAGATATGACACCGACGGCTATGAAAAACATGCAGGACATGCAGGCTATGACATGAAATAATAATAGGGGATCTTTGATAAAAAATGGAGGGATAAATCATTTATTTTAAATTATTTATTTGGAGGAAATGAATAAGGAGATTTAATTAAACTCATAAATTTAATTAAAGGAGGAGATACAAATTAAATATGGATAATTGGACCGGATCAATTATTTAAAAGAGAAGAATGACACATAATTAAATAATTTCGTCAATTATTTAATTATAGAAGAATAAAAGGTCAAATAATTATTATCTGACTATAGACATGTGATGAAAGATAAATAATTAAATAATTAATGATTTATTTAATTATTGAAGAAAGGGGTATTAGTGACGCAATTAATTTATATTAATTGATCACGATAGAATAGAGATTAGAAAGTGAATTAATTAAATAATTAAAAAAAATCATTTAATTAATAAAGGAATATGATCAGGAATAATTAAATAATTAAAATTATTTAATTATTATAGGATGATGACTAAGTAAAAAATGATGCTCGAAGACTTGGGACATTTTTCAGTGTCTACATTTTGCCCCTCTTTGACATAATGTAGTTCATCATGTTGTGTCAAAGAAATTTAATTTTGAAATATGCCCCAGTGTAAAGAGAAAGGGGAAGGATGACCAAGAGGGTTGTGGTATGCCCCCTCAAGAGGATAGGAAGGTTCAAAGAAAATGAATGTGCTCTCAAAATGGAAGATAAGAATAGAGGATGAAGGATAGAAGAAATGTTAGCATGAAGGAGATGGATGTTAGCATGAAAAGGGGAAAAAAGATAGACAGGAAATGATAAGGGAACCAACTTTCATGCTTACATTTTTATATTTATCATCATTGGGTGCCAAAAATGTCACAAATGGACCACAAACACCATGGTATGACATAGACCAAAGTGTGCAAGGTGGCCATTTGGGAGAGACAAACAGTCAAAAAAGATAAGGAATGCCCCAACTCATAATAGGGACCCGATTGTCCCAGTCTTTTTGCAAAGACAAACCACAGGGAAAAAACAAAGAAAAGAGGCCATGATCGATCATCATCCCTCTAAATCCATTGATAGGAAATCCTCGAGGAGACTAGTAACATGACCCAAAACCAATCGAAAATATAAGAAAATCCAGACCAACAAAGTGTTTGCCAAGATAATGTTTTCCAGTGATAATGATGATTGTTTTATTGGTTGATTAGGTTAACCAAGATGACCGAGTTGATTGATAGGTCAATAAGGATTGATAAAGTGATTTGATTGACCATGCCTAGCCTCAGGAAGGACACATCTTGATTTAGGAAAGATTGATTGACCAAGTTAATAAGATTGATTAGTGTGACAAAGCTGATTGAAAAAGATGACCAATTGATTTGATCGATAGATTGACAAGGATTGATTAACAAATTGACAAAAGCTAACAAATGGATTTGATTGATCATTTTTTTGATTAATATTGACGAATATGACCAATCAATGTGACGATACCCAACCGCAAGAAGGACACATCATGTTTGAGGTAGAGGACACATCTGATAAAGTTGACCAAGTGACGAGTGTTGACAAGACACCTAACTGCAAGAAGGACACATCCTACTTAAGGTGAATGACAAGGTTGAGAAAGTCTAATCCCAAGAACGACGCATCCTAATAAAAGACAAGAGATAAGAATGAATGAGACAAATGACATAATGCCCCATTCCAGCCAAATGACCAGGTTGATGGATGATAAGATAATCAATTGATGAAAGATTTCATTCGTTTGTTGTTTTGTGATTGAATGATGATATCTTCTGGACCAAGGACACAAACCAACTTCATGAAACCTAAAGGAATTTACCTAGGGGGCCTCAGGGGCTCATCAACAGATGGCCTTGCCTACGTAGAAGTGCGGAGATACCTCATAGTTCAACACAACTTGACTTTTTCTTATTCGACAAAATATTGAGTCATGATTTTATTTTGGACAGCCTAAAGGGATTGACCTAATGCCTTAGGGGATCATTTAAGATGAGCCTTGCCTATGTAGCAAATGTGTAGAGGAAACATAGTTCGATCACTCTAACAAAACTGATTCAGATTTAGACTTTGTTTTTTTGGGGAGTTTTGATTTTTTTTAATGTTTTTTGGATTTTTTTAGGACATTTTATTATTTTTTTAGGATAT
Organism: Sequoiadendron giganteum; assembly: GCA_007115665.2. Taxonomy (NCBI): domain Eukaryota; kingdom Viridiplantae; phylum Streptophyta; class Pinopsida; order Cupressales; family Cupressaceae; genus Sequoiadendron; species Sequoiadendron giganteum. Next base: position 74,463,660 of record CM021102.1, read on the forward strand.
TTTATGATTTTTTCAAGTTTGATACCATGGATGATTTCCCATGTAGACGTAAGTCAAGGAATTGCCCCTAGTTAGGTATAGGCCCAATTTACTATGTACGAGGGGAAGCGAAAAATGCGATGGGTGGATATGAAAGTGAAGGATGCCAAATATCGGTGGTCCTTAGGCCATGGGAAGGATGACAAAGATTTATTATGGATGAATGAGACTTTATTATGGATGATAACTATAGGGATCATGACAAATGCATGTGAAATATACCCACAATCAACTAGGTAGATGTGCACAAGGACCCAAGGATAAACATGATCTTGCCCCTAGTCAGGCTAGAAACCAATTGATAGGTGATGATGATTATGACAATGTTATTTGTGTAGACATGGAAAATATACAATTTGATCCAACGCACTTGATCCTGATTACTAACGTCATTTCTTCCTAAATCACACTCTCAGCTTATCATGACCTTTCGTCTCTTAATTAGATAAATCGTTGTTTATTTAATTAGGTATTTCTCCTCTGTTGATTAAATTAGTCAAGTTAATTTAATTAACCCTAAATCCCTCTTTAATTAAATAATTCATCTTATTTGATTAAATCCTTAAAGTCTTCTCATTAAATTGAATAAATATAACCTTATTGAATTTAATCTAACATCATCCCCCTTTAGTTAAATAAATCAAAATCTTTATTTAATTAAAGTCTAAATCATTTTCCTCACAATCTTGATTTAAATAAATCCTAAATCTAAGTCAAAATTGTCAAATCACCTAATCTCTCATTAAATTGATCAAATCTTGATTAATTTAATCTCAATCACTAAAATCCTCTAGGGAATGCAAATTGCACAATAAATCAATTACTTTGATTTATTAAATTGCCTATTTTCTCTCAACATGGAATAAAGAAGGAATATTCCCTCAAATTTGAATTCAAAATTCAAGTGGATTTGTCCTTCCAACAAAGAATTCACTCCTCTTACCTGTCCTTGTGCATTGAGCCAAGTGGCATTTATTTCATTCATTTTTCCCTCTCACATGTCATTTCCCCAATTTCAAGTTCCACCTAATGGAGTTTATCATGCACATTGACCAAAATGTGCACAACCTTCAACCATTCACATCTTGACAAGTGGCACTTGGCCATTGGGTGTTGAATGATCCCACATTGCTCAATTTCACTCATTCTTCCAATTTGGAAGCTTATAAATGAGAGAATCTTCCTCTCATTCTAACATCCACAATTTGAGTAAACTTACTATACTCATCTTTTTCCTCATCCAACATTTTAGCAAAGTTACTCTCTTCACATTGAGAGCTAATTTTGTCCATTTCACATCAAGTGTTCATCACTTTCATAATTTCATAGCTAGGTTATGTCAAAATCTCATCAAGGAGAATCAATCATCCATAATTTATCACAAAGCTTACAAATGAGTTGGGAAAGGACCAATTTCGACACACCAATTGGCAACAATTCCCCCATGGGATCAATAGTTTGCATGCTTAATTAGGATTGATTTAGATTTTCATGTTTTGTTCTTGTTTTTCCTATTTTGAGCATTGTAAATAGATTTAATGGGGAATCCTTGTTTTATCTTGCATATGAACTAACTAATGTGTTTGTTTGTTTTGTTTGTGCAAGTATAGGATTGGGGTTCATAGTTTGATAGGGGAAGGACACATCCCAAAATGTGAGGATTGGGAAAGACATATCTTGTGGATGATAATGTATCTAAAGGATCAAGGTCTACAGGAAGGCTAGAAACAAAGTTAAGGAATGTTTTGGACAACGCACTAGAGTTTTTTTGACCTAACTACACCATGCGGTGCTACTTTCGTATGCAACCAAGTTTGACCAAAGGAACCCTAATCTCCTAACTGTGTTGAGCGATGCTATTCTCATATGCGACACAGTTTAGGACAACGCAGCGCCGACTGAGAATTTGCAATGGTGCTATATAGCGCCGCTCAACTTAAAGTTGGTTTTGACCCTATTTAATGCATGTAAAATAAAAAATTAAAAGTCAGGATGGGGGTACATACCATGGGTCTTACGTTGACTGGCTGTTGGTACACTCGTACTCTCTCTAACACGTGTCTGGGAAGCTGTCATTGCACCATCTCGATCGGGGCTCAGAGCTCAAAGTGCAAAAAATTCTAAAGGCTAAGTATGAAAATGTATTGAAAGTGACCCCTCAAGGTCTATTTGAGCCTGCACATTAGGGTTTTTCGACCTAATTTGGCCATCCAACTAGGGTTTTGGTCCTTTGATCCCATTTTTTTCCATCACATCAATTGTTCATCACTTTCATAATTTCATAGCTAGGTTATGTCAAAATCTCATCAAGGAGAATCAATCATCCACAAATTATCATTAAACTTACAAAGGAGTTGGGAAAGGGCCAATTTCGACACACCAATTGGCACCAATTCCCCCATGGGATCAAGAGTTTACATGCTTAATTAGGATTGATTTAGCTTTTCATGTTTTGTTCTTGTTTTTTCCTATTTTGAGCATTGTAAATGGATTTCATGGGGAATCCTTGTTTTATCTTGCATATGAACTAACTAATGTGTTTGTTTGTTGTGTTTGTGCAGGTATAGGATTGGGGTTCACATTTTGGCACTAGAAGGAGGGCTGATTTGGACAAATTCATCACTTTTTTCCAAAATTATGTGGTTTTTTGACATTTTTTGTGCTTATAGGAAACTGCACCGCTTACAGTCACGCGGTGCCATATTGCACCACTTTTAGAGAGGCAGCGCTATATTGCACTGCTCTAACCTCAAACTCCATCACACCTACTTTCCCGCCTAGGAATTTCAAAATTTCAAACTTCGTCGCGGATCTCTTAAACCCAAACTATGTCGCGTGCTCAAACTGCACCGCATTTGCACTCCCTGTCTTCTGCAGAACACCGCACTCATTCAAGGTGTAGTGCTATATTGCGTCACGGGATTTCTAAACTACATCACATTTGCTGACTGCGCCACTGGGTGATAGTGAAAAATTTAAATTTAAATTTTTTTCAACATGTGCTTTTTTATTTCTACTTTTTGAACTTCTAACTTATTTGTTGTCTCTGCATCTTTTGGTTTTAATCATTTTATAGGTTAGAGCAAGGAAGGAAGCAAAATGGAAGGCTCTATTATGACATCCTTCTCATCCTATACAAAGTTTTTTTGAACACTATAGTGTTGTTTAACACTTTTAGAGGATTTCCAATCTCTTTTCAAGAAATTTGTTATCTTTCATGCTTTAGGGAATAATAATTTTTCTTTTGGGCTCTAAAAAGAACAATACAAATATTCTTTCAAAATTTGCAAACAAAAGGCTTAAAAAGAACCTTAGAAACAATTTACTAGATTTGGTTGAGGTTTAACAAATTGAACAAGACAAATTTCACATTTGATTTGGTGCTTTAAAAAGAATTCACTTTTGCTTTGTGAACTTAAAATGAACAAGTGTTGTTTCGTTTTGTAATTATTTATTCAAAATAATATCATCAAAAGGACGTATGCACTTCTCTCATGCCTCACGATGATCTTGAGAATCAAAATCTCTTTTGGTGATCTTAAGTTGAGTAAAGTAATTGCCTCCACATTTCATTTTGGGATTAAAATCGAACCAATCATGCAAGTGTAAGCGTGGTATATTGCGAGTGTTCTCCCTTTGTTTTTCAATGAAGGTTGATTGAACTATGGGATATGCTTGCTTGCTTTTGTTTATCTTAGCGGGCCTTCCTTGTGGGAAAAATTAATCACCCAAGGGAATGACCCAACTAGGAACACGCTAAAGCCAAGTGACTTCCACCTGAGATATAAGTGAGGATATTGGAACAAACTCCAATATCACGAGGATTATTCTGACGAGAAGGGAAGCAATGGTATCTCGTCATACTAGATAGTCCCCCATGAATGAAATGCCCACATTAAAAACCCTTGTTTAGCAAAGGCCAAAATCCTATCTATTTGTTGGTGCAAAAGGTCATATCCTTTGAATCCACCCCACGTATACATGCGGTTCTATTGTAGAGATGAAAAGTATGCCATGGGAGATTCATGGGTATTGATGCTTGATTGACCTGAGTACTGAGTGCAATGTAAGGGGGAGCCAGTGTGGTCAAGCATCTAATCATCCACACAGAATATGCACAGTTGGATTTATCCAAGTGGGAACCCAAAAAATATTTCCTTTTCATCCTAGGGATTGTGCATGTTATAGAAATCAAAACACTTTTCTTGGATCTAAAAACATTGAGAAACAAACATTCACAAAAGCTTTGAAATTTCAAACCCTTTGGAGGAAACAAATACCCTTGATGAATCCAAGTGCTCTTGCTTACCCTAGGGATTCTATCCTTAGAGGTTTCTAAGTGCTTGGGTTCAATCATCATTTGTTTTCACTAAAGTCAACCTAGGAAACTGTGCTCTTGAAACCTTGATTTTCACATAATGGACCTTGTGGAATAAAAAGGAATTGAGACACAAATATTTAGTTTGAAATTATAATAAAGAAGATTGTTTTTGGTAAAAGGAACTCATTAAGCAAAGATAAGGACAATTGGACCTCACATGTGTTCTCTCAAAGGATTTCCCATAAAATAAAAATCCAAAAACCAAGGTTCAAGAAGCTTAGTCTAAAATCTCGTGAGGAGCGTCTTGAAAGGATTTTTGAAGTTAGAGAAACATTGGTATACAATTTCTACAAGAAGGATTCAAAGAACAACCCAAGTTTGTATGAGTTCTATTATCAACATAATCCAACTCTTTTTCAAAGGTTTTCTTTTCTCACATAACAAGTATGGCATGTTCTTCAATACCAAGGTTTTGTAAGAAAGAGTCTTGTCTAGGTCAAGTCTAAGATCAAAATAATCACTCTCATCCACCCCTCCATCATCAAAATAAAATCTCATCTCACCAAAAAACTCTTGAGAACTTTGAAACATCATTCATGCTAAACTTAAAGGCAAAATCAACATCACTTTGTTTGACATAGCACACCTAGTCAAATTATCAATCCTCTTGAACAAATTTACCTCTACAATAACACAACTTCCTAAGGTTTACTAGTTCATAATCACTTTGATTGGCTTAATAAAATTAGTCAATTCATTCTCTTGTATGATTTTTCTCTAGGATAACACAACTTCCTAGGGTTTACAAACTCATTGTCATCTTGTTTGGCTTAACACACCTAGTCAAACTATTAAAATCAAATCAATTCAAGCCCTGAAAAGTTTAGCATCCCCCCTAAAAATTTCTTCAATATTTTCACTCATCCGCATCCTCCATCCTCCATTTATTTCATCATTGATCCTTAGACTCTCCTAGTTCTTCTCCCTTTTGGACCTAAAGACTAAGATCAAATGATCTCTATTTTATGGTTTAGATGAGATCACAACACAAGAAGAACATGGAAATCACCAAGGAAACATCAACTACAAGTGACCTAAGCCAAGTGACCTCCGAAGTAAACCTTGTAGGATCAAACAATCCTCCAAACAACTCCTCTTTTCATCGCAAAAACCTCATGAGGAAGATAATATAGAGGACATCCTCGATGATGACTTGGGAATGATGCAAGAGGAAATAACTGAAATGGTTCAAAATCCTGAGAATCATAGAATCATCAATGCCATGTTGAAACTTAATCCCTCTCTATATACTTGGGTTAAAGAAAGATGGAGCCAAACTCCCTTCTGATGTTGACATAAGTACCAATATGGAAAGGCCTCTTTCAACCATACCCCCAATGTCACTTCCAAACATCACTCAGGAAATTACCCAAATCATATCAACAATCGCATCAACCCCACCAGTTGTTAACAAGGGAAGCACCATGTTTCGTGAATTACAAAATCATTGCCTTGTAAACAACAAAGAGGTAAATATCAACATCACATCAGATAAATTTGTCTCGGTAAATTAATTACACCCGTATGTTCCACTCACTCTCCATAATCATACAGACTCATCCTCATTTCATGCAACACCAACCTATCCACTAAACATACAAACTTCTCTCCCCATGATTTCGCAAGGAGAAGGTGGGTTATTCGGAACAAGGGGAGTCTTTGACCCCTCCTCACCGTCAATTTTTCAAGGGAACATACCATCATTCCATCCATTACCACTCACATCTGTATCACCTCTTGGGTTGGGTCTTCCCCCCTACTTGCTGCCAATTTCTCAAACCAAAGCAATCAGAGCATCATATTGAGTCCCCTTCTTTTGCCAGCGGTATCGCAACAACAAACGACAACCGTTCAAGCCACCGCAACAGTCAACACATCAACTAGTCCCCAAATCTCTCAAAGCTTGGTTTTCCAAGGACTAAGCATCTCAATCACACCACCCACAACCCAAACCTCGATCACCAACACAACCCTTCCACTCACCAGAATGGCCAGTATCGTCCCCAATCCACCACCAATCCCACCAAAAGCCAATATGATGAATTCATTCATCACCATGATTCAGGAAGTCCAAAAAGACACTCACCAAAGGGTACTCCAAAACCAACAAGTTGCACAATAGGCTTCTCAGCAAGCGCAAGCACAACTAGCTTCCCAATAAGCTGCACAAGCCCAACAAGTTGCGCAAGCAGCACAAGCAGCCCAACAAGCACAGGATCAAGCTCAAGCCCACCACCAGGCTCAATAGGCACAAGCACAGTACCATGCACAACTGCAAGCAATCCATCAACAAGCATACCAACAAGCCCTGCAATATTTTCAGGCACAACAACAAGCTAAACAATAAGCTTTGTTGGCACAACAGTAGCTAGACCAACAACAAGCTTTTGTGGTGCAACAACAACTAGACCAAAAACAAGCTTTGTTGGTGCAACAACAACTAGACTAGCAACAAGCTTTGTTGGCACAACAACAGCTAGACCAATAACAAGCTTTGTGGGAACAACAACAATAGGACCAACAACAAGCGTTGTTGGAACAACAGCATCAAGAACAACAACAAGAATTGTTGGCACAAATGTAGGCATATCAGCAGGTCTTAAATGCACAAAAATTTTTGCAACAAACCCCCACCAATACCCCTCTCATAAATCAAACACCGAAAACACCTCAAAACACATCCATCCCACCTCCTGATCCGCAAAACGATGTTGCAACACAAATCAAACTGCTCTTGTAGCAAGTGTTGGACCTCTAGTAAGGAAAAATGATCACAACACTGGGTAGTTTGTGCCCCTATCCTTTTGATAGAAGTCTTACAATGGTACCATTCCCAAAGCGATTTGAGATCCCCAAATTCGATAAGTATAAAGGGATAGGAAACCCTAAAAATCACGTCGAGGAGTTTCAAGTGCATTGCATGGAGGTTGCATATGATGACACATATATAATGCAACTTTTTCCTTGGAGTTTGACTGGTCCTTCCATGGAATGGTTCTCTCACCTACCCACATGCATCAAAACATTCTAGGAAATCATGGAAGAATTCCTTAAAAACTATGCATTTGACATGGGTGTAGATGTTAGTTTGGAAGAACTATCAACACTCAAGCAAAGAAAAGGAGAGATATTTGCATCCTTCTTGCAAAGATGGTGATCCAAGGCCAATCAAAGCAAGTGGACCATGCCAGAAGAGCAACAAGTTTGTACAATAATAGCCAATCTAGATGAAAACTTAGTATTCTACCTAAAAATGGGTGCATCACAATGTATGATCAATTGATCCCAAAGGTGCTCAATACTGAAAGAGCCCTTACTGTGCGAGGGAGTGCCTCGACATTTCCTGCACAAACAGGATAACCGCCCGACCACCAGTTATAATGATAAACCTCACACATGGTCAAGGAATAAAAATGTCACAAACGACGGAGTGGTTGATGCTAAGGTTGTCATCAGTGCTCCCAAGAAAAATAATCAAACCCACCATCAACCAAAGAATCAAAACCACAACAATGTGCAAAGTAATACGGTGGCACAACAACAACTAGTTCCGAACAATCAAATAGATAATCTAAAAAATCAAGGAGGACCACCTCCCTGAAACAAGTATCCTCCCAAGCAGAAGTTCACAGCCCTTGGGGAGCCAATTGAATCTATAATAAAAAAACTAGTTAAAGAGAACCTTACAAAAATTTCCAATTCAGAGCAATATGCAGAACCCATGACAAAACTACCATGGTACAATAAAAATCTCCTTTGTGATTTTCACAAAATCGAAGGACACACAACCACAAATTGCATGAGGTTAAAAAAAATCATCCAAGACCTTATTGAGGACAAAATCATAAATGTCGAACAACCTGCTGGAAATGAGGACCTCAAAATATACATGAATCTGATGCCGAATCATAATCAAGGAAATAATCAAGGGAACAACAAAGGGAAGCAAAAGTATTCTAGTGCAAACCTTGTATATGAAGACATTGTCACATGCCTAGACAAAATGGCCATTGTCATCAGTGTCAAAGGATCCAACGTTGATTGTGGAGTCACCACATAGAGCGGAAAAGTTACTATTGCAGGGGCATCACAACCATCTAAGACCCCCATTTCAAATCCAAAAGTCATTCCCTATGAGTATAGTGTCATTGACTAGCTAAAAAGAACCCCTGCTTTGATGAAGCATTAGTTGTGTCCACTGTCTCTGCTACCCTTGATACAGAAAAATTATAGGCTATGGTTGGTAATATCGTTACCCAAAATCTCCTCACCTTCTCCAATCAAGACTTCCGCACCCAACCATCTCACAATCATGCACTTCACCTTGAAGTGACAGTTCACAAGAAGAAATTCAAAAGGGTCCTAGTGGATGAAGGCACCAGCATCAATATTTGTTCGCTTAAACTCATAAAAAACTTGGGAATCTTAGAGGACTCCATCGACAAAAACAAAGGCATCACCATCAGAGTGTATGATGACCAAGAAAGAATGTCTCAAGGTACCATCAGGATCCCAATCTAAGTGGGGCCAACTACCATGGAAACTACATGTCAGGTTCTTCACCTTGACTTGCCCTAGAACATCCTCCTAGGACACCCATGGATCCATGGAATGAAAGTGGTCACCTCAACATTCCACCAATGTGTCAAATTCTTATACCGAAATGAGGAGGTCACAATACATGGTGATCCAGAACCATTTGCCTATTGCAAAAACTTGGAAGCCAAGTTTTATAAAATTCCCCAAGTACCAAAAAATTATGAAGGCCCATCCACTCCTTATATAGATCCATCTAACCTTGCCTCCAATTCTTCGATAGAGACACCCTCCATCCCTGATATATCATACATCAAGCTCATGATCCAGGACAATGGGTGTGGAGATTACAAAATGAAGAAAAATGCATTTTTTGTAGGAGAGTTACCAGAATCTCCTAGGTCACATGGGCAACTTCAATCAGTTGAAACATCTATCCACACTTTTAGGGAAAATCCTTCTAGATTCCATCATTGGGGGAATCTAAGTTGGGAAAATGTGGATGAGGGAGACATTTCAAGCACGTTATACCATGATGAAAGACCCACACCCACTCTACCCATGGATGAAGCCAACAGAGGGTTGCAAATAATGCTTGGTATGGGCTACAATAGAAATGAAAGCCTTGGAAGAAATAGTGATGGACGACTGGAGCCCATCATTGTAGAAAGATGAATGAGAAACCTTGGCCTCAGATGTACCCCTCTAAGTATAACCGTGCGTGGTAGAGGTACTCCTAGTAGAGCAATCAGGTCTCCTCCTCAATTATCAACAACCGCCCTTCAACTACCTGTGTCCACAGGTCTGCCCCTAGATAATTTCACTTTTGACATAACTGATGTTTGCACCAGTAGTGATGATGAGGATACCATAACTGGCCTTCCCATGATTTTTGAGGATTCCTCTTTACTGATGATTAGTGCCTCACCCGTTGAGTCGAACCGCCAAACTTACAAAATAAACCTAGTTTACCCACAACTCATCGACTATGACCAACAAGGACCACCGATTCTAGACACATTTGAAAATGATGAGGCACTCTCAGAATTCATGGGACTAAGGGGTACGATTACATGTGGAGATCACAAGGCTGGGTTTGTCATCACACTGGACACCTAGGCCTATTATGGGGAGATGATTGAGTCCTTCAGTTGCAAAAGAAAAAGAATGAAAATAAGCTCGGGGTCATTGAGTGAAAACCACACTATGGCACTCTATAACCAAAGAATAGTAAAATTAAAGAATGCATCCAATGGTGAAAACCTCTTTGAGGCACTAGAGGATGAAGGATTCAATCTCCCCCATACTACACTTCATCAGGAGAAATCGACAGTCTTGGTAGAACAGTGCAATCCTGTCAATCTAGGAATGAAAGCAACAGCACAAATCACCTTCTATGCCAAATCACTTCTAATAGAAGAACAAGAACTATTGGCTGCATTTCTAAAAGAAATAAAGGTGAACTTCAAATTGACCTATGCCGATATGCCAGGTGTCGATCCGGAAGTCGTTGTTCATCATTTGGTTGCTTACCCTGGAGCAAAGCTAGTAAGACAAAAATTAAGAAAAATGCACCCTCAGATAGCCTTGCTAGTCAAGGTGGAATTTAAAAAACTCTTGGACGTCGACTTTATACACCCAATTGATTATCCAGAATGGGTATCCAATCTTGTGCTAGTTTCAAAGCCAAATGGGGGCATCCATATCTACACTGACTTTAGAGACCTCAACAAAGCATGTCCCAAGGATGATTCTCCACTACCTAACATTGATATGATAGTGGACATGATGATCAGACATGAGATGCTATCACTGAGGGATGGATTTTTGGGGTATAACTAGATAATGATCGCAAAGGAGGACCAAGATAAGAAAACATTTACATGTCGATGGGGCACCTACTGCTGGAACATGATGCCATTTGGGCTAAAAAATGCAGGGGCCACATATCAAAGGGCCATGACACTAATATTTCATGACATGATACAAAAAAATGTCGAAGATTATGTGGATGATATATTGGCCAAATCAAAGAAAAGACAGGATCACATAGTAGCCCTAAGTGCCATTTTCGACAAATTGGAGAAGTACAAGGTCGAACTCAACCCCAAGAAATGTGTCTTTGGGGTGCAATCAGGTAAGCTTTTGGGATATATAGTATCAATGAGAGGAATAGAAGTGGATCCCACCAAGGTCAAAGCAATCCTCGACATGGAAGCGCCAAGGACACTAAAACAACTCAGAGGCCTGCAAGGTAGACTCCAATCCATCTGAAGATTCGTAGCGCAGCTGGTGGATAAACAGATTGCATATTCACATCTACTCCACAAGGGAGTAGCATACAAGTGGGACGACAAGTGTGATCAGGTATTTAGTAAAATCAAAGAATATCTACTTACGCCACCAGTATTAATGCCACCTACTTTAGGAAAACCACTTATTCTATATATTTTAGCAACCATGGTAGCTCTCGATGCTTTGTTAGCCCAACATGATGAAAATGGAAGAGAGAGTGATATACTGCATCAGCAAGACAATGTTAGGGCATGAGCTCAACTACACACCAATAGAAAAAGCTTGCTTGGCAGTTGTGTTTGCAGCCCAAAAATTCAAACACTACATGTTGGCTCATCAGATCAAGTTGATCACAAAGATAGATCCACTAAAATATCTGCTCTCTAAAGCCACTCTTATAGGACGAATAGAAAAATGGGTTATGATTGTGAACCCTGGTTTTATACCTGCACAAATACAACAAACAAACACATTATTAGCTCAATATGCAAGGTAAAACAAGGATTCCCCATGAAATCCATTTAGAAAACTTAAATAGAAAGAAAATGAAGAACAATGCAATAAGCCAAATCAAATCTATCTAAGCAAAGAAAACTCTTGATCCCATGGGGGAATTGGTGCCAATTGATGTGTCAAAATTGGCCCTTTCCCAACTCCATTGTTGCAATGTTGATGATGTGTGGATGATCAAATCTCCTTGATGAGATTTTGGCATAACCTAGCTATGAAATCATGAAAATTATGAATACTTGAGGAGAAATGGACAAAATTAGCTCTCAATGTGTAGAGAGTAACTTTGCATGAGATTGTAGATGTTGAATGAGAGGAAGAACCTTTCATTTATAGATTTACAAAATGGAAAAGGGAGTGAAATTGAGCAATGTGGGATCATTCAACATCCAATGGCTATGTGCCACTTGTCAAGATGTGAATGGTTGAAGGTTGTGCACATTTTGGCCAAAGTGCCAATAAATGCAATTAGTCAGAATTTGAATTTGAGGAAATGACATGTGAGAAGGAAAAGGGAATGAAAGAAATGCCACTTGGCTCAATGCACAAGGACATGTAAGAGGAGTGAATTCCTTGTTGGAAGTACCCATCCACTTGGATTTTTGAATTCAAACTTGAGGAAATATTCCTTCCTTATTCCTTGTTGAGAGAAAATAGGCAATTGAATAAATCAAAGTAATTGATTTATTGTGCAAGTTGCATTCTCTAGAGGATTTTAGTGATTGAGATTAAATCAATCAAGATTTGATCAATTTAATGAGGGATTAGATGATTTGACAATTTTGACTCAAATTTATGAGTTGATTTAAATCAGAATTGAGAGGAAAGGATTAATTAAATAAATGTTTTTAATTTATTTAACCAAAGGGGACAATGTTAGATTAAATTAAATAAGGTTTAATTTATTAAATTTAATAAGAGGACTTTAGGGATTTAATCAAATAAAATGAATTATTTAATTAAAAGGGATTTTAGGGTTAATTAAATTAAATTGATTAATTTAATCAACAGAGGAGAAAGACCTAATTAAATAAATAATTATTTATCTAATTACGAGACCGAAAATCATGATAAGTTGAGAGTGTGATTTAGGAAGAAATGATGTTAGTAATCAGGATCAAGTGCATTAAATTGAATTGTACATTTTCCATGTCTACATTTTGCCCCTCTCTGAAGCAATGTACTTGTTGCATTGATTCAAAGAATAAACTGTTGTGATCAAAGTTCAAAATTTCTTGATTTTTCAGATGCCCTATTGCTGCCCCAGTGAGAAGGATTATGCTGGTATACCACCCCCTTGAGAGATCGAGTGGAACTGTTCAATTTTCTGATTGAGATCATGATAAAATGTGAGAGGAGTGGTTCTATTGATTAGAGGACGAAAGATAATTCTTTAGAACGATCAGATATATGACGTAGACAATTTTGTATAGACAATCATCGGCCATGGGTAGCCTCATGTATATTTTGAGATCTCACACCTATTTTAGATAGAAATGTTAGTAAAGATAGAAGAATAAGAAGAACAAGATGATGAAAGGAGGATCCACAAGCCTACACTATGATGATGATGATTTGCTTACTAGGAAATGGGATTTTAAAAGGACCAATTAATTTATGTTTGATAACACACATAGGTACGATGCATCAAGGTATAAAGGATTAGGATGGTGTTGTACCTAGTGTGATGGAATTTGACTTGACAATTAGATAGGAGTATTGTTGTTCACACTTGACATACATAAACCTTGCTAGGATGCACCTAAAAAAGCAAGTATTCGCCAAGTTATTTTACAAGAGTATCCAACAAGCACAATAGAAAAAAACATAATGATCATTGCCCCATTCCTTTCTCTCTAAAACTGTTTTGCTTAGGCATCATCGAGAGGTCCTTGGAATGAGCGCAAAATAAGATAAGTCACAAAGACCAAGGAAAAAATTAAAAAACAAGCTAATGTTCTTCATACCGCTAGCCAAGGCTAAACTACTACGAGATACCAGATGCTTATGTCCATCATGGGAAGGATACATCCTAGGAAATGTTGTCATCAAGGTTTTGGTGAGACTGATTGGGTGATAAGCTATTGATACTCTGAGTTGATCAACTTGCTTGCTAACTGACCTAGGCTTGAGACTTTGAAAATTAGGGTGTTTACTTTGGAACCTACTAGACTTGCTTCCAGCTGACTTACCAATGGATGAAAGCGCTGATTGATTTATTATGAGTGATGATAACCATGGGTGAAAGCGAGATGAGATGAAAGCACCATTCTGGGTTTTTTCAAATGTTTTGAGGATGTTTTTGGAATTTTGAGATTTTTTACAATGTTTTTGGATTTTCGAGATGTTTTACAAATTTTTTTGGTACTTTTGAGATTTATAACAAAGAGACTGACTTAAAGACCTATCCTAGGGGTCTCGGGAGCTTATTCATAGATTAGTCTTGCCTACGTTATACACACAAAGACCACGTAGTTTGACTGATGATAGACTTGAATCAATGAAAAGATAGATGGGAAAATGGATTGCCATTGCGACAAATGCGTAAAGGACTGACCTAGGGTGTGAAATAGATGGGCAAATGGATTTCCATTACGTCGAACACCTAAAGGACAGACCTAGGGTGTGAAATAGATGGGAAAACAGATTTCCATTGTAACAAACACCTAAAGGACTGACCTAGGGTGTCTCAGGGGGTGATCAAAGACCAACCTTGCCTATGTTAAAGCTCAGAGATGATGTAGTTTGGATGATGACTCTGTTTTTTTATTTTTTTTATTTTGACATGTTTTGGATTTTAAATGATTTGGATTTTTTTTTGGATTTTTGAATTTTTTTGAATGTTTTTGATTTTTTGATATGATTTGGATTTGGATATGTGATTATATCAGTGCTCTTTTTGAGATTTTGTTGGAAACCAAGCTAAGGTTGATTGATCGGATCAATGGATTGATGATGATAACATTGTTGAGGATACACAATAATGCAAGGATAGTGTTAAGCAACATGAGGATTGGGAAGGATATCTTGAGATGATGATGGATTGATTGGATTTGATTGGTCATGATTTTGAAGCTTGATTTGGAACAAAATTGTTTTGATGATTTGATGTGACACTGAAGTACATATTAGATGCAATTGATATTGATTGTTCAGATTGATGTTCGATGAAAGATAAAGCTTGATCAGGAACATCTTCTCATCAAAATATGCCATGGGCTAGTGATTTGGATTCATTCTCACAAATTCTTGACAAATTTAATTTCAAGTTTTCCAATGTTCAGATCACCACATAAGTTGGAGGATATATATCAAGATTTATTCCTGAAGCAAGATGCAAATATCTGCCCCCAGTGTCTAGCAATCTTTGAAAGGCCATGGGTGGATTCTTGGATATATGGATGGATGGATGGGTATGGTAAGCATGCAAAGGATGCCAAGGATTATCTTACGATAAGATAAGGGTTTTGAACATAGGAATTCTCATTTGGATAGTGCTTCATGGCTCAGATAATGTTGGATTGGATAGGATCAATGAAAATGAGCCATGTAAAGGTGACTACCATAAGTAAGTGTAAAGCGTGCACCAAAATTTTTTAAGATCAAGATAAGGTAGATAGATGGAAATGGGTTGGATAAACGATTCATGGATGAATGGATGATATGGCAAAAATGTTGGTTTTATTATGGATGTGATAAGATGCTTCCAACTGAACTAGTGCATGTAGATGCTCGATTCTACACATGATGCCTATTTTCTAGGTTTTCATCATGGTACTTTCCCAAAGTGCCACCCATGCGATTTTCACTATAGGACAATTTTTTTCTTTATTGTTTTTCAATCCTTTTTCTGATTTATTTTTTTTAATATATTTTTTGATTTTTTTGTATTTTCTATGAAATATATCAAGGTCATGTTGAACCACCTGATGTCATTAATGTAGATTCTTGTTATATAATGTGTCATCGATATCCTGCTTGAAGAAGATGCCTTGCCAAGATACATGCATTTGAATGCAAATTTTTAGATTCTTGATCTGCTTTGTTGATATCGGAGTTAACTTTTTCTTTGTGCGCACATTGCGATAGAGTGCCTTCTGAATCCTTATGATGAAGGGTCGTTGCCAACACATGGTCAATGTGAGAATTGGATATCATATGTGGATGCGTGGATGAAGTGTGTTTAGGAATAAAATATGGATTGGTTGATCGTTTGGAACCTTTGACTCTCCAAACTTGGGAAAATGAGCAATGATAGGTGGATACAAAAGTGTACATGGAATTAGGACCAACTACTTTTTATACTTTGTACGTTGCTTGAGAAGCCTGATTTTTCCTTTGTGGAAATTTTTGATGGATACTTTTCCCTTTTTTATTTTTCCACATAGTTTCTTTGACTAATGGAGTATGATAGGGATCATCTTTCTTTGTATTCTTTGGTATCCAAGTGTATTTGATTTGTCCTTCTTCCTTCTTAGCTTCTTTTTCTTTGATAATGTTCTTCATTCTTTGATTCAAATATCCCTTTTGATGTTGGTCCCAATTCATGGATGGGTTGATGGGTGGATGAAGATTCATGACGTGGCAGGTCATAGTATTGGAATTGGTTTCACCATAAGGATTCTTCATGCCCCCTATGTTGAAGTTTGCTTGAGATGAAGTTGCCCCCAGTTTTATAGAGGTATCACTAATATGTTTAGATCTCTTAATTACTGAATAACCAAGACCTTGATGCCTATGATTGCCAATAATCTGCACTGATTCCAGGATACCCTGTTCATGTAGGCCTAATCCTCTGCCTTGATAATTCATCTATTGAAATATTTTATTTGCGATAGGATATGATTTACCTTGGAAACAAGGTGCTACTCCTTCTCTGCTCTATGGTAGATCTTTAAAGGTGACAACTTCTTTATTGATGAGATAGCTTTCCCTAAAAAAGGTAAGTGATCCAATTTTATAGGTGATAGGATCCTCCATTTGTGGTATAAATTACCGATTGATATCTTTGGTTTGAGCTTGTGAAATATCAAATTTTAATGCTTCTTCAAGAAGTGTTGATGACCCACTATCCACATAAAATTATTCCTCATGATTCATTTCACAAGATGTTTCTAATTCACGACTTTGTAGGAGCCTTCTTCATGATCTATTTCTACTAGGTGTCCACATGATGTTTTTGATTCACAACTTCTGTAGAAGCCTTCTTCATGATTTTTTTTTGCTATGTCTCCAGATTTTTCTACATCTTGGTCTTGTGCACAAATGTTAAGAGTAGGAGACTCTTGTTCCTTGGTAATGATGTCAAGAGTATGAGACTCTTGTTTTGAATGAAGATCATCTATGTGTCCATCCAAAGAAAGCATATCATGGGTAGATGGAGGAGTATGTTCTATATGGATACGATTATCTTGCATAGATAGGAGAGTGTCCATTAGATCATCAGAGTATCTCAAAGATACAAATTCTTGATCTTGAGTGATTTTAGAATCGCTTTCGAGATGCTTTGGATCAAGTTCTTGACATGGGTCGATTTCAAAGCATGGAATTCTTACAAAGGGTTCTTGGACATCATCATAAGGCATGGGAAGTGGCTACATATCCTCTTGATCTTTGAGTGGATTTGGATCAAATTTTAAGTTGAGGATTCCTTCACTATCCATAACCATGAGGTCAAAGGATGTCAATGTGTCTTGGGAAGGACCATTGCTAGACCTTGGTGATAGATGTTGATCATGCTTTGGAATAAATTCTTGAGATATATTGTCTAACTCATTAGGTGATGTAGAGACATTGTCAACATGATCATTGGTGGAAGGATCTTGGATTATGTCAATAGGATCAAATAACATCAACACTCCTTGAAATAGATCTTTGTAGGAGGGGTCTTGATCATGACTAAAAAATGGCTCTTGATGTATGTTGATTTGATCATTGGATGAGGAGGAAACATATTCAAGGTGTTCATCGATGGATAGATCTTGATCATCATTTTCAACAATTTTGGTGGGAATCTATTGCAAGATTTGTTGAGTGAGTAATGCCTGCATTTGATGTTGAGCCAAAAATGATTGTTGTTGGTTGCGCTATTTTTGTGCCAACAATGCTTGTTGTTGGGATTTTTGTTGAGCTACTTGTTGTTGTGCCTAATTCTCTTGCAGGACTTGTTGATGGATTTCTTGCAATTGTGCCTGGTATTATGCTCGCACCTGTCGAACCTGGTGCTAGGCTTGAGCTTGAGCCTATTCTTGTTGGGCTACTTGTGTCGCTTACACATCTTGTGCGGCTTGTGTAGCTTGTGCAACTTGTTGGGTGGCTTATTGCGCTTGTGCTTGCTAAGCAGCTAGTTGTGCAACTTGTTGGTTTTGGAGCACCTTTTGGTGGGCAACTTGTCGAGCGGCTTGCAACATGATGGAGAATGAATTTTCCATGTTGTTTTTTGGTGGTGGATTGGGAATGGTGTTGACCATTGTTATGAAAGGAGCAGTTGTATTGATAATCGGGGTTTGAGTTATGGCTAGGGTGCTGCCACAATAATGGGTTACACTTTTTGGGACGTCCTATTTTTTGCTGAAATCACATATTTTTTAAAAATATAATGATTTAAGCCTTAAAAAGGTTCCATTTTAAGGGTTTTAATTGAAGAGGGTTTGATCAAACCCCCTTGGATAGGAAGCCGCTAGTTTTAAACCATACCTATAATGGATTCTCCTCTACACCTATCAAAATGTTGATAGAAAACCACTTTTGATTTACCTTTTAGGGGATCAAATTAATTTATTTTATTTTATTTTTTTGTTAACATGTATTCCTTATTATAAGCTTCCCAAAAAGTATAATTTTAAATATATTTAATTTTATTATTATATTTATTTTTTATTTCTTGTGAATGCAGGTTTTTCAATGAACATCGAGGTCTTTATTTCACACATACGGAAAAATAGGAAAAAGAGAATTTTTTTTCTTAAAAATCCATGTACACTATCTATTGAAGTCCTTATTCCAAAAAAAAAAAATAAGTTAATTCAAATGAATACAAAAAAAGTTATGCAACTGAAAGTATAATATATCCAAATTATAATTACTCTAAATTAGAAAATTAATTAAAAAATATATATGCAACAAAAAATTATGAAAAAATATCCATCCCTTGGATAATGGTGTGAAAACACTGTATTTAAAAAATTAGAATTGTATGCTTTCTATAAAAAAAAATTATGCAGCTGAAAGTAAGCATCAGTTTTTAAAAATGATGTTTAGTAAAAAATTAAGTTAATAAAAACTACATAAAATAATTCACAATTTATTTTTTAATTTAAAAAATATATATAATTAGATTCTCAACAAAAAATATAAAAAATCACTAGTTTGTTTCATCTTCAAATTCTTAATGGTTTAGCTTCTATAGGCGTATGAAAGTGAAGATCTGGTGAAAAATGTTGATTTCAATGTCAAGTTTGGCCAAAAAGTGTAACCCATTATTGTGGGATCACTCGCAGCTAGTGTGATTGATATGCTTGGTCCCTAGGACACTTGAGGAATGGTAGATGTGTTAACCATTGGGGTTTCTTGGATGGTCACCATCTGTTGTTTTGATATCAATGGCACAGCTGGAGGATTTGGTATGATGTTGTGATTTATGATTGGAGTGTTGCTTAGAAGGATCATGCCTTGATTTTTTGGTTGATAGATTTGTAAGTTTTGAATTTGATTTAAATCTATCAAAGGGAAAGGTGTTCCAAAATTTAGATTGGGCATGCTCACTTTTTTTGTACCATTGAGTTTTGGAGGAGATAATGATCCCATGTATGGATTGTACAAATGCAAGTTTTGAAAATCCATTGGCATTGCTAGACTTGGATAGTTTGTTTTAATTGGACTACTCATGATGGATGAATCAATTTTACATTCCACATTCTTCTTGTGTTTTGACCTTGCCGACCTTTGAGGGGTTTAGGACCAATGATGAGATGAAGGATGAAAGGGGTGAATGATATGGATGTTTGAACTTTTAGGAAATTTGGATCGATACTAGACTTTAGGACTTGGTTTGATTTGATTTTGATTGAGGATAGGGATAGTTTGACTAAGTGTGTTAAGTCAAACAAGGTGATAAGGGATTGAATAATTTGACTAAGTGTGTTAAGTCAAACAAGATGATTTTGGATAATGAACTTGTAAACCCTATGAAGTTGTGTTATCCTAGAGTAAACACGTACATAAAAGGATAATTTGGCTAGGTGTGTTAAGCCAAACAAGGTGATGTTGATTTTGTCTTTAAGTTTAGCATAAATGATGTTTCAAATTTCTCAAGAGTTTTTTGGTGAGATGAAATTTTATTGATGGAGAGATGAATGAGAGTGAAGATTTTGATCCTAGACTTTGACCTAGACAAGACTCTTTTTTACAAGTCCTCGGTATTGAAGAACATGCCTTACTTCCTATGTGAGAAAAGAAAAACTTTGGAAAAAATTTGGATTCTATTGGCAATAGAACTCATACAAACTTGGGTTTTTCTTTGAATCCTTCTTGTAGAAATTATACACCAATCTTTCTCTAACTTCAAAAAGCATTTCAAGATGCTCCTCATGAGCTTTTAAACTAAGCTTCTTGAACTTTGGTTTTTGGATTTTGATTTTTCGGGAAATAATTTGAGAAAACACATGTGATCCAATTGTCTTTATCTTTTCTTAATGAGTTCCTTTTACCAAAATCACTTTCTTGATTTATGATTTCAAACAAAATGTTTATGTCTTAATCCATTTTCATTCCACAATGTCCATTATGTGAAAATCAAGGTCTCAAGAGCACAGTTTCCTAGGTTGAATTTAGTGAAAACAAATGATGATTAAACCCAAGCACTTAGAAACATCTAAGGATAGAATCCCTAGGGAAAGCAAGAGCACTCAGATTTGTCAAGGGTATTTGTTTCCCCCAAAGGGCTTGAAATTTTCAAGCTTTTGTGAATGTTTGTTTCTCAAAGTTTTAGAATCAAGAAATGTGTTTTGATTTCAAGAACATATACAATCCCTAGGTTGAAAAGATAATATTTGTTGGGTTCCCACTTGGACGAATCTAGCTACACATATTTAGTGTGGATGATTAGATTCTTGACCACACAGGCTCCCCCTTACAGTGAACTCTCTCATTTGCACATACGGTGTCCCCCAATCCGTTATCTCTGATAATGGGATAACTTTCAAGAATCGGGATGTGCATGACCTTTGTGAAAAATTCAAAATCCAACATCGCTTTTCCACTCTATACTATCCCCAAGGCAATGGACAAGCAGAAGCTACCAATAAAACTATCTTGAAAATCATTAAGAAAATAGTCAATGACTCTGGTCGTGACTGGCATCTGCAGCTAAATCTCACCTTATGGGCCTACCACACCAGTATCCACATGCCAATAGGTGCCACCCCATTCTCCCTAGTCTATGAATCAGAAGCCATCCTCCCAATCGAGATCGAGCTCCCATCATTAAGGATATCACTGCAAAACCTCATTACAGATGAGGAATATCGGGTTTCAAGGTTAAACGAGCTGGAGTTATTAGATGAACAATGCATGGATGCCCTCAACCATCTACAGGTCTATTAGAACTTCCTAAAACATAGCTACAACAAGAAGATCAAGAGATGTACCTTCCAAGTTGGAAAACTTGTGCTGAAAGAAAACTAGAAGAACGTGTCAAACCCAGATAGAAAAGGGAAATTTGAGTCCAACTGGTTGGGTCCTTTCGTCATCATGAAAATTTATAAATCAGGGGCATATCAAATGTCAACACTAGAAGGCGAGCCTCTATAGGAGCCCCTGAGTAGTTCCCATCTCAAAAAAATTTATGCCTAAAAAATTTCAAAGTATAGAATCAAAAATCCAAAAAAATACAAAAATACAAAAATCTAAAAACAATAAAATAGAAAAAGGATTGAAAACAGTAAAGAAAAAAATCATCCTCTAGTGAAAACCACTTCGGCGGCACTCTAGACAAGTACCTTGGTGAAAACCTAGAAAATAGGCACCAAGCATAAATAAAGCAATCTCTATCCACTAGGATCTACACGGCTCACTCATCCATTACATCCCATTATATTTCATTAATCTTCCATCTATTCGTACCCATACCATAGCCTGATCTTGTGTTCATATCACACTCCACCATGGTACTACTACATCGGATCAGATTCATGTATGCTTTGGGGATCTTCCTTAAAATTGAAAAAATCCGAAACATCCAGAAAACTCTCAAAAAATCCAAAAACATCAAAAAACCTCAAAAATCTTCCAAAAACAAAATTCACCATTAAGTCTTGTCAGTCTGTCATCTTGTCAAACTACATCATCTCTAAGCTTGAACATAGGCAAGGTTGATCTTTGATCATCCTCTGAGACATTTAGGTCAGTCCTTTAGGCATCTGTCGTAATGGCAATCCGTTTGCCCATTTATCTCATCATTGATTCAAGTTTGTCGTTAGTCGAACTACGTGGTCTCTGTGTGTATAACGTAGGCAAGGCTAATAGATGGATCAGCTCCCCAGACCCCTAGGATAGGTCTTTAAGTCAGTCTCTTCATCATAAATCTTGAAAATCCAAAAAACATTTGTAAAACATCTCAAAAAATCAAAACAACCTCAAAAAATTTGAAAAATCCAAAATGGTGCTTTCATCTCATCTCGCTTTCACCTGCGGTTATCATCACTCATAATAAATCAATCAACACTTTCATCCTTTGGTAATTTAGTCAGAAGCAAGTCTAGCAAGTTCAAAAGTGAACACCTAATCATCAAAGTCTCAATTCTAGGTCATTAAGAAAGCAAGTTGATCAACTCAGATTATCAATAGCTTATCATTCAATCAATCTCATCAAAACCCTGATAACAACATGTCCTAGGATGAATCCTTCCCATGATGGACATAAGCATCAGGTATCTTGTAGTAGTTTAGCCTTGGCTAGCGGTATGAAGAATATTGGCTTATTTGTTTACTTTGTCTTGGTCTTTTTGACTTATCTTATTTTGTGCTCATTCCAAGGACCTCTCGATGATGCCTAAACAAAACAGGTTTAGAGAGAAAGGAATGGGGCAACGATCATTATATTTTTTATCTATTGTGCTTTTGGATTAATCTTGTAAAATAACTTAGTCACGCACACTTTGTTCAATTTTTGGTGAGGATTTTTTAGATATCTTGTTGACCACATAGGAAGGCTTGCTTTTCTATGTTTCATCTAAGATGTTGAGAATGTCTAAACTACATCTTGAATAAGGTTTTGTATGCTAAGTGTGAACATGAATACTCCTATCTGATTGTCAAGTCAAATTCTATCACACTAGGTACCACACCATCCTGATCTTTTATACCTTGATGCATCATACCTATGTGTCTTATCAAACATAACGTAATTAGCCCTTTGAGAATCCCGACTCCTGGTAAGCAAATCACCATCATTCTAATGACTTGTTGAATCTCTTTTTCTTCTATCTTCTTTCCATACTAACATGGTATCATGACAGTTAATTAGAACATCGCCAATGCATCCACCCTGCATCCACCAAATCATCAACATAAGTGCATATCATATCATATAGATCATACCACATTATCACCATCTTAAGTTATGAGGAATAATATAGATTTTTTATTCTAAACATCTTAAGAAGTCATTACATTACACATCATACATTACATAAATCATTAGGAGCATAGTAAAAATCATTAGCATCCATTATCATTACATCCTTAGTCAAATATCATTTATGAATAACATAATCACTAGCATACATTACATCCATATGGCCATCATCAAAATGCATAGAAAAGTACAAAAAAGAAATACATCCATCATATAGAAGCATATATCATATCACATGAGCATGAGCATAAAATAGAAGCATTTCATAACATCTCATAGGAAATTAAAATGCATCCATACATAATACATCATAGGACATATCATGAATCAAAAATCTCATATATATCATCAAAAATGTATGACTATCATGATACAAAATCATATCAATTGTACATCAAAATTCATGATACAATAGGGGAAATAATTAGAGCCCATGAATCAAAAATGGAAAATTGTATGTGATCAAGGGCTAGCCCTACTGGCTGCTGCCCTCCTCTGCCTGCCTCTCGTCGTGATCCTCTAAAGGCCTCATCCTTGTCTGCTGAGAGTAGTCTGGCACCCGGCCTACAGCTGGCATTGCCTATTTGTAATGTTGTTGATAATACTTGGCCTCTCTAACTACCTCTCTATAAGCCTGTAAGGAAAATAAATGACCCTGGGATGATGAGGCCATACCCTCCAGCTGCCTCCGCCAACCAACCTCTTGATCCCTCTCGGATCAAGCCTGGTCCCTCTCAGCAGTTACTATTAAAACCTGCTGCCAAGCCTGATCCCTCTTCGTAGTCAATACCTGAATCTAAGCCTACAATTGTTGGATTAGTGCATCTCAGTGATCTAGCTGCCTTGGTGGCTACTGCTACGAGACTGCTCTATCCCCATCTTTGGGTTGGTCATCCTGTATCCCTACCCATGGAGGTGCCTGTTGTGCCTGATCTCTGGGAGGTATCTGATGAGGAGGTGGTCCACCGCCTCTTGTATCCCCATCCCCATCTCTATCACCTCTCTCCCTGTCCTCTACCCCTATTGACTGATCTGCCTCTGGGCCTCCATCGTGGAAGTGCTGCATTAGGAACTATCAATCTCAAATGAGGCCTAAACCAAGCTCTGTATGCCTGGGTCACTCCCACATCTGTCAGACCCTAATCATACGGCCACGACCGAGCCACTAGCTATCTGAATGAGGACACTGCCTCGGCTATCGGGATGGGCTGGCCCCATGCTGTCTCTCTCATGGTATGGGAAAATATTGCCACATACTGATCATTCGGTCTATCCTAGATCTCACCAAACTGACGGGCCACCCTGTCTGGGAGATATCGCTCTATCATGGTATGCTCCCAACCCTGCATCCATTTATCCTACCAGGCAAAAAATAGCTACTCTGTATCATCGTACCATGGGCCTATGCCTATCCAAGGCCTCAAGACAAACTCCCTCATCTCATCGAGAACCCATCGCCAATGGGCGATCCCACCTATGCCAGTGTGAGTGAAATGGATCTGTACCCCACCATATCGCAAGACAATGGGGTCATCAATATCAAGAACAATCGGGGTGACATCTGGATGGAGCACTGGAATCTACTACCATGCCCAAATGTGTAGCAAAGTAACTCCGGCCCTGAGGGCCAATCTGTCTAGGTATGTGAACTCATGTAAATCCCTGTATAAGGAAGCCAACATCACTGGCCCACAAGAAAAGCACCCCCGACGGACGCACATCTACTCCCATGTCAGTCCCCAACCTGGATTAAAGTATCGGCCCTACCGATCTGGTGCCACAAGACCAAAAATGATGGATGCAACGATCAACCTATAGGTGGGCGCTCTACCCCGATATCGCTCCAAGTCAATCTGTCCATCAGCAAGAATGAGCTCATCAACACCCATAACATCAAAGAAGGCCTCCCTTCCTTCCTCTAGATCATAAATCACTTTGGCTCCATGGATAGGCAATAAGAGGATACACCAGACATCCTCAAGAGTGATGGTGGCCTTGCCGGTAGGAAGATGGAAGCAAGAGGTCTCACTATGCCACCGCTCGACCAAAGGTGTCATCATACCAAAGTGTGTTCGAATAGGAGGGGCGTACGCAATGAACCAAAGGCCAAGAATACCGAGTTGCTCCTGAAGGTACAGATGCATACCCTGGAATCTGTGGAGCACCGACCATTTGTGCTCCCTCAAGTGAAGTATATCGAGTTGATCCTCCACAAGGGAAGCCATGTGTCAAGTCTCATAAAAAAATTGCCTCTCGCATCAGATTTTTGTATTTGAAACAACAAATGTGGCATTGTTTGTAAATGTGACACTGTTTGTAAAGTTCTAAATTGTGCCACATGCTGGACTGTGAAAAATCCTAAATCCCTAGCTATGTCAGGCGACGCTACTTTCACATGCAACCAAGTGTTACCAAAGGAACCCTAATCTCCTAACTGTGCTGCGTGGTGGTATTCTCATATGCAACATAGTTTAGGACCACACAACTCTGACTAAGCATTTTCAGCAGTGCTATATAGCGCTGCTCAGCTTAAAGTTGGTTTTGACCCTATTTAATGTACACAAAATAAAAAATTAAAAGTCAAGATGGGGGTACATACCACGGGTCCTACGCTGACTAGTCGTTGGTGCACTCGTACTCTCTCTGACACGTGCCTGGGAAGATGTCATTCCACCATCTTGATCGGGGCTTAAAGCTCAAAGTACAAAAAATTTTAAAGGCTAAGTATGCAAATGTATTAAAAGTGACCCCTCAAGGTCTATTTGAGCCTATAAATTAGGGTTTTTTGACCTAATTTGGCCATCCAACTAGGTTTTTGGTCCCTCGATCCAATTTTTGTCCATCACATCAAGTGTTCATCACTTTCATAATTTCATAGCTAGGTTATGTCAAAATCTCATCAAGGAGAATCAATCATCCACAAATTATCACAGAGCTTACAAAGGAGTTGGGAAAGGGCCAATTTCAACACACCAATTGGCACCAATTCCCCCATGGGATCAAGAGTTTGCATGCTTAATTAGGAGTGATTTAGCTTTTCATGTTTTGTTCTTGTTTTTCCTATTTTGAGCATTGTAAATGGATTTCATGGGGAATCCTTGTTTTATCTTGCATATGAACTAACTAATGTGTTTGTTTGTTGTGTTTTTTGCAGGTATAGGATTGGGGTTCACAATTTGATAGGGGAAGGATACATCCCTAAACGTGAGGATTGGGAAAGACATATCCCGTGGATGATAATGTAGCTAAAGGATCAAGGTCTACATCAAGGCTAGGAACAAAGTTAAGGAATGTTTTGGACGATGCACTAGAGTGCATAGAAAGATTGTATGGATTAGGCTTGTTGCATTTTCAATGACTAACCTTAGGACTAGATGGGATTATGGAGGGAACTTGGATAAGTGAGTTAGAATCCTTAAACCAATAACAAGGGAAACCAAGTCCAAGAATAGGTATGAAAAGATACTGGATTGATTTCGGAAAAGGATAAGAGACATGAGGATTATTGGATGGAAGAATTGGGATATGATCTCCAAGGACTATTTCACATAGGAATAAATTTTTTTTCCAAGATATGGGTTTGGATAAATTCTATGAAGGAAATGACATGATATTTCATGGGTAATGTATGACCAAAGGATAGACATGTCAAGAATTTTCCCAAAGAATGATTTATGTTTGTGCCCCATTTCTTATCAAGACCAAGGTAGGTGGGAGAAGGGATGGAAATGATATGGATTAGATGAAAATGTTATGAAAAGGCATGGGAGATGAGACAACTTGCCCCCAAGTGTAATGGTCCACATAGATAATTTATTTTACACATGACACCATTTTGCCAGGTTTTCATCACGGTACTTATCCAATGCGTGATAAAAATGGTTTTCACTATTGAAAATAATTTTTCTATTTACTATTTTCTTTCTTTTTCTCTCTTTTTTTTTTATGATGTCACACAAGATGCTTGTTTGCCAAGTTTTCATCAAGGTGACAATTTTTTTGATTTTTTTATATTGATTTGATATTTTTTATGATTGTTGATTGTTCTGAATCCTTTGATGGTGTTGATGTAGATACCAATGTCATGATATTCCAATAGTGGCCTTGATGGAGTAGTTGTCTTGTTAGGATCATAACACTTGCATACAACTGATCAATGTCATTGTGATCCTCTCTGATACTAGGTTTGGCCTTATCGAAATACACACATCGTGATAGAGTACCATGGGAGTCCAAATGATAAAGAGTTGTTGCCAATATGTGACGAATTCATGAGGTACAATTTTTTGAATGATGGATGATGGTAGCCATGTAAGGATTATTTGGATGTTTGGATGTAGCAGTTTTTATTTTCCAAACTTGGGATGGTGGATGATGGAGTTTGGAATTTTGATTGGGATGGCGTTTGGAACCAACATTTTTATATGCCTTTCTTGATGACCATTTTGAAGGAGGTCAACATTTACTATATGTGGGAGTCCTCTTTTCTTGTGGCTCCATATTTTGATTGACTTTTAAATTTGGAATATTTTCTTTGCTTGATCCAATTTTCTTTGGGATCCATTTTAACTTTATTTGTCCACTTGTATTTTTGTTTGATTTAATGGCCTTTGAAATTTGATTTTGAACTTTGGATTTATAATAATTTTCTTCTTTTTGGTTCCAAATGGAAGATTTATTCATGTTGGAATGATGGCTTATGGTATGGATGGAAGGAGTGCTGGCAACAACCTTATGACAAGGACTACTCATGACCCCCATTTTGATGTTTGTATTAGATAAAGTTGCCCCCAATATCAAGGAGAAACCACTAACATCATTTGATTCTCTGATTAAAGAATAACCAAGAACTTGATGTCTAGGATTTGCATAAAATTGTACTGGTTCTATAATACCTTGCTCATGTAGGCGTAGTCATCTTCCTTTATACTGCATGCTCTGAAATATTCTATTTGCGATGGGGTATTTTTAACTTTGAAAGCAAGATGCAAACCCATCACTATTTAGTTGGAAACCATTACTCAAAATTTTATCATTTGCAAGAAAGTATGCTTTGAAAAAGGTGGATGATCCTATTTGATAGGATATTTTGGATTTATCATTCATCATGCTTGTTTCTTCTTGATCATTTGGAATGTCTATTTGATATGTGGTAGATTTTGTATCTTCTTCTTTGACTTGATCCATAGTAGCTTCTTTTTGTTCTCCTTTAACTTGATCAATAGTAGTTGCTTTATGCTCTTCTTTTATGTTATCCATATCATTCATTTGATAATCTATGTGTCCAAAGGAGGCAAGTGTCTCATTTTGGGAAATGGAGGTGTTTGGAGTTTGGATAGGACCATCTTCAAATGTTTGGTCATGGATGGTACAAAGGTTGATGAGAGGATCATTTTGGATTTCTTGTTCAATGGTAAGATCTTGGTCAAAAATAGGTGTATCTTGGAAAACATGGTTGTGAATAGACTCTTGAGCAAGGATAGGTGTATTTTGGATGCCATGATTATCTAGAAGGACTTCTTGGATGGACTTAATGATTGGGTCATGGGATGGAATAATTTGATCTTGACATGGAGGTGAAGCTATGATGTCATTCTTTGGACTTTTATTTTGACATGTATCCCAAGGTGTAGGCAATGTGATGTGGTTTTGGATACCCTGACCAAATGTATTTTCATGAACAAATGTAGTTTGGGATGGAGTGGTTGGAAATGGGCTAGTGGATGATGGACTAGGATAAGATGTGAAGGATTGGAATGGACTAGTGGATGATGGATTATGATAGGATGTGGAGGATTGGAATGGACTAGTGGAAGGTTGGTTTCCCTTGTCAAAGCTAGGATAGGGGTGACTAATGGACATTTGTTGTGGAATAATGGCATGGATTGTGCTAAGGGACTCTTGATAATGAGGATAGATGGATGAAGGACTAGAGCTTATGGATTTTCGGTAAGAAGGATATGTGAGTGGTTGGTATTGATGATTGAGGATTGACTGGTATTCAACTTGACTATGAAGAAGATCAAGGTAAAGTGAAGACATGATCATGTATTTGGATTAGGATGGATAAGGAAAACTTAGTGAGGACCATCCAAAACTTGTGACCTTTGGATGACAATGCAAAATGGATATGAAACTATGTTATTTTTTTGTGATTTTCAAGGATATAAGGATGCAAAGTGCCAATATACCTAAGACCAAGATTAAGGAATGGTGGAATGATAATGACCCTATGACCAAAGGATATGATATGCGAATGAAGTTAAATGCTAAATAATGCAAGATGGTATGGGACTAAGCTATGTTTTTGTGACTTTTTGGATTATAAAGATATGAGGATGCAAGATTATCATGCAAGGATAATGATGAATTTGAGACCAAAGGATGAAGCTAAATGAAACTAATGGATGCAAAGGATATAAAAGGTGGACTAATTAATGATGAAGGATAATGACAAGGAAACTAAATGATGCAACTAAGGCTAAGGTGAAATGAAACTATGTTTTTGGTATTTTTTGGGATAAATATGCAAGTTAAATGCAAGGCTAAGGATATGAATCTAGATGAGACAAAGGTGATGCTAAGGATATGAATCCTAAAATTTAAAACAAAGGATGGTAACCAAGCTAATGTAAGTCCAAGATAACAAACCCAAATGTCATTGACCTTTGTGATAATAAAGATGATAGATTTGACAAGGTGAGTCTAAACTAGGACACAAGTTTGAGACTCAAATTTGATAAAGGTGATAATGACAAAGGTTGATAAAAATGAAGGATTAAGGTCAATGACAAAATGGATAAGCAACCAAGGATTGTCCAAAGTCTTGATAATTTTTTCTATGTTTGAAATCTAGAAGGTATGTGCAACCTAAGACCTAAGATTAATTATGCAAGGGAAAGGTGATCTAACGTGCAATCTAAAATGTAATGCAATCCGAAATGAGGATGATGGAATGGACTGGTAAAGGTCTGCAAGTCTCTGGTTTGGAAATCAAGATCACAATTAAGATGAATTGGTTGAATTTTGGACAATGATTTTATTAAATTATGGTAATTAGGCTATTGTGGCTCTTTTTCAAGTAGTTACGGTTCACAAAGAGTTATTTTGAAAATTTGATGTTTTGGACTAGTTTTGAGTAGATTTTTGACTAATTTCAATAAAATTTGTCTTGGAAAACACAACAAACACTATCAAACACTTTTTTTGAGGATTGGTTTGATGTAAAAATGTTTGATTTTTTTAAAGAAGACAAGCACAATCCTAAGGTTGGCAAGGACTATATTCATTAGATCCCACATATATTTTACTACAACCACACTTATTATTAGTGGGTGACTTAGAAGCTTGGCCACATAGGCTCCCCCTTAAATTATACTCACTTCTTGGGTCAACCAAGCTTCGAGCCCTCATAAATTTCCCATGACAGACACTTCACCTTTACTAAGAACTAAGAGAATGTGGGTGTCTTGGCAACGATCGTTGTTGCACCAGCGAATAGAAAATTTTTTTGGCAGCTACAAAAAAAGGTTTTTAGTTCGGGACCTCCATTTGAGTGGACACACATGGGGCAAAGATTAAGCTCTGTTAAAGGAGGAATTCCAGCCTGAAGAGGTTACGCTCAATAGGGTTTTGGGGAATTCTATTTTGGCTGTGTGACACATCCGCACTCATAATCCTAAGTTTTCCATTAGGATTCACATTTATATACCAGTCGGGGGTAGCTCAACCAAAGAGCTTCATTGCTAGTCTGATTCACCTTGGGGTGAGTACTTTTTCCCACCAAGGAAGGCCCAAGTTCTAGAGGTAATAACCATTTCTCTTACACCCAAGATCATATGAATGTGCAAGGGGAGAGAATACTTCGATTATTACATCAAAGGCTGACATCAAATTGAAGACACTTGTAAATTTTAATTACCAAATGATAATGTGAGGAGGACACACAAGACACTTTGTTCATTTTAAAAGTTTAACTTGATGTGAAACAAACAAAGTTCATTTTAAGCTAATGACATGAAATGCATGTTCATTTTAACCATATGAGTGTGCATGCAAATTGTGTTCATTTTAATCCCATGACATGAAATGCATGTTCATTTTAACCAATGAGCGAATGCAATTTGTGTTCATTTTAAGCCATGAAATAAAATGCATGTTCATTTTAACCAATGAGTGTGCATGCAAATTGTGTTCATTTTAAGCCCATGACATGAAATGCATATTCATTTTAACCAATGAGTGTGAATGCAATTTGTGTTCATTTTAAGTCCATGACATGAAATGCATATTCATTTTAACCAATGAGTGAATGCAATTTGTTGTAGTTGTAGTTTTTAAAGAAACAATTTTTAGACTCCCTCCAAACTGTGCCACATGCTAAAAACAAGAGATTAGTAACTCAAAAGAAAAGTTTAATGACAACAGCAAATTAAAACAGCCGTAACTTTCTCAAAACTGAACGAAATTTTAAATTGTTTGAATCCATGGAAAGCTAAAAGTCAACTCTTCAAAATCCAGAAAGTATTTTTTCAAGATTTTGCACGAAAATATTGTTAGAGGAAAAAAAACCGCGGGTTTTAACAGTTAAATTTAAAAAATGACAAATACTAAAACATCCATAACTTTCTCAAATATTAACAAAATTTTAAACCATTTGAAGTTTCAGAAAGATAAGAGCGAGGCCTACAAAACCCAGATAATCATTTTTAAAGATTTTATGCGTCCATTTTTTTGTGCTCAAAAGAAGATGATGGGATTTCGTATGAATGCTTGGTTGTAACCTGCAAAACAACAAAAATAAATAAGAAAAAAAACAAATTTATCTACAAAATTGTAAGATTCACGTCAGGTTCACCAATTTAAGATGGAAAAAAATTAAATAGCATAGACTAAGTGACAGCCAACACTTCTAAGCTAAAATCTCAATCTAAACAAGAGAATACAATAAAAGAGAGCAATAAGCTAAAAGCAAGTAAATGAAACACTCCCCATTATGGTTGATTAATTCTCTTGTCTCTCCTTCTTCTTCTTATGCAATCTTTTCCCTCGGATTTGTTGATGAAGTTGTGCAATACCTGCAAATAGTAAGCAAGAAAGTTGGAGATAATGGTTGTTAAATAAAAAATGGAGGAGAAAGGTTGCTTTTATAGACAACCATTCAAATGGACGGATGAGATTGATCTTCTAGAAAGATTCGAAGATCAAGGGATGAGGACTCATGACAGGGAGGTTATGAAATGGATGGCCAAGATCGAGTTTCTAGAAAGATGCTAAGATATACAGTTGAAAATTGATGCAACCAGAATATGCCATGCATGAAAAAGATATTACGATGACGGCTATGACACCCGATGGCTATGACAAACATGCAAGACATGTAGGCTATGACATGAAATAATGACATGGGATCTTTGAGCAAAATGGAGGGATAAATAATTTATATTCAAAAAAGGAGGAAAAGGACAAGTGGCAAATAAATTATTTATTTGGAGGAAATGAAAAAAGAGATTTAATTAAACTCATAAATTTAGTTAAAGGAGATACAAATTAAATATGGATAATTGATTTGGATCAATTATTTAAAAAAGAAGAATGACACATAATTAAATAATTTCATCAATTATTTAATTATAGAAGAATAAAAGGTCAAATAATTATTATCTGAATATAGACATGTGATGAAAGATAAATAATTAAATAAATAATGATTTATTTAATTATTGAAGAAAGGGGTATTAGTGACGCAATTAATATGGTTAAGGGTTAAGATTGAGTTTAATTAATTGTGTCACCAATGTAAGATGAGAAAAAATTAAATAGCATAGACTAAGTGACAACCAACACTTTTAAGCTAAAATACATTTCGTAACCTCCCTATCATGATTACTTCTCTTGTCTCTCCTTCTTCTTCTTATGCAATCTTTTCCCTCATATTTGTTGATGAAGTTGTACAAATACCTGCAAATAGTAAGCAAGAAAGTTGGAGATAATGGATGTTAAATCAAAACTGGAGGAGAAAGGTTTCTTTTATAGACAACCATTCAAATGGACGGATGAGATTGATATTCTAGAAAGATTCTAAGATCAACGGTGTCCTGCATATTTTTCATAGCCATTGGGCGTCATAGCTGTCAGCATCATATATTTTCCATGCATGGCATATTCTGGTTGCATCATTTTTCAACTGTAGATCTTGGCATCTTTCTAGAAACTCGATCTTGGCCATCCATTTCGTAACCTCCCTCCTAATGAATCCTCATTTGTTGATCTTAGAATATTTCTAGAAGATCAATCTCGTTCATCCATTCAAATGATTGTCTATAAAAGCAACCTTTCTCCTCCATTTTTGATTGAACAACCATTTTGTCTCCAACTTTCTACTTACAATTTGAGGAAAATAAAATAGAATATAATATTAAGATCAATTATAAAATCAAATGATGTTAGTGATACATCAATGATATTTGGGACAAATTTATCTGATACAAACATCAAAATGAAGGCCATGAGTAGTCCTTGTCATAAGGTTTCTGCCAACACTCCTTCCATCCATACCATAAACCATCGTTCAAACATGAATAAATCTTCTATTTGGAACCAACAAAAAGAAAATTATTATAAATCCAAAGTTCAAAATCAAATGTCAAAGGTTGCTTTTATAGACAACCATTCTAATGGACAGACGAGATTGATCTTCTAGAAAGATTCTAAGATCAACAAATGATGATTCATGAGAGGGAGGTTATGAAATGGATGGCCAAGATCTTAACCCTTAACCCTTAACCATATTAATTAAACTCGATCTTGGAGGAGAAAGTTCAACTATTTAATTATAGAAGAATAAAAGGTCAAATAATAATAATTATCTGACTATAGACATGTGATGAAAGATAAATAATTAAATACATAATGATTTATTTAATTATTGAAGAAAGGGGTATTAGTGATGCAATTAATTTATTTTAATTGATCAGGATAGAATAAAGATTAGAAAGTGAATTAATTAAATAATTAAAAAAAATCATTTAATTAATAAAGGAATATGATCAGGAATAATAAATAATTAAAATTATTTAATTATTATAGGATGATGACTAAGGAAAAAATTATGCTCGAAGACTTGGGACATTTTTCAGTGTCTGCATCGTCAACCCTAATCCCTCAACCCTTAACCCTATACCCTATACCCTCAACCCTAAACGCTAAACCCTCTACCCTATACATCAAACCCTCAACCCTAATCCCCATACCCTCAACCCTCAACCCTATACCCTATACATTAAACCCTCAACCCTAATCCCTCAACCCTTTACCCTTAACCCTCAACCCTATACCCTATACATTAAACCCTCAAGTGTATACCTCAACCCCTAAACCCTAAACCCTTAAACCTCAACCCTCAACCCTCAACCCTATACATTAAAACCTCAACCCTCTACCCTATACATTAAACCCTCAACCCTACTCCCTCAACCCTATACCTTAAACCCTTAATCCCTTAAACCTCGACCCTTGAATCCTTAATCACTCAACCCTCAACTATAAACCGTCTACCCTATACATTAGACCCTCAACCCTCAACCCTCAACCTTCAACCCTCAACCCTCTACATTAAACCTTCAACCCTAATCCCTCAACCCTATACTTTAACCATCAACCCTCAACCCTCAACTCTCAACCCTCAACCTTATACCCTATACGCTATACCCTATACCTTAAACCCTTAATCCCTCAACCCTCAACCCTTAATCCCTTAATCCCTCAACCCTCAACCCTTAAACCCTTAAACTCTATACCCTCAACCCTCAAACCTCTATCCTATACATTAAACCCTTAACCCTAATCCCTCTATCCTATACATTAAACTCTTAACCCTAATCCCTCGACCCTATACCTTAAATCCTTAATCACTCAACCCTCAACCCTCAACCTTCAACCCTCAACCCTCAACCCTCAAATATAAATCCTCATCCCTTAAACACTCAAACCTAATCCCTCAACCCTATACTTTAAACTCTTAATTCCTCAACCCTCAACCCTTAAACCCTTAATCCCTCAACCCTTAACCCTTAACTATAAACCCTTTACCCTATAAATTATACCCCCAGCCCTAATTTCTCAACCCTATACCCTCAACCCTCTACCCTATACATTAAACCCTCAACCCTAAACCCTCTACCCTCTACCTTATACATTAAAACCTCAACCCTAATCCATAAACCCTATACCCTCAACCCTAATCCCTAAACCCTATACCCTCAACCCTCAACCCTCAACCCTCTAACATATACATTAAACCCTCAACCCTCTAACATATACATTAAACCCTCAACCCCATACCCTCAACCCTTAAACTGTCAACCCTCAACACTCTACCCTATAAATTAAACCATCAACCCTAATCCCTCAACCCTATACCTTAAACCCTTAATACCTCAACCCTCAACCCTTTACCCTCAACTATAAACCCTCTACCGTATACATTAAACCCTCAAACCTCAACCCTAATCCCTCAGCCATCAACCCTTACACCATAAACCATTGAACCCTAATCCATCAACCCTTAAACTCTAATCCCTCAATAGTTAAACCCTAAACCCTCAACCCATAAACCCTCTACCCTATACATTAAAACCTCAAACCTTAACCCTAATACATATACCCTCAACCCTAATCCATGAACCCTAAACCCTCAAACGTATACTCTATACATTAAACCATCAACCCTAATCCCTCAACCGTATACCTTAAACCCTAATCTCTTAACCCTCAACCTTTAAACCCTCAACCCTTAAACCCTGATCCCTTAAACCCTAAACCCTCAATCCTTAAACCCTAAACCCTCAACTCTTACAACCTCAATCATTAAAACCTAAACCCTCAATTCTCAAACCTTAAACCATCAATCCTTAAACCCTCAACCCTCAACCCTAAACCTTAAACCCTAATCCCTAATCCCTATTCCTAAACCGTTAACCGTCAACCCTTAAACCATCAACCCTCAAACCTCAACCCTCAACCCTCAACCCTCAACTATAAACCCTCTACCTTATACATTATACCCTCAACCCTAATCCCTCAACCCTATATGTTAAACCCTCAACCCTCAACCCTCAATCCTCAACCCTTAAACCATCAACCTTTAAACCCTCAACCCTCAACCCTCAACCCTCACCCTTCTACCCTATACATTAAACCCTCAACCCTAATCCTTTTATCCTATACCTTAAACCCTAATCTCTTAACCCTCAACCCTTAAACCCTAATCCCTTAAACCCTCAACTCTTAAGCCCTAAACCCTTAACCCTTAAAACTTAATACCTCAAACCCTCAAGCCATAAACCCTAATCCCACAAACCTCA
This sequence comes from Sequoiadendron giganteum, assembly GCA_007115665.2. Taxonomy (NCBI): domain Eukaryota; kingdom Viridiplantae; phylum Streptophyta; class Pinopsida; order Cupressales; family Cupressaceae; genus Sequoiadendron; species Sequoiadendron giganteum. The sequence continues at coordinate 74,500,420 of CM021102.1, forward strand.
ACCCTCAACCCTCAACCCTCAACCCTCAACCCTTAAACCCTTAAACCCTTAAAACTCAACCCTTAAACCCTCAACCTTGAAACCCTCAACCCTAAACCATCAATACTCAACCCTAATCCCTCAACCCTAAAACCTTAAACCCTTAACCCTAAACCCTCAACCCTTAAACCCTAAACCCTAAACCCTAAACCCTCAACTCTCGACCCTTAAACCCTAAATTTTACACCCTACAACCTCAAACCTCAACCCTCTACTTAAGCCCTAATCCATCAACCCAATATATTAAACCTTAATGGAACTATACCCTATACACTTAACCTTGGACTCTCAACCCTGAACATTATCCCTCAACCCTCAAACTTCTACCCTATAACCTATACCCTCAACCCTATACTTATGCCCTAAACCATCAACCCTTATCCCTATGCCTTATACCCTATACCTTAGAAACTCAACCTTGAACATTATCCCTTAGTTTTAAACCATTAACCCTATACCCTCAACCCTATACTTAAGCCCTAATCCCTCAATCCTTAACCCTATACCTTAAACCTTGAACCCTACAACCTCAACCCGAATCTCTATACCCTATTTAACCTCACCCTTATACCCTAAAACCTGAATATTATCCCTGAACCCTATACTTAAACCCTAAACTATACACTCTCAACCCTTTACACTATGTGTTATACCCTCAATCCATATCGTAAACCCTAAACCCAATATCCTAAACACTAATCCCTATACATTACATGCTTAATCTTATACACTCAACAAGTTGAATATTATCCCTCAACTGTAAACCCTCAACCTATTACTTAAGCCCTAATCTGTCAACCCCCAACCCTATACCCTATACGCTCACCCTTATATACCCTAAACCCAAAACCCTTACATACATACATACATACATACATGCATACATACATACATATATGAATACATGAATACATGAATATATACATACATACAAGCATACATACATACATACATATAGGTATACTTACATACATACATATATACATATGTATACATACAAGCATACATTAGTAGTTTAGAAAGTAGACTCGGAGCACTATGACCCTTGTTTTTCTTGCATCTAAACAATTTTAGTGTAACTATCCTCAATTTCTCATCCAAGGTAAGTATTTCTTGATTTTAAAAAAAAAGTTGCCTCTTAAGACCCCTTTTTGGCCCCTCATATTTGTGCACTTACCCTCAAGACAAATTTTTCCACAATCTTTTTAATATATTTTCCTTATGAAAATTTCAATTATCTTTTTTGTCTATCCTTGATGATAGTCATTCTAAGAAATTTCTTGGAATCCCCTAAGTCTTTCATAGAAATTTTGTTAGCCAATTGTTGTTTCAAATTTCTAACAATTACCATGCTAGTTCTGGTCATGAGCATATCATCAACATATAACAATAGAGAAACAATTTCACCATTTTGTAAAACTTTGTAAAAGACACAAGGATCGGTTTCACATCTAGTAATTTTTTTCTCAGCCATAAAATAGTCAAATTTTAAATACCATTGACGACGAGCTTTCTTTAGTCCATACAAATTTTGATTCAATTTATAAACTAGATCCTCATTATTTCTTTTTCTAAAGCCTTAAAGTTGTTGCATAGACAACTTCTCATCCAAATCATCATGGAGAAACATTGTCTTGACATCAAGTCGCTCCAATTCAAGGTCATACACAATAGATAATCCCAACACTATTCGAATGGAAGTCATTTTCACTACTGGTAATTTGTTTTTGAGAAATCTATACACTTCTTCTGATCATAACATTTCACCACCCATCTAGACATGTACCTCTTCTTCCCACCATCTTCTTCATTTAGCTTGTATACGTACCTATTTTTTTTTATAGATTTTCAGTTCAAGGTGGAAGAGAGACCAAACCCCATGTGTGGTTAGCCATCAAGAAACACATCTCATAGATGAATAATTCCTCAAAGAGTAGCTGCAGCAAAGGGCAAACAACAAAAGGACAAAATTGCTACAGTGCTACCACTAGATGACAAAATAGGGAAGAGACAAGAAATGTTTTATAAATGTAATATATTTAGGGGTAGGTGAAACCCTAGTGTAAAGTGAATCTTGGCCACACAATAGAATTGAATCTTGGCCACTCATTTTTCTTTTTGAAAACTATAAATAGGGCTCTCCTCCTCTCATTTTAAGAGAGTTGAGTTGTTGTAAAGGCATGTTGCATAAATTATAATAGAAAATACAATCATTTTCTGGTGTACTTTTGGGTTTCTCCAAATGTTTCATGATTCTTCTCCATTTAATTAAAACTTTACTTCAAGTTACTTTGTTGTTCTAGTATCCTTTAGTTAGCTTTAGTGGACTTAGTATGTTGTCTTTGGCTTCGAAGCTTTCTGCTATGTGTATGCTTTCCTTGTCCATACTTTTGGTCATTTGCTACTAGTAAATGACTGTGTAAAGTTAGCTTGGACTATAATTTCATAGTTTCTCTTTAAACTTTGTCTTTGTTCACATTTATATGGAAAATGAATGATGAATATCTATAGTCCTTAGAAGATAGCATAGATTTCATGACATTGTGAGAATTTAGATTAAGTGAAATTCTATTTAAGGAAATTGTCCACAGCAGGAACCTCCATGATCACTGTTCATCGATAGTTGTAGGTTCAGGAACCATCCTTCTTCCTCGCCCTTTTTTCCTTCTTTTTTAGAATCAATCTATGCTAAGGTTCATTGCACATTGTAAAGCCAAATCCGATGAAACAATAGAGTCCAAGATTGTTGTCTGAACCTACAACAAAAGTGCAATAATTTCATATCCGAAGAACTCCATTCGTTGACCCAATTCTCCTACAACTTTAAACTACGTAAGACCACCTTGTGATTCCAGAAAATCACATTAAACAACCTAAAATATTCCAAGCACTGTCAAGACCTCACATCTGAGAGACCTTGGGATAGTGTTCTGCAATTTGATTGTGAAAGATTGTCTTTCAAGAGAGGTGATGCACCTACGCATCACCTGTGTTGTGAAGTGCATAAAACACCATCAAATGAACTAGCGCTAGAAGGAGGGAAGAAAGGTAAAGCTGGATCAAATTGGTCATTCTCCCCTGAGAGATTCCACTGAGTCTTGAGGTCTAGACCAAACAAGGGAGTGTTTCAAGAATTATAGCCCCCTGTCCGAGCTAAATGAGGGGGGCCATCTATCACCAATTCACCAGAGCAGCTCACTGCTCTTTCACCTTCGTCTCCTTCATCTTCACTAGGAGCACCACCTTCCACTCATCTAATCCATATAGCCTTCCGGGTTGCCCTTCCATCAGGATTGAACACTACCTTTCAGCCAAACACAGGCACCAGCCCTGCTATTGCCTCATTAGTTGTTGCCGCCCCATCATAGTTACAGACCAATCTGGTGCAACCACCTCCATCACCCTTCCCAATGGCATGGCTGGGTAATAACCCATCTCCTCTCGCTTTCAACCTTTACCATGATATGCTAAAGAATCCTAAGAATTTTTGCATGAAGTTCAACTCCTGGGACCCACAAAGGACAACTGAGGAGCATGTCAAGATCTTCAAAATTTCCTTGAAGACTATGCAGACCATATACAAAGATGTGGCTTGTAGGCTCTTCCCTAATCCTTAGGGGAGGAGGCATTCTACTGGTATGTTAATTTACTAGTTGGAACTATCAACACATGGGATCTTTTGAAGATGCATTTCTATAGAAGTTCAAGACCCCGATCAGCCCCGCAGATTCGTATCGACACTTCATGTTAGTTCCAAGGGAAATCAATGAATTGATCAGCTCGTTCAATGATCGCTTCTAGAAAGCGTACACTTAGCTGTAGGCCCCGTAAATTTTCAACGATGTTGTTGTCCTGCCTGTTTACTATGCAGCCTTGGACAATCTCACTTTAGCCCTGGTGAAAAGAATGAGACCACCACTAGCTAGGTTGGTCAATGCATATGCCGAAGCCATTATCTCCAGCACAGATTTGGGGTAGAACATATCTGGTTCACTACCTTCTCTTGGGAAAACCGGGCACCTAGAACAGATTCAGGGACTCACGCAAGCCTTGCAGCATCAGATGCCCTTACTGAATCCAATGCCACATCTACCTTTGGTTCTACATCCTGGGAAACCAATGAACCAGGAATATCCAATACCTCACTACTTGCTGCCCCAGCAACAATAGTTGCATCCACAACAACCCCAGATGCTTGCGTACCTTTAAGCAATGAAATTGCCACCTGCACATCAAAATCAGCTGGTGACACAACCCATGTTCCTCCAAAGTTTGGTGTCACAACCAAATAATGCTAAAAAGGATAGAATCAATGAGCTCACATAAATGATTAAGAAAATGTCAACTAAAATGACACACTTAAGGAATCAGAACAACTAGCTGCAGGCATCACAAAAGAGCATCCAAGCCAACCTTAATAGGGAAAATCGAGATCAGCGTGAGAATCGGGACAATCGAGATGCTAGCACATCATTAGGGTAGAATTATGAGAGAAATCAGAATTCGGGTCAGAACTTCGACAGAAGACCTTTCCAAAGGAAAAACTGGACATGGAATGCACGCCCCAACAATGGCAACATTCTCATGCCTCTTGATCAGCCCAGCAGTAATGAGAACCCCGCAGGTGGAGTTTATTTGGCGGAGGCTACACTACCTAGTTGGTGTCGCATTCACAAGATGAGTCGCCATTCTGAACTAGATTGTCCGAAATTCCAAACCGCCACTAAGATTTTCTAGGTAGAGGTTCAAAATGCATTGGACAATTCAGGATGTAGGGATATTATCCTGTCCAACCCATACAATTCCTCAGTGTTGGTACTAAACCAGGCTCCTTTCCCAAGGGTGGAATGTAACACACCTGAACTGGAGGGTGTTGATTTGAACAGTAATGATAAGGCGAAAGAGGTAGGTTCCAAAATTCCTTTAGCTCAGCTTTTCAATTCAGTAGATAACGGTCCCAAGGATAACGAAGAAGAGCCTAGGGAGGATGAAGTTCAAATGTTTCACTAGCGGACCACCCCTTACAACCTAAGAAATAGACAAGATGGTGGTCATGCTAGAGGTCCTTTTACGACCTCCACTCTGCTGAACAATTTTAGCACCCCTCCTAATCCGAATGAAAATAATAACCTAGGTTTTCCCCATACACCCACGTGGTACCTCAGCAGAAATAAACAGCAAAACAACAACCAAAGCACTGCCACCTCCTCCAAAAATGTGTCGTGTGATCAAGAAATTGAGCAGATGGGGGAGTATATCGCAGAGGAATTTAAAAAGGTGAAGCTAAGCGTGTCGGCATTTGAGCTTCTAAAGGTGCTTGCCATCAGGAATGCCTTTTTCAGGATGATAAATGGGACTGCACCACAGGATTCAACTTAGGAAACTCCGGCGAGGAAGGTCTCCTTTCACGATCAGCCAAGTGAGTCAGTTGTTAGGCAGATCTTCAACAGTAAAGCTGACCCATAGCAAGTCAGCAAGCGAACAAACAACCCGACCAGGTAGCTAGTCAGGTACAAACCCAAAGCAAAGACAATGAGAAATATTAAAGACAAGTCGCTCAGGTGGACATTTCTGGAGGATTGTTTCAAGGGAAATTCAAAACTCCTCCCTTTCTAACCACCATCCGTGTGTTTGGGAAGAACCTCCATAATTGCTTACTTGATTAAGGAGCCTCGGCTAATGTCATGCCCCTGGGCATGTGCAAAGCACTCAGAATAATGCCAACTCCTTCCTGACAAAAGGTGACACAGCTCGATAAAACAAAGATCAACATAGTGGGGGAAATTATAAGAATACCTATGTAAGTTGCTGTTGATCCCCGGATCCAGTAGACCATTGAAATTCAGGTGGTCAACATCCCAGATACATATGGTATAATCCTAGGAAGGAATTTCATGAGGGCACTGAACAAATACGCCGCGACTGATTACTCACACATGTGGTTGCCATGGAAGGGAATGCTGAATCAGATTCAGATTGATCAAGAACCAAAGATGATATTCATGATCACCAAGTACAACAACACGAATGAGGTGTTGTATACTGAAACAGGTTTGGGAAATTATTCTCCAGTATCGTATCAGAACTAACAGGAATACTTTGAAGAAGAAGGAACGAAAGAGGTTTTCCTTGATCTATGGAGCCTGCCTGCTAATTTGACCAACATATCTCAGAGCACCGAAGTGCAGGTAGAATCTGATGATGAAGAATCAGGAGTGGATAATAGTCTAGGATTGCTCGATGGTTTCCAAGATTTTATGGAAAAATGTGTTCAGGACCAGCTCAATTTGGGAACTCGAATGAACTTTAAGGAACTCTTACTCCCTAACTGGTGTTGAGTACACAATGTTGCTCACTCAAAATTTGAATACTGTTTGTGTCAAACAACAATTGAACATGTCAAAAAATAGGCTACTCCGAAGGAGAAAACAGGATCAGCACTACACGAACAAACATGTTTCGTCCCCGCACCTCCTAAAGCTGTTACTGAAATGAAAGCTACCCCGAAGGTAAAAGCTGGATCCATCAGCCCTACGCCCAAGGACTCTTCTAGATTCTGGATGTTGTGCTTTGATGGCTCCAAATCCAAACACAGAGCTAGGGTAGGTTTCGAACTAATCAGTCCTAAAGGTAAATCATATTTTTTTGCTCATACATTGTAGTTTTATTGTACTAACAATGTAGCAGACTACCAAGCTTTGGTCTTGGGCCTCTTAATGGCATTAAGAAAGGACGTCAAAGTGCTCCAAGTGTATGAAGATTCGGATTTGGTTGTAAAATAGGTTAGGAAGCTTTATTCCTGCTATGATAGGAGACTCACTAACTACCGGCACCGCGTATGGGATCTATTGGAAGGGTTGGATGCCTTCAACATTTAGTTGATTTTGCGCACTCAAAATCATACTACCAATGCCTTGGCATAGGCGACAAGCAAACTACAGCCGTTATCCCTATCTGGCCTTAGAAGATTCATGGTGGAGCTCACCTCTGTCCCATCAGTGCAAGATAATGTAACCAATTTCTAGGTATTCAACGATGACAAACATATCTTGGATTTTATCACCAGTTCGGATGTGTTTGCCACACAGATAATTGATGAGGCTGAACCTCAAGAGGTGGATCTAGATATAGGAGTCATTAACCTGAAGACTAATACCATCCCCAGGGGAATGGTTCAATTAGAGTGGATCTTTGACCTTGATTAGATTAGAGACCAGAACCAACAAGCTAAGAAAGATACCATCAACAACCAATGCAACATTTACAATCTAGGGACAATTGAAAATGCTAAGAATGTGTTCATTGGCAAGGTGTGTGCTCCTAAAGAAAGAGAGGGGATAATTGAAGCTCTACGAAAGTATAACGACATCATCGCCTGGACCTATGATGATCTCAAGACATATGACACGTCGATTATCACACACACTATCCCTTTCAGACCAAATGCAAAGTCGTTTCGACAGTGGCAGTGCCCTGTCTACACTTTATTGGAACCAATAATATATAAGGAAGTACAAAAGTTGTTGTTAGCCAGGATCATCTTTCTGATTAGACACTCCACATGGGTAGCAAATTTGGTTCCTATCAAAAAGACAAATGGGGAAATCAGATTGTGCATGGACTTCCGTAATCTGAACCGGGCCTCAGAGAAAGACAACTATCATGTACCCTCATTGGACGAGGTGTTACAGGTAGTAAACGAATCCTAGATGATGTCCTTCCTAGATGGATATTCAGGATATAACCAGCATATGGTGTAGTACGAAGATCGACACAATACAACATTCACCACCAAGTGGGGAACTTTCACATACAGAAGAATACCGTTCGGGCTAATCAACGTTGGCGCCACTTTCCAGCACGCCATGGATATTCCATTCAAGGACCTAATAGGCAAGTGCATAAATATCTACATGGATGATTTTACAGTGTTTTCAAAATAGCGAGGTAATCATGTCACTGACTTATGCAAGGTCTTTGAAAGGTGTTGCGCATTTGGGGTTTCCCTTAACCCGAAGAAGTGCATCTTTGGGGTCACTGAGGGGAAGTTCCTTGGACATGTCTTGTCAGAGCAAGGAATTTCTATTGACCCCAAACGTATCCAATCCATGATGAAAATCCAGCAGTCAGGTAGCAAGAAGGAATTAAAATCTTTTTTTGGAAAGATTAACTTTGTTTGCAAGTTCATCATTGGCTTCGTAGAAATAGTCAAACCACTCAATGCCATACTAAAATAGGACACTAAGGTCGAGTGGACTCCCGAAGCGAAGCAAGCTTTTGGGGAAATCAAGAAATCAAGCATTGATGCCCTGTGTTGGTCAGCCCCAATTACCTAAAGCCCTTCTACATATACTTCTTTGCTTCAGATCATTCATGCGCTAGTATCTTGACGTAAAAGGATGATGAGGGGAGCAAACATCGGATTGCATTCATGAGTACACCCTTGAAGGATGCTAAACTACACTATCATAACGTTGAAAAATAGGCATATGCCCTTGTTAAGGGAGTCAAGAAGTTCCAACATTATATGTTACGCAACATGTGTTTGCTATAGTTCCTGACCCTACGCTATGGTGAATATATTGCTTATGTAGAATGAATTAGGGGAGCGAAGGGAAAAGTGGATTACATTGCTGCAGGAATATGATATGGAAATATAGATGATGAAGCTGGTAAGAGGGTAGGCACTCGCCAGAACGATGGAAGAGGTAGTTATTGATGCTGGACCTGAACTCACGGTACAACAGTACCAGCTGGAGGATGTCTCCCCAAGGGAATGGTACGACGACATAGTTTATTACCTGCTGAATTATAAATTTCCACCTCATCTGTAGGGAGTCCAAAGATGAGCCCTTAGGTTGAAAAGCGGCAGTTATATGTTGCAAGGCGCCATATTATTCAAGAAGAATAATGAAGGTATCTATTTGAGATGCCTTGGTAGGGAGGAAGTTGATCGCGTCCTTAAGGAATTCCATGATAAATTCAGAACTGGTCATGGTTCTGGTTTATCAACTGCACACCAAATATTGAGAGTTGGGTATTATTATCCCACCATTTTCAAGGATGCTGACGGTCATGTTCGTACTTGCCACGTGTGCCAGACAGTTGCTGCCTAGGAAAGGAATGCTAACATCCCATTGTAGCCTATTCTAGAGGTAAGACCGTTCGCACAATGGGGTCTCAACTTCATTGGTCCGGTAATCACTCCATCATCTATGGGACACAGGTACATTCTAACCGCTTCTAATTATTGCACTAGATGGACATAGGCAATAACTTGTAGGCAATGTACAACTGAAGTCGTAACCAATTTTTTAGAAAGTTTCATTTTAAATCATTTTGATTGCCCATATGCTCTAGTATGCAATAATGGCCCTGTGTTTGCTTCATTAAAATTCATGAGTTGGGCCTTTGACTATGGCATCGCCCTCAAATTTTTATCTAATTATTACCCTCAAGGCAACGGCCTTGTTGAGTCCACCAACAAGAACTTGATCACGGTGATCAAGAAGCTGCTAGATAGGAATCCTAAGGATTGGCATACCCAACTTCGTTTCACCCTGTGGGTGGATCGCACCCATCACAAGGCTGCCCAAGGAGATTCCCCATATCATCTCATCTATGGCTTAGAGCACGTCTTTCCCATACATGTGAAAATCTCCACCCTTCAGCTTGTCAATGATTTTTATGAAGGAGGAGACCGCAAAGAAGCTCGCCTTGCCGAGCTATTGCACCTTGAAGAAGTACAAGACTGTGCAATAGAAATTTTGCCGAACATTAGGGCGTAGTCAAAATATGGTTCGACTGTCGAGCCAAAGTTAAGGTCTTCCGCATTTCTGATCTAGTCCTTTACTAGGACAAGGCCCATGAAAAGAAAGGGGGACACAACAAATTCGACAAGCTTTGGCTTGGCCCCTTTCAGATTGCTGAAATCCTTGGAGATAATGCCTTCCACCTAAAGACTCTCACTTTTGAAGACGTCTTGTTGCCTGTCAATGGGTAGCACCTTAAGCATTACTTCCAAGCCTGAGATCTTTCGGAGTTGTATGTGTAAATACCTATACATAGGTTGGAATAGGTTTCCTGCTTTTTTCTTTGGTTTTTCTCGTTGTCCTGGCTATTTTGGTCTTGATCTTGGAAGAGTCTTCCCGTTTTGCTATGGTGGCCATGCTTGACTCGATAAGTGGTTTGCTCTACTGCCCACTCTTGCATTGTTCTCTAGATAAACCTTCATTCCCTACTGCTAACCTCTGAAAACCCCTACGCATCGGTTTTCAACTTTTGAACTCTGAACTAACCTAGGATGGCTATCCACTTGAATCCCCTGCATTTATCGTGGAACACACAGAAACAAACTTTAACATTTTCAAAGAATGGTATAGTGATTACTGGGAGGAAGGGATAAGTGAAAAATCTAAAGTCTACTCCAGTGACCACTATGATTCCCAAGCCCATAGGGAGCTTCATCGATCACACGGTTGAACAGAAAGAGAGAAAAAAAAATATACTGCAAAGAATATCAAATAAAAGGAATAGATAAAGTAAAATAACAATCGTATGGGTGTGCAAATATCTCTATCAGGGCTATAGATGCATGGCTGGTAGTAGAGCTATGTTCATGGGGTCATAGCAACAACTCTGTCGAGGTTATAGATGCCTAACTGGCAGTGGAGCAATGTCCAGGTTACTTTTGGTTTCAAGCGAACTACGTAGATTATCTCTCCCAACCAGTAGTTGCTTGTGCTATCTCCGAGGAAAGGAAATGAACTCACCATGCACACACCTCCATGATGATGTTGCAGTTTGATTCAACCTTGCCCTCCTTAACCTGTTCTCAGTTCAGCTTTGAAAATCAGCTCTAGTCTGCGAAACCAAAGATCATGGGTTCAGAATGAATATTTATCTTTAAAACACTAGGAGTGTTCTCCTAGCGGAGTCGCCATTTGCTATGCCTATTGCACACATGCCCCATTCGGAATGGGGACCCTCTCTTCCCTATTTTTGATTGTCGGGTCCTTTTGGACTTTGCCTCGTTCTACATTCCTGTTTTGCACCCTGAAGGGTCAACATATTCCCAAAAGACACATATTAAGTTTGACCAAACTTGACCCCTTTAAAGATGCTAAATTTGAAGTCAGTTCGGGTTTCCCTTGTCAGAATGCCCTTCGGATGTCCATGGCCCCTTTCGGGTCTGGACCCTCAGGTTTCCCTATCCAAATTCTCGTTCTGAGTTTCCTACTGCCAGCGTCCAGCACCCAACGTCTTTTCTGACACCGCACCTCGGATCTCAAATTTTCGTGTCCAAGATTCCACCTAAACTTCGTCATTCTTCGCAGCCATAGTTGGACGTCTTTTCGGCCATCGGACTCTGGGTCGCCCGCTGCTGCCTAAGAGATTTCAACTCACCAACCTTTCGAACTGTCGTACGAAGCATTAATTTGTTGTATTAATGGCATTTTGGGCTATTTAAAGTGGATTTTCGGCTATCATTCTCACCCGACAGAAGTGATAGAGAAATTTGCAGAGCTCCCCAACATCCAACATTCTCCACCCCCACGCTCGAGCTCTCATCCGACCGTTTTCCACACATTCAACACCACCCTCTTCAGTATTTTGAGGTACGTCCACCATCTACGTGCCTTGTCTTCCTTTTCGTCCAAATCCAAAATGAACTTCGACCCACTTGCTAGAATTAGGTCTTCTTTCACGCCAACCCTCAATTGAGCAAATCCAACATCGGGAAACACCTTTGAGAGCTCCATACCTAATTTTCCCTTCCAAACGGCATTCTGCCAAGGGAACTCCAGTCCTAGGAACCCAGGTCACCTGCCTTCCTTTCTAATGATGTTTTATCAAATTTTATTCGATTATCAAATATGAATAATGATTGTGGAGCTAACCTTGATGTGCAGGGACTTGTCCGAGGCTGTTTTTTCATATTTTATGTTATTGATTCATGTCTTTTTTGCAGGATTTATGGAATACGACGCAGAAAATTATGGTGCCTCCAAGGAGAAGGGGAAAGGAATAGCCAAGGCACCCTGAGGCAAGGAGGATAAGGATTAGATGAAGTACAAGTTTCAAGGGGTGCCCTTACAATCCAGAATGACCACTCTTTGGAGAGATGTCATGGATACCAATATCGGTCAGGTCGATGTTGATGAGTTTACACAGAGAGTCAGGGTGAATCCCAAGACAGAAAATGTGAGGTTGATAAGGAGCAACAGAATTGCCAAAGCTGCAAGCTTCCCGCCATCCTTGGCTGCCCCAGAATTGGTAATGGAATGCGCAGAGGCATATCAACCTGAGACCCGAACTATAGTGGACCGGGATGGGAATATCCTTGCGGATATGTCCCCATCGAGTATAATGACATCTTTCCACATTCCTGCCTTGAAGAGCATGGAGACCCCCACTATAGAAGAATGCAAGGAATTATGGGAGCAAGATCCACTGAAATGTAAGAAACTAATCAATCAGTATTGGTTGAAGGACAAGCAGGGTAGTGCCAGAAACCTCCCTCAGGAGTTTTTTCGCAATGATTTCTTCGAGGATTACCATGACCTCGTGACCTTGTTAAGTCGAGTGATGGGTCTTTCTACTACGACCTTCTTCTAGGAATGGATGTTCTACTTTGTGGAGCAGATTCTCCGCGGTGATGGTACTGCCTTTTATTGGGCGGAGATAATCAGTGATTGCTTCCACAAACAGTTTACAAGTGTGAAGAAGACCTCCAAGTTCTACATGACATCCTACTTGGTATACTCCCTTGCAGACCAGTGACACTATAATGGATTAACTATGGTACCGAGTGAGGCATCAGGGGCAGAGCTCAAGCCTTATGATAAATACCCTCAACTGTAGTACTGAAACTTCAAGAAGGATTATTGCAGGGTGAATGATGCATTCATCGCCTACATCATTCGATCTCTAGGAGGCGACTTTCAGAGAAGAGTTTCCCATAGTGCCAGAGCCCTCCTTAGGCAATACGCCTTCCTATAGAAAGACCAAACAAGCTGCCTCGGTACCCCAACGACCGGATTATACTATTAGAGTTGACTTGGTAGCTACGATACATCCATAATATCTTGAGCAACAAGCATCTGGTGGGTACACCTTACCCCATTGGGCTCGACCAAGGAATGTACAAGATTCATACCTCCCAGTGTGCAGGATACTTAGATTGGGAGTTGGCTAATTACCACTTCTAGCAATATACAGCTCGACCTCGAATTGACTCATATGGTCATAAGGCATTGGGACAGGAGTATGCCCACCTCCACAATGTTGAGGATTTTTGGGCTAATTGTAGAGATGATCTTGAAGTGCAGCTATGGCACTAAATGCGCATGACTTCCCTCTACGTGCAGAGAATAAACTTGTGCTAGTTCCTGATCAACTTGAGGAGGATGAAAGCACAGTGATCGATCCGGGATATGATGCCATCACCAACTTTCCACTACCTATGATTGATTGGAACAAGCGAGAGGTTGATGACCTCGACATACTCACCAAACCCGTTGAAGTCCAGATGAGGGCATGGATCGACCAACAGGTGGCTCGACTGAAACAACAAGGAGTCACCTTAACGTTTAAGGGACTAGAAAGTGAATCAAGTGGCTCTGATGGTGGAGTGGCTACCGCTACAACTAGGGAAACATCCAAAACCCCACCATCAGTCAAAACCAAAAAGAGAAAAGAAGCCAGTGAGTAGCTACCCAAACTAAAGGTTTATGCTTGAAAGGCATCAGAGGGCGAGCCACCAAAGAATAGAGAAAAACAACTGGGGCCGCGAAGACGACTATGATACCTAGAGGTCCACTCCTCGGGGAAGGAGGAGAAGGATCTGACCCACCGAGGTCTCCATCCACTGCAATTTTTGTTGCTATTGCAACCATTCCGCATGCTTCACTTGTCGTTTCCGCTTCCTCCCCGCCTGTAGTGGACATCTTTGTCCACCTTGATTCCACCTCTCCAATCATGCAAATTATTCCTGTGGATTCATCCTCTACCATGACCTCACCGGTCTCCTCTTCCTCTATGTCTCCTTTGCTTCCCTCCATTTTTGCTGCTACGATGCTTGCCCTTAGCCTCCTGGAATCCTTTGTGAAGTACATGCAAAATGTGTCATCCGAGCTTTCGGGGATGCTTACTAATCCAATGGTTCAAGCCGCAATAGCTTAGGCTATGGCCCATGCTCCAGCTCTCCCTCCCCCTATCAAACCACCAAGAATGGAGGCAATAATGCAGATATCCGATGAACTTGAGCGACAACAGCTAGAGGTTGCAAAGGGGCCAAAAGACGAAGAATTTGAATACCACGAGCATCCACTATTCAAACGCTGGGAGATAGATGAGGTAGCCTACGAATCCTCCAGTGAGAGCAGCGAGGGGCTAGATGTTGAACTAATCAGGGAAATAAATGACCCTGAGCTCAATGCAAAGTGGGGCAAGCAGCTTAAGGAGATTGAGGATAAGGAAGCTGAGGATCGGCTTGCACGTGAAGAGGAAATTGCTGCTCCAATGACTAAAAGCAGCAGGTCTCCAACTGAAGGGCATGGCCAAACCCCAGAACACGATGAGGAAGCATCCCTCTATAAAGATGAGCAAGAGGATAGGTCCGGGGAACATGAACACAATCAAAATGAAGAAGAGAGGGATGCTAAAAGGGAAGATCCCTCCGATGAGCAGCTGCACATTGAGTCTCCCACTAAACATGAAATGCTCAAACAAGACTCTGATGAGGAGAAAGAGGATGCAAGAATTGAGAAGATGGCTCTTGTTGTCAGAATCATTGAGCTTGAGAAGGAGGACAATGGGAATCAAAGTGGACCACCCACACAAGAGCCCCAAATACCCGATTAGATGGAGAGGTAGTTGAAGCAAAAGACTCCCACCCCAAAAGCTCCTAAAGCAAGGCTGGAAGCCATACTGACCAGAGCATAGATAAGCACCAAGAAAGAGAAAAATCCAAAGATCAGATCGAAGGTGACCATGGATGCCTCTAGATCTAGGGCGGTAGAAATAGCGACATCGGTGGTTGGAGAGCAAGGAATAACTTATAGCGTCTCCACCATTGACTTGGGAATGACCACAAGGGAGCAAAAGGTTGACCACCTCTAGGAATAGGTCGCCATGGCGGCACATCTTATCCAATAGGATAAGGTTTCTAAGGAGGAACTCAAAGCACAAGTGGCTGATCTGACGACATATATTCAGCAGTGGTCATCCCTGGATGAGCAGCCCACTACATCATCAGCCCCACCTCAATTGCTATCTCAAGAGTAGATCAATAAATTGGAGAAGAGAAGGAACTTGGATAAGACTACGGAAAACTAGTTCTAGTAGGTCTTAGACATGGGAAACGCAGGTATCAACTTTGCTGTCCGAACAACAAATAAGTTCTTAGAAGTACAAAGAACTCTTGAGGGTACAAGGCAGGTCTGCGAAGAGTTCCCAGGGAAATACAGAGCAGCCTACCCGAAAATTGAGGCCATACTAGGATTGCCAAGCGAGGTCTGGGAGAAGGACCTCACCCTCAAAGATGATGACCACTAGTTAGTGGATGTATGGAAGCAAGATTTCGATCACTGGAGGAAAAGGCTGGAGCAGATCCTGGAATGTATAGTGCTAGATATCGAATGGGCCAAGGAGCCCAAAGAGGATTGCGCTCTGTACCTCAAGCTAATGATGGGGTACGAGCTACCCGTTGTTCAAATAAATCCAAAGAGCATAAATCCCCACTTCTTAAAGAACATGGAAGATGGGATGTCAGCTGAGGTTACCACAGATTTTTTGAGTTTTGCCTCTGGAGCCTTTGCCCAGTCAGAGATTTTCAGAAGCAATGCTGCAAAGTATGATGACGACTAGAAGAAGCTTGTCAGTGATTCCCAAGAATGGAGCTACCAGGTGTTGCGATCGGATATCATGGAAGTAGATAAGCTTCAGTCAATGATCTTGAACTTCATGGAATATGCAGCATTAAAGAAGCACGAAGGAAACCCTATCATCGATGAATAATTCCTCAAAGAGTAGCTGCAGCAAAGGGGAAACAACAAAAGGACAAAATTGCTATAGTGCTGCCACTAGATGACAAAATAGAGAAGAGACAAGAAATGTTTTACAAATTTAATATATTTGGGGGTAGGTGAAACCCTAGTGTAAAGTGAATCTTGGCCACACAATAGAATCAAATCTTCAACTCTCATTTTTCTTTTTGAAAACTATAAATAGAGCTCTCCTCTCATTTTAAGAGAGTTGAGTTGTTGTAAAGTCATGCTGCATAAATTATAATAGAAAATACAATCATTTTTTGGTGTATTTTTGGGTTTCTCCACTTGTTTCATGATTCTTTTCCCTTTAATTAAAACTTTACTTCAAGTTACTTTGTTGTTCTAGTATCCTTTAGTTAGCTTTAGTGGACTTAGTATGTTGTCTTTGGCTTTGAAGCTTTCTGCTATGTGTATGCTTTCCTTGTCCATACTTTTGGTCATTTGCTGCTGCTAAATGACTGTGTAAAGTCAGCCTAGACTATAATTTCATAGTTGCTCTTTAAACTTTGTCTTTGTTCACATTTATATGGTGAATGAATGATGAATATTTGCAGTCCTTAGAAGATAGCATAGATTTCATGACATTGTGAGAATTCAGATTAAGTGAAATTCTATTTAAGGAAATTGTCCATAGCAGGAACCTCCATGATCACTGTTCATCGGTAGTTGCAGGTTCAAGAACCATCCTTCTTCCTCGCCCTTTTTTCATTTTTTCTTAGAAACAATCTGTGCTAAGGTTCATTGCACATTGTAAAGCCAAATCCAACGAAACAATGGAGTCCAAGACTGTTGTCTGAACCTACAAAAAAAGTGCAGTAATTTCATATCTGAAGAACTTCATTCGTTGACCCAATTCTCCTACAGCTTTAAATCACGTAAGACCACCTTGTGATTCTAGCAAATCACATTATACAACTGAAAATATTCCAAGCACTGTCAAGACCTGACATCCAAGAGACCTTGGGATAGTGTTCTGCAATTTGATTGTGGAAGATTGTCTTTCAAGAGAGGTGATGCACCTAGGCATCACCTGTGTTGTGAAGTGCATAAAACACCATTAACAAGTTTATGTTCCCTAGTAAATCTACAAACTTGAGGAAGAGAATCTTGTGAAAGGGGTGACTCTTGCATTGAGGTAGGGAGCTCAATTAGGGGTGGTGCACACCCTTCATCACCTGGCAGAAGGGAAATAGTGTTTGGCTGCAACATATGGGAGTTGGGGTATAATGTGCCATGCAAAATATCCCATGGATGTTGGGAGCTATAATTATTCGAGTTTAGAATAACACTACCATATAAGATGTCATTCAATGGCACAAACTCTTTTGAAGATGTCCCTTGTTCTTGTAGATCATACATTATTTTTTCATGAAAGATCACATCTTTGTTGTGTGTGACCTATTTGGAGGTAGGATCCCACAACCGATAACCCTAATTTTTATCTTCATATCTGAAAAAAAAACACCTTTTTGATATTGCATCTATCTTTGTTCATTTCTTTTATGGAATGTGAAAAAATTCTTCACACTAGAACACTTGTAGGTGATTGTAACAAATTATCCTTTCCACCCACTCCTCAGGAATTTAAAAATCCAACGCGAAGATGGACTGCAATTAATTAAATATATTTTTGCACATTTACACCCTCTGCCCAAAATTATTTTCCTGAACTAGCATTTGAGAGCATGCTTTGTTCTCTCTCCAAAATAGTTGTTTTCATTCTCTTAGTTGCACCGTTCTCTTGATGTGTAAAAGGAACAATTTAATCTTTTTAATACCATTTTCAACACAAAACTGATCAGACTCTATAGAGAACAATTCACCACTTTTATCTATTTTCAAACACAATTTTTTTTCGGTTTGATTTTCTACAAGTTCTTTAAAAGGTTTAAGCATTTTAAAAACTTCATATTTTTGTTTCAACATATAAACCCAAACCTTTCTAGTGCAATCTTTGATATTAGTGATAAAAAAATTTGACCCACCAATAGAAGTTACCTTTGTACCACCAAAGACATCAAAGTGCACTAATTCCAAAGGTTGTGTCTTCTTGTCATGTTCTTTGGTGGATAATTTTTTCCTCTTTATTCCATATATGCAATGCTCACATAGCTCTAAATCCATGGATTTTAGCCCCAAAAGTTTATCCTTTTTGTGAAAAATATCAAGGTCATGTTTGCTCATGTGTCTAAAGTCTTTTATGCTAAAGTTTGGTGCCATTGTCCACAAATACCATTGAAACTCCCACTTCATCTTGAATTTCTGGAACATATAAAGTGACAGGTTTTCTACCTCTATAAATCACCAAAGACCCTTTGGTTACCTTCCATATACTTGATTCAAAAGTAATGTTGTAGCCTTGAGCATCCAATTTTAAGACACATAGGACAATTGAGAAGGGGGCTAAATTAGTTGTATATTAAAAACATCAAATCCTTATTATGCATCAACATGAATGTAAAAAAATGAAACAATAACACACCAACAACCATACATAATAGAACACCAGATTTATGTGGAAACCCCTAATTAGGGAAAAACCTTGATGAGGATTAACTCACATATATATGAATATCAACATCGATTACAAAAGTCTCATTGTCAAAAGGGCTCATTGCTCAAAGGACTCACTGTCCAAAAGAAAGAAGGGATCACTACATGGATAGAAAGAGAATAGAAAGAGACTACTACAAGGAGGTTCACTACCTCAAAACAACAAGAGAATCCACCACAACTCTACACCATCCACAACCTTCTACTCACTTTCTCCAACAACTTCAGGCACACTGAAATGTAGACACCTTCTTCTCATTGCTTCTAATAGTCATAAACATTCATGCTCACACTCAGATCACATTCACATCATTTCACATCTTTTATACTTAAACCCTAATCCATCAACCTAATTTATTAAACCTTAATGGACCTATACCCTATACACTTAACCTTGGATTCTCAACCCTAAACATTATCCCTCCGCCCTCAAACTTCTACCCTATACACTATACCATCAACCCCTTACTTATGCCCTAAACTGTCAACCTTTATCCCTATGCCTTATACCCTCAAACTTAAACCATGAACTTTATACCTTAGACACTCAATCTTGAACATTATCCCTCAGTTGTAAACCCTTAACCCTATACCCTCAACCTTATACTTAAGCCCTAATCCCTCAATCCTTAACCCTATACCTTAAACCTTGAACCCTACAATCTCAACCCTCATCCCTATACCCTATAACCTCACCCTTATACTTACACCCTAAACCATACACTCTCGACCCTTTACCCTATGCGTTATACCCTCAATCCATACCCTAAACCCTAAACCCAATATCCTAAACCTTAATCCCTATACATTAAACACTTAGTCTTATACACTCAATGAGTTGAATATTATCCCTCAATTGTAAACCCTCAAGCTATTACTTATGCCCTAATCCCTCAATCCCTAACCCTATACCCTATACCCTCACCCTTCTATACCCTAAACCCAAAACCCTTACATACATACATACAAGCATACATACATACATATATACATACATACATACAAGCATACATACATACATACAAGTATACATACATACATACATACATGCATACATACATACATATATACATACAAGAATACATTCATATATACATACATGCAAGCATACATACATACATATATATAGGCATACAGGAATACATACATACACACAAGTATACATTCATACATATACATTTAAGTACACAAACATACATACATATACAAATATAGATACCTAAAAATATACATACAAACATACATTTAACAAACTTGCACTGTAAAAACAATTTCAAGATAGACATAATGCGAGTGTAATAATGCGCTCATGCTATGCCTTGCTTTGGGAAACATAAAGTGAGACAAAGCAAAAACAATCAAACTATAAGGCAAGACGTAACACGAGTGCATTATAACGTTCTCACGTTATGTCAAAACTATGACATAACATGAGTGCATTATAATGTGCTCGCGTTATGTCTTGCTTTGGGAATCCCCAAGTCTTTGGCTTGGATTTGCTTTGGATTATAAACTCAAAGGCTTGGAGTGCCTTCCCAACTTCCAAAGACATGTTTTTCATATTCTACAAAATTTCACATAATCTCCTTCGTGCTAACCGTCAGATTTGCATGTGTTTCAAGGTCGAGTAAATCAAACACCTAGGTAATGTTAAGGTTTTCATCTTTAATTTATTTTGTTTGTGTGTATGTTTTTGTCAAAAATCAATATTTGGTAGTTTTTAATTTATATTTTAACCATTCATTGAAATTTTAAATAAATTACATTTTTATAAACTAGACTACATTATACATATTCAAAAAAAATTATTTTCTATTAGTTTTCAAAAATTATAGGGGTAGCACGACCAAATTTCTATTTTTCAGGTTGTGTCAACTTTAAAAATTAGTAAAAAATCATATACTCATTAAAAAATTATTTGAAAAATGAGGCATAAACTACATTTTGTTAGCCAATTTCTCACTAAAGCGATTTTAAAAATACTAAAAACAACACTAATTTCCTTGGTTCCCTTTCTTGAACCCCTTAATCTCTACCATTTAAAAAAAAAAAGAGTAGTTTAAAAAGTAGACTCGAAGCACTATGACCCTTGTTTTTGTTGCATCTAATTTTTTTGAGTGTAACTATCCTCAATTTCTCATCCAAGGTCAATATTTCTTGATTTCAAAAAAAATGTGGCCTCTTAAGACCCCTTTTTGGCCCCTCATCTTTGTGCAATTACCCTCATGCCAAATCTGTCAACAATCTTTTCAATATATTTTCCTTCTGAAAATTTCAATTCTCTTTTTTGTCTATCCCTGATAATAGTCATTCTAAGAAATTTCTTGGAAGCACCTAACTCTTTCATAGAAATTTCTTTAGCCAATTGTTGTTTCAAATTGCTAACAATTACCATGCTAGTTCCGCTCACTAGCATATCATCAACATATAACAATAGCAAAACAATTTCACCATTTTGTAAAACTTTGTAATAGACACAAGGATCAGTTTCACATCAAATAAATTTTTCTCAACCATAAAATAGTGAAATTTTAAATACCATTGACGACGAGCTTTCTTTTGTCCATACAAATTGCGATTCAATTTGCAAACTAGATCCTCATTACTTCCTTTTTTGAAGCCCTAAAGTTGTTGCATATAAAACTTCTCATCCAAATCATCATGGAGAAACATTGTCTTGACACCAAGCTGCTCCAATTCTAGGTCATACACAATAGATAATCCCAACATTATTCGAATGGAATTCATTTTCACTACTTGTGATTTTTTTTTGAGAAATCTATACCCTTCTTCTGATCATAACCTTTCACCACCAATCTATCCATGTACCTTTTCTTCCCACAATCTTCTTCCTTCAGCTTGTATACCCACGTTTTTTTATAGATTTTCAGTGAGGTGGAAGAGGGACCAAACCCCATGTGTGGTTAGCCATCAAGGAACACATCTCATCTTGCATATTTTGTATCATCTTTGTCTTGACATACTTCTTCAAATGTAGTAGGTTCTCCTCCATTGAAATTAGAAAATGTTGAATAAAATCATTGTACTTACATGGAGGTTTATGTTCCCTAGTAAATCTATGAACTTGAGGAAGAGACTCTTGTGAAAGGGGTGACTCTTGCATTGAGGTAGGTAGCTCACTTAGGGGCACTACACACCCTTCATCACATGGCGGAAGGGAAATAGTGTTTTTCTACAACATATGGGAGTTGGGGTATAATGTGCCATGAAAAATATCCCATGGATGTTGGGAGCTATGATTATAAGAGTTTAGCATAACACTACCATCTAAGATGTCATTCAATGGCACAAACTCTTTTGAAGATGTCCCTTGTTCTTGTAGATCAGACATTACTTTTTCATTAAAGATCACATCTTTGTTGTGTGTTACCTATTTGGAGGTAGGATCCCACAACCAATAACCATAATTTTTATCTTCATATCTGAAAAAAATACACCTTTTTAATATTGCATCTAGCTTTTTTAATTTCTCTTGTGGAATGTGAACAAATGCTTCACACTAGAACACTTACAGGTGATTGTAAGAAATTCTCCTTTCCACCCACTCCTCCTTAGGAATTTCAAAATCAACGAGAAGATGGACTCCAATTAATTAAATATATTGTTGCATGTTGACACCCTCTACCCAAAATTATTTTCCCAAACCAACATTTGAGAGCATGCTTCATTCTCTTTCCAAAATAGTTATATTCATTCTCTCAATTGCACTGTTCTCTTGAGGTGTAAAAGGAACAATTTTAATATTTTTAGTGCCATTTTCTACACAAAATTGATCATAATCTATAGAAAACAATTCACCACTGTTATCTATTTTTAAACACTTAATTTTTTTTTTGTTTTGATTTTCTACAAGTTATTTAAAAGGTTTAAGCATTTTTAAAACTTCATATTTTTGTTTGGACATATAAATCCAAACCTTTCTAGTGCAATCTTCCATAAAAGTGATAAAATGGTTTCGCCCACCAATAAAAGTTACCTTTGTAGGACCAAAGAAATCATAGTGCACTAATTCCAAAGGTCATGTCTTGTTGTCATGTTCTTTGGTGGAGAATTTGGTCCTCTTTTTTTCCATATATGCAATGCTCACATAGCTCTAAATCCATAGATTTTAGCCCCAAAAGTTGATTCTTTTTGTGCAAAATCTCAAGGTCATGTTTGCTCATGTGTCTAAAGTCTTTTATGCTAAACTTTGGTGCCATTGTCCACAACTGCCATTGAAACTCCCACTTCAGCTTGAATTTCTAGAACATATAAAGTGTCAGGTTTGCTACCTCTATAAATCACCAAAGATCCTTTGGTTACCTTCCATATACTTGATTCAAAAGTAATGTTGTAGCCTTGAGCATCCAATTGTTAGACACACAGGACAATTGAGAGGGGGGGTGAATCAGTTGTATATTAAAACCTTCAAACCCTTATTATGCATCAACACGAATGTAAACAAACGAAACATCAACACATAAACAACCATACATAATAGAACACCAGATTTATTTAGAAAACCCTAATTATGGAAAAACCACAATATGAGGATTAGCTCACATATAGATGAATATCAACATCGATTACAAAAGGCTCATTGCCGAAAGGGCTCATTACTCAAAGGACTCACTTTCCAAAAGAAAGAAGGGCTCACTGTTTGGATCTATAAAGAGAATAGAAAGAGACTACTACAGGGAGGTTCACTACCTGAAAGGAATAGGAGAATCCACCACAACTCTACACCATCCGCAACCTTCAGCTCACTTCCTCTAACAACTTCAGGCACACTGAAATGTAGACACCTTATGCTCATTTCTTCTGGTAGTCATAGACATTCATGCTCACACTCAGGTCACAACGCTTGATCACATTCACATCATTTCACATGTTTTATACTTAAGCCCTAATCCATCAACCCAATATATTATACCTTAATGGACCTATACCCTATACACTTAACCTTCGACTCTCAACCTTGAACATTATCCATCAACCCTCAAACTTCTACCCTATACCCTATACCCTCAACCTTATACTTATGCCCTAAACCCTCAACCCTTATCCCTATCCGTATACCCTCAACCTTAAACCATGAACCCTATACCTTAGACACTCAACCTTGAAAATCATGCCTCGGTTGTAAACCCTTAACCCTATACTTAAGCCCTAATCCCTCAATCATTAACCCTATACCTTAAACCTTGAACCCTACAACCTCAACCCTTATCCCTATACCCTATAACCTCACCCTTATACCCTAAACCCTGAATATTATCCCTCAACCCTGTACTAAAACCCTAAACCTTATACCTTAAACCTTGAGCCCTACAACCTCAACCCTTATCCCTATACCCTATAACCTCACCCTTATACCCTCAACCCTGTACTAAAACCCTAAACCATACACTCTCAAACCTTTACCCTATACGTTATACCCTCAATCCATACCGTAAACCCTAAACCCAATATCCTAAACCCTAATCCCTATACATTACACACTTAATCTTATACACTCAATGAGTTGAATACTATCCCTCAACTATAAACCCTCAACCTATTAATTAAGCCCTAATCCCTCAACGTCCAACCCTATAACTTATACCCTGACCCTTATATACCCTAAACCCAAAACCATTACATACATACATACAAGCATACATACATACATGCATACAAGCATACATACATACAAGCATACATACATACATACATGCATACATACATATATACATACAAGAATACATTCATATATAGATACATACAAGCATACATACATACATATATACATACATACATACATACATATAGGCATACATACATACATACAAGAATACATACATACATACAAGCATACATTCATATATATACATTTAAGTACAAAAACATAGATACATATACAAACATAAATACATACAAATATATATACAAACATACATACATCAAACATACATTTAACAAACTCGCACAAAAATAATTTCATGATAGACATAATGTGAGTGTGTTATAGTACACTCATGCTATGCCTTGCTTTGGGAAACATAAACCAAGACAAAGCAAAAAAAATCAAAATATAAGGTAAGACGTAACACGAGTGCATTATAACGTCCTCACGTTATGTCAAAACTGTGACATAACGCGAGTGCATTATAATGTGCTCGTGTTATGTCTTGATTTGGGAATCCCCAAGCCTTTGGCTTGGATTTTCTTTGGATTTCCAACTCAAAGACTTGTAGTGCTTTCCCAACGTCCAAAGACATATTTTTCATATTCTATGAAATTTCACATAATCTCCCTCATGTTAACCGTCAGGTTTGCATTTGTTTCAAGGTTGAGTAAATCGAACACCTGGGTAATGTTAGGATCTCTTTTAGCTAGTTAACGATGTAATGTTTTTCACATTTTGACTATGTTAAGGTTTTCATCTTTAATTTATTTTGTTTGTGTGTCCGTTTTTTGTCAAAAACCAATATTTGGAATTTTTTACTTTATATTTTAACCGTTCATTGAAATTTTAAATAAATTACACTTTTATAAACTAGACTCCATTCTACACATATTCAAAAAAAAAATTGATTAGTTTTCAAAAATTATAGGGGTAGCACGACCAAATTTCTATTTTTCAGGATCTGCTCACTTTAAAAATTAGTAAAAAATCATATATTCATTAAAAAATTATTTGAAAAATGAGACATAGACTACATTTTGTTAGCTAATTTATCACTGAAGCGATTTTAAAAATACTAAAAAAAGGTTAACCTTTTGAGGGAGCCACAATAGACACTATGTTATGGTTTTTTGATAAAAACAACACTAATTTCTATGGCTCCCTTTTTTGAACCCCTTAATCTCTACCATTTTCAAATAAAATAGTAGTTTAGAAAGTAGACTCAAACCACTACAACCCTATTTTTTGTTGCATCTAAATTTTTTGAGTGTAACTATCGTCAATTTCTCATCCAAGGTTAGTAATTCTTGATTTCAAAAAAAAAAGTGGCCTCTTTAGACTCCTTTTTCGCCCCTCATTTTTGTGCACTTACCCTCATCCCAAATTTGTCCACAATATTTTTAATATATTTTCCTTACGACAATTTCAATTCTCTTTTTTCTCTATCCTTGATGATAGTCATTCTAAGAAATTTCTTGGAAGCCCCTAAGTCTTTCATAGAACTTTTTTTAGCCAATTGTTGTTTCAAATTGCTAAAAATTACCATACTAGTTCTAGCCACTAGCATATCACCAACATATAACAATAGAAAAATAATTTCACCATTTTGTAAAACTTTGTAATAGACACAAGGATCAGTTTCACATCTAGTAAAAAATTTCTCAGCCATAAAATAGTCAAATTTTAAATACCATTGACGATGAGCTTTCTTTAGTCCATACAAATTGCGATTCAATTTGTAAACTAGATCCTCATTACTTCTTTTTTTGAAGCCTTAAAGTTGTTGCATATACAACTTCTCATCCAAATCATCATGGAGAAACATTGTCTTGGCATCAAGCTGCTCCAATTCAAGGTCATACACAATAGATAATCCCAACACTATTCGAATGGAAGTCATTTTCACTACTGGTGATTTTTTTTGAGAAATATATACCCTTCTTTTGATCATAACCTTTCACCACCAATCTAGCCATGTACCTCTTCTTTTCACCATCTTCTTCCTTCAACTTGTATACCCACCTATTTTTTTGTAGATTTTTAGTGAGGTGGAAGAGGAACCAAACCCCATGTGTGGTTAGCCATCAAGGAACACATCTAATCTTTCATATTTTGTATTGTCTTTGTCTTAACATACTTCTTCAAATGTAGTAGGTTCTCCTCCATTGAAATTAGAAAATGTTGAATAAAATCATTGTATTTAGATGGAGGTTTATGTTCCCTAGGAAATCTATGAACTTGAGGAAGAGAATCCTATGAAAGGGTCAACTCTTGCATTGAGGTAGGGAGCTTACTTAGGGGTGGTGCACACCCTTCATCACATGGAGGAAGGGAAATAGTGTTTGGCTACAACATATGGGAGTTGGGGTATAATGTGCCATGAAAAATATCCTATGGATGTTGGGAGCTATAATTATTTGAGTTTAGAATAGCACTACCATATAAGATGCCATTCAATGGCACAAACTCTTTTGAAGATGTCCCTTGTTCTTGTAGATCAAACATTATTTTTTCATTAAAGATCACATATTTTTCTGTGTGTGACCTATTTGGAGGTAGGATCCCACAACCGATAACCATAATTTTTATCTTCATATCTGACGAAAACATACCTTTTTGATATTCCATCTATCTTTGTTCATTTCTCTTGTGGAATGTGAATAAATGCTTCACACTAAAACACTTGCAGGTGATTGTAATTAATTCTCTTTTCCACCCACTCCTCCTTAGGAATCTCAAAATCCAACGATAAGATGGACTCCAATTAATTAAATATATTGTTGCACATTGACACCCTCTGCCCAAAATTATTTTCCTGAACCAACATTTGAGAGCATGCTTCGTTCTCTCTATAGAATAGTCATATTCATTCTCTCAGTTGCACTATTCTCTTGAGGTGTAAAAGGAACAATTTTAATCTTTTTAATGTCATTTTCTATACAAAATTGATCAAACTCTATAGAGAATAATTCACCAAGTTGTTATCTATTTTTAAACACTTACTTTTTTTTCGGTTTGATTTTCTACAACTTCTTTAAAAGGTTTAAGAATTTTTAAAACTTCTTATTTTTGTTTCGACATATAAACCCAAACCTTTTTAGTGCAATCTTCCAAAAAAGTGACAAAAAAGTTTGACCCACCAATAGAAGTCACCTCTATAGGACTAAAGACATCAGAGTCCACTAATGCCAAAGGTTGTGTCTTCTTGTCATGTTCTTTGGTGGAGAATTTGGTCCTCTCTTTTTTCCCATATATGCAATGCTCACATAGCTCTAAATCCATGGATTTTAGCCCTAGAAGTTGATTCTTTTTTTGCAAAATCTCAAGGTCATGTTTGCTCATGTGTGTTTGAAGTATTTTATGCTAAAGTTTGGTGCCATTGTCCACAACTGCCATTGAAACTCCCACTTCAACTTGAATTTCTAGAACATATAAAGTGTTAGGTTTTCTACCTCTATAAATCACCAAAGATCCTTTGGTTACCTTCCATATACTTTATTCAAAAGTAATGTTGTAGCCTTGAGCATCCAATTGTTAGACACACAGGACAATTGAGAGGCGGGGTAAATTAGTTGTATATTAAAACCTTCAAACCCTTATTATGCATCAACATGAATGTAAACAAATGAAACATCAACACATCAACAACCATACATAATATAACACACCATATTTACATGGAAAACCCTAATTAGGGAAAAAACACGATGAGGATTAACTCACATATATATGAATATCAACATCGATTACAAAAGGCTCATTATCGAAAGGGCTCATTGCTCAAAGGACTCGCTATCCAAAAGAAAGAAGGGCTCACTGCCTGGATAGAAAGAGAATACTATGAGGAGGTTCATCGCCTCAAAACAATAGGAGAATCCAGCACAAATCTACACCGTCTGCAACCTTTAGCTCACTGCCTCCAACAACTTCAGGCACACTGAAATGTATGCACTTTCTCCTTATTTCTTCTAGTAGTCATAGGCATTCATGCACACACTCAGGTCACAATGCTTGATCACTTTCACATCATTTCGCATCACTCAACACAACACTTAATTGACCTTATATATATATCCTCTACAACCTCAAACAATCTTCTCCAAGTCGACTTAGATGAAATGTATGTACCTCAATTGTGAAACCACCAAACAATTCGACACTAAACACCTCCACAATGGAAAGAAGTGAAGGTGGACCACACTAAGGTTAACCAAGATCCAAATCTACATCGACATGCTACACTAATCTTCCACAGTCCACAAAGCACATCTGCAAGTAATACTAACACGCCAGGTTGGCCAAACTGGCATTAATGCTACCAAGCAACAACATACACACTTTACCAAGTTTGAAAATAACTTGCATACCACTTAGAAACATTACACAACATCTTGGAATATCCCAACACCAACAGAATATTCAACAACATTGCCACAAACACCTAAAATTAAGAATAGTACCATTTTGTGCAACCAGTCAAATTGCCACTAAGACACAACACATTAAACAAGCTTGTAGAATAGTTGAACACAAAACCTTCCAAGGGAAGATAGATAAAAGCATCATTATCTTGTTCCCAAATCCACAAGACAAGAAACTTCAACGTGAAGAAATGCAAAGCAATTCCATTTCTCCCAGACAACCTTTTTCATAGTCCAAAACTTTGTCAAACACATCTTAGATATTATCGCACGATTCAAAACCTGAAACTCTGGATATAACACCTCTAAACACCTCTGAACATCGCATACAAACTGCACAAGCATATCTTCAAGCATGAATAAATGCAGAGCACAATATAGAACACACTCCTGCCACCTTGTACATTCTTTATACAAATTTTCTCAAAAGCACTTGGAAACCAAGTGAGCATGTTGCATCTGTAAAACATGCTCAATACCTCAAAAACCTTCTCATCATAACCACACTATAGATTGAAATAGGTTGACATTAATGAAAACACTAAAGACAACATAGTGCAACACCAATTGCCTAGCTGAAATCAAATTCCTTTTGAGTTCAGGGACATGTCTAACATCTCTTAGCAACCAATTATTTGAACCATTTTTTGATTTCAAAAAAACATCTCCTTTACCAATAATATTACAAGGTTTTTCATCACCAAGATAAATCTTACCAAGATTACCTTCTTGATAATTCTTAAAAAAATCTCTACATGAAGAGGCATAAAATAATGCTCCAAAATCAAGCACCCAAACATTTTTGTAGCTTCTCCAATTGACAAAACAAGAGCACCTGCATCCTCTTCATATGTAATATTCACTTCAATTTTCTCTGGCTAATTTTTAGCCTTCTTGAATGGCCAACAATTTTTTTTGATGTGGCCTTTCTTACCACAATACCAACAACCACTATTTTTGCCTCTTGAATTCGATCTCTTGTTGGAATTTGATCTTCCTCTATGGTTATGCTTTCCTCTTTCTTGTGATCTCCCCAAGTTGTAGCCAATTATCAAAGCATCCCTTGATGAAGTTCCTTGATTCTTCCTCTTCATATCCTCACTGAGAAGAGTTCAAAAAGCATCATCAAATTTCAATACACTTCAAGGACACTGAGTTTCTAATAGACATAACATCTCCTTCCCAACTATCAGGTAGAGAGCACAACAACAAAACATACTTGATTTCATTGCCTAGGTTTATTCTCATAGAGATTAATTGGTTGATCAATCTGTTAAATTCATTTAAATGGTTTGACACATTTCCTCCTTCTTTCATCTTCAAATTGTACATTTTTTCATGAAAAAAACTTTATTTGACACAGAAGCCATCTCATACATATTAGACAACTTTTCCCACAATCATTTCATTGTTTTCTCTATTGCAACATTAAATAGCACATTATTGGATAGAGAAAGAATAATCGTTGTCGCTACCTTCTTGTCTAATTTCTCCCAATCTATATCAACCATTGCAACTAGCTTCTTTGCTTTGCCTTCCAGCATGGTTGAGAGATCTCTCTGAATCAGCAATGCTTCCATTTGCAACTTCCACATTCTGAAGTTTTGTCCCAAGAATTTTTCAATTCTCCATTTATCCGCCTCTTCCATCTTTGCTCAATTTGTCCACATATCCTTGGCTCTAATACCAATTGTTAAATAATTGTGCAATTTAAAATGAAATGAGCATCACAAACAATAGATAAAAACAAAGCACAATACAATAAATGACACAAAGATTACATGGTTTGTTAACATGACTACATCCACTAAAAAGACAAACACAATATCTTTATTGTAGAACAACAACAAATACAAATTCTTCAGTTGATACCTATTACAATCAGCAATCTCTAATATATAGAAATAATTTAGAAAATGGGAAAATTGAATAGGCATGGAATGTGAAGGGGCTAAGTGCGTTGGACTTCACATACACGGCACCTCTAAAGTCTCTTACCCGTATCTTATACGAAAAGGCCAATGAAAATTCAACGCTCTTTAATATTACTCGTTTGAATCATAATCATGTCTCACAGCAAAATGATTATCATTTTTTTGTTACAATGACCTCCATGAAAGAGCCTAATTATGAATATGGTGTTGGGTATTTTTTTCTCCAATGTTTATTATAGGGGAGAATGTTGGGTAAATAATAAACATGGTTATGTTATCGATTAGGTTTTAGTTAACAAAACAATTATTTACAGGAACAACAGTTACATGATTTCATTTGATGTAAATTTGTAAAAATATACATTTGTGTGAATGATCAAGATGAATCGAGTTTTTCGGGGTGAAACATTATTGTGTATTTTGTTTGTATTTTTATTGCTTTCATATGATCTTTGAAATTCTTGAATACAAGTCTGCAACATAACTTGATAATCCTTTAGGACACCAAAATTAATATTAATGATATTCTTTGTTCTTGTACTATGCACAATTTTTTAACTACTAAACATATATTTGTTATAAAAAATAATCAGTATTTTTAACATCCATAAAATTAGTAAATAACATTAAAAAATCTAAAAGATGAATCATTATTATTATATCAAAGTTTTTCTTTCAATAAATTTGGTATTTTTCAATTTGAATAAATATGCAAAAAGTTATGAAGGAGAAGAATTTTGTGTTTGAAGAAATAAAGGAAAAATAATTAGGTAGTCAATGAAAAATTGTATAACATAATAAATGTTTAATTCTAAAATAACCAAATATAATAGAGATAATTTGCTAAATAAATTTAAAATTTATTGAAATCAAATCTTCATTCAAAATGATACAAATCATTAATTAACATTGTCTTTAAATTATTAAACCTTTGCATGTTATAATAAAAAAATGTGATCAATTTTTAAAAATCTTTTTGATTGGTCCGATCATCCTCCCTCCCAAAAGGATGCACTATTGTATTGTCATTGTGAAATGATATATATAATTGAAATCTCTAGTTTGATGATACCAATTCTTTAAATTTATAAATTATATATAACAAATTCATATTTTGTAAATTAAAATACATTCCCTTCTAACTTTTTCTTTTCAATTTTTTAGAATTCCTTTGAGATGAAAATAAAAACCCAAAAATTTCTTAAACTGTCACCATTCAATATAAATTTACATAAGTTTAAAAAGGAATTTTAAATATATGATCCATGAATAAGAATAACATTATATAAAAATTATTTTTGAACTGGTTTACAATCAATAGCTCTCGCTTCATGTAATTAACTAGTCCAACATTACTGCATTTCAACCTCAACTTTATGGATGCAATAACTTTAGATAGGTCTATTTATACGTGTATGATATTTTGACTTTTCCCACCCGGTTTTGTTTAATAGCATAGAAATTTAGTTGACCCAAAGATGCCAGAACAAGATTAAGTTAATGAATTTAGTGTTTGATCATGACTGCCACTATCTAAATATAAGGAAGCACATTTGATTGTATTGGTTAATTAATTGAAAATAAAAAGTTATGTCAATTTTTTTGGCTAGACTAATAGCTATAAGTGATTGAAAGTAATTTTTTTGTTGAAAATGATGATTCAAAGTGATTCAATTAAACCAAATGGGTATTAAAGATTAGAGTAAACAAAATTATACTTCTATATTTTACCATTTCAAATAATGTGCATCATGAAGGTATCAAACATTTACAAATTGAACAAATTTAATGATGATTTGTAGATCATCTACACATACCAAAAAGTCCTTGTATTGATCATGAATTCAAAAGATGTTTATTTATACTTGAAGATCTAAAAATCTGAATTAAATAACTACTACTTAATCAATGATAACTATCCTCTATGTTCAACAACTAACAATGTTTTTTTTCTTACATTCTC
The DNA here is from genome assembly GCA_007115665.2 of Sequoiadendron giganteum. Classification (NCBI taxonomy): domain Eukaryota; kingdom Viridiplantae; phylum Streptophyta; class Pinopsida; order Cupressales; family Cupressaceae; genus Sequoiadendron; species Sequoiadendron giganteum. Next base: position 74,533,050 of record CM021102.1, read on the forward strand.
CCCCATAATGAACATTGGGAATAACACCAAGTAAACTCTGAAATGTCTAAAAATAATCACGAGCAAGGGGCTTTGTGAAAATATCAACAAGTTGAGTTATAGTGGGGCAATATACAAGTTCAACCACACCTTCTTGAACCAAATCACAAATGTAGTGGTGTTGGATGTCAATATGCTTAGTCCAACCATGAAACACTAGATTTTTACTCATTTGAATAGTACTCTAATTGTCACAATACAACATTGTGGGACCATCATGAAGAAGGTGAATATCCTATAACATCCTCCTCAACCAAATAGCTTGACATGCAACAAAAGTAGAAACTTTGTATTCAACCTATGCAACAAAAAGAGATACAATATAGGTTGCTTCTTAGGTGTCCAAGAAATGAATACATAACCAATACTAAATGTATAACCAAAAGTGGAATTTTGATCATCTATGCAGCCTGCCCAATCAGAATTAGTATGTTCAACCAATGCACTCTCCTTGCAATGCTAAAAATAGATACATGATTCATTATTCCTCTAAGATACCTGAGAATCCTTTTAGCTTAATCCTAATGTGTCTCCTTAGGTTTGGATATGAACCTAGAGGCCAAGATTACTACATATGTAATATTTGTTTTAGTAGTGCTCAAATAAACTTCCAACAAACTTTCTATAGAGAGTGGGACTTACAAAAGGAGAATCATCAATTTAGACAACTTAATGTACCAACCTCCATAAGTTTGGCCACGAGATTACAATCCCACATATGAAACCACAAAAGAAGATCTGAAACATACTTTTGTTGGGACAAATATATACCATTTGTATGCTTTCAAAATTCAAGACTAAGAAAATAATTAATTTGTCCTAAATCAATCATGTCAAAAGTTGAAACCATGATTTCTCTAAATTCAGGAAACAAAGAGGAAATATTCCCAATGTATATTATATCATCCACATATAGAACAAAAAGTAGAAAACTTGCATTAGAAGTCACGTGTGAGGAACAACTAGAATCAATATACCATAAAGTCTCTTCATTAGAGCTTGTATTCAAACATGAAAGAAAAATATTTTGTTTATCTTCTATAGTACTGAGTAGATTGCTTATGCCAACATCTAGACTCATAATGGCCAAATTTATGACAATGGAAACATTGAATATGTCTTTTGTCTCTACCAGTATCCCTACTTCTACTTCTACTTCTACCTCTATAATTTTCACTTCTTTTGGAAAAGTTGGAACCTCTTCCATGACCATAGCCCCTACCTCTATAGTTATTACTAGAGTCACCTCTATGATCAGTTTTGGAATGATAGTCATTACCCTTTAAAAAAAATATGTTTTCCTTAGAAGAAAATGCTTGTTCTAAAGATTCTTCACTAATTTTCACTCATTCTTTTGATGTTAATAAAATGACACTAAATTCATCATTTTTCATGGATGTAAGATCTTTTGAAATTTCTATTATAGAAACAACATTGTCAAATTTAGAAGGATAATTCTTAAAATTTTCTCAATCACATGCTAGTTACTTACATCATCTCCTAAAATTACCATTTGATTTATCATCCCTTCAAATTTTGTGAGAAATTCATTAATTGATTCATTTCAATGTTTTAAAAAAAATTCCTTAGTTTTTATAATTTTGCTATATAAGCACCTTGATATGTATTTACAAGAATATTCCATGCTTGTTTTGAATGGACAACACCAAGTTTATCCTAGAGACTTAGTGCACCTTGAATTAAAAACAAATCTTCATTGTCCTTTTGTTCATTTTTCTTTAATTCTTGCTTTTGTTGATTATTTAATGCATTAATATCATCAAATTCTTCATACCCCTACTAACAATATCCCACAAATATTTAGGTTTTAGCAAATTTTGCATTCGTGTACTCCAATAAACAAAAATTGTCCCGTAAAAATAAGAATCAATAATCTTGATGTACCCACAAGATTTGTCATCTCAAAAAATGCAACAAAATGCTTTGCAAATTAATCCCCCTATCAATCTCAAAATTTGATAATCTTCTTACAAAATTTCCAAAACACACTTTCCTTTGTAAATTCAAATTTAAAATAATATTATTAACCAAACTGATTATGTAGTATCTCTTTATATATAATTTTTTATATTTAATAAAAACTAGAAAAAAAAATTACTCAACAAAATAAAATTAGCAAAACCTAGTTCCTTATTCAACCCAAAAATCTTCAAATGGCATTCAACTTATAATAGTCTCCAACATCTCCTTTTATTTGTCCTTTATGGTTTCCAAATATTTGTAGTAGTTTTTATTTTGATTGGGCATACACCTTTTGAAAAAAAATCAATTACCTTCCTACAATCCATTATTTTCCTTTGGTTGCTCTCTTCACTAACAACAGTTCTCTTTCTTACGATCTCCTTTTTCTATGTAGACTTTGAAAAAAAAAAAGTGATTGCTCCTCTTCTTTGGTGGCTTCTTTGCAGCGGTCCTCTCTTCTTTTGAGAATAATATAATCCTTTCCTAAGGATTTTTCTTATTCATATGACCTCCTTCAGGGACGACCTTTCCTTTGACAACAATCTCATGTTCTTTTCCAACAATCTCTTCAACCTAATGCTCTGATACCAATTAAAGGTATCAAACATTTACAAACTAAAATTTAAGGATGATTTATAGATCATCTACACACACCGAAAACTCCTTGTATTGATCATGAATGAAAGATGTCTATTTATACATGAAGATCTAAAAAACCAAATTAAATAACTACTACCTAATCGATGATAATCGTCCTCTAACAACAACTAACATTGTTTATTATCTTTCACATATCAAGGTTCAAATTTATAGTCATCAAGATCAAACTCACATGGGATTGACCCTCAAGATTTTTGTGTGTCCATTTAGATTTTAAGACATTTATTAAACAAAGAACATAAATTTTATAACAAAAAATCAATTCTATGCATTATCAACATTATTGCACATCATTGTTCCTAAGACTAAATAGCTAATTTCCTCATTTAATTATTACATTGTAGTTAATTGTTTTCGTTTATTAATTAGATGAAATAAATCATATTTATTTATAAATGCAAGACAATTGATTTCCTTACAAATCTAAATTGAATGATATGCATATCAAAGATTTCAAGTGAAAAAAATCTTATCTAATTTTACCAATAGTATTTGTAATTTTTTAAAATATTATTATTTTATTTTATTTTTTATGGAGGGTTTTATATCATCTACAAAGAGCTTTTAGCTACCCAATACGAGAGCATGAGCCTTTAGGCTAAAACCTCTTCAGTTAAAAGTCAAGAACTAAAGGGTATCCATTCCACCAAATTAGCCAAAGGAAAGATCTTGGTCTCATCCCTTACGATGTCAGAGCCTTGCACTCAACAAAACTTGATCATTAGGAGATCATTTAAAACCATTCAACTTCACCAACGGATCAAAGACCTATTAACTAATATTATAAATTTAAAACCTCTAAAATTAAATAAAAGTTGTAAATAAGTTACACAAAAATTCTTATTGGCTACAAGATTTTTAAAACACCTCGTAAAGTTACTATTGAGAACCATTGGTGGTTGTTAAAAATCAATTGAAAATACAAACATGAGATTCCCGTCGCAATAACTGTTGCAACAATTTTTATTTTATTTTTAATGTTTTTTTATCGTAAACGACTATAGAAACAACTGAACAGCGCCAATGATTGGGCCCTTTCTCGTAGGTGGGATTTCCTCGTTTGCAGCATTAAAGCATTGATCAATGGACTTCCTAAAATATGGTGCACCAAAAAAAGGTATTGGAACTAGCTGTCAGTTGCTTACATGGGACTCAGTCTACCATATAAAATTTGCCACAAAACACAGGTTATTGAGGCAGCTGGATTTTCAACACAGGAAATGTTTACTGTTGGGCTGTTATCTTGGTTCAAAACTGCTATAGCTAAAATTACCGAAAGAAAGAGGGTTGAAGGCTGGTGTTTCATGTGACCCATCATTTAAATCCATAAAAGGAGGTTGAGCGGGCGGTGGAAGATTAGGGTTGTGGGAGGTGAGCATTTGTACAACCTGGGCCATTGAAGGACGAAGTACTGGAGAAGCCTGCGTGCAAAGAAGCCCAACGTGAACTGCACTATACAATTCTTTCTCACTTTCTTCCGCGCAGGTTTCCAGTAAAACTGGATCTAGTGCTCTGGAAACAGTATTGGACATAAAATGCTTCCATATCTGAAACCCAAAGAAAAAAACATTACAGCACTGCCATCAACATTTACAATTTGAAAAGCAAACAGGTAAGAACATTACTTCGTGGGAAAGAGATTTGATATCTTGTGTAGATTTGGAGTGATTATTTTTTCTGCCGCTCATAATTTCTAGAACAAGCACTCCAAAACTGAAAATATCTGCTTTCTCAGTCAATTGACCAAGCACGATATATTCAGGAGCCATGTAGCCTCTGCAAAAATGGGAAATGTTTTAAAAATTGAATCGATTGGCTGGAAATTAAAGTATTACAAAGTTTGAAAGGATAAAGAATAAAACAGGATACCCTTTGAGACAATAAGTCCTGGGATTTCTGCTTTGAATATACTTACAGAGTTCCTGCAATTCCTATGCTTACATGAGTTTGACCTTCACTGAAATGCCTCGCTAATCCAAAGTCTGCAATCTTAGGTTTGAAATTTTCATCTAACAAGATATTGCTTGCTTTTATATCTCTGTGTATGATGCGAATTTCAGATTCGTGGTGAAGATATGCCAACCCTGCTGCTGCTCCGAGTATTATTTCAAACCTCTTCTCCCAGTTGAGTACCTTTTTCGAGATTGGATCTGCTTCAAAACAAAATATATCAGATAAAAATGAAGAGAAGGGTATTATAGTAATTAGCTTCAGGGTAAAATTTCAATTTAGCTGGAGACAGAGCAGAAACCAAAGAGATGGTAGTCGAGGCTTTTATTGGGTAGGTATTCATAAACCAAGAGCCTTTCGTGATCCTTGACGCTGCATCCCAGCAATTTGACCAGATTCTTGTGGCGAACAGTGCTTATGATATTCACTTCGTTCAAAAAATCCTTCACACCATGCTCTTTGTTGAAGAATAAAAGCCTCTTTACAGCAATTTCCTTGTAGTTGGGTAAAACTCCCTGTATTAAGAGATGTATATTTATCATGACATTGTCTGTAGTAACAAAACTGTATGGATGAAAATAGGGTTATCAGTAAATATCACCTTGTAAACAGAACCGAAAGCCCCCTGACCAAGTTTGTTTTCCTGATTGAAATTTCCTGTGCACCTTTGTAAAGTTTCGAATTTGTATCTCAATCTCAATTCGGGCATAGCTCCATAAGCTGCATCTGAGATATCTTCATCTTCATAATAAAAATGCCTAGATATTAGGACTCGTCGATTCTCTGAGTTTGATATAAAACCCCTAAAAATGAAAAAATAAATACACAGCTGTTTCCAATAACTTCCTGCACATTATTATATTTCACACGGAAGCAGGGGAGCGGCGGTGGATGTTCAACATACAATTGTTACATTATATATTTTGCATAATCTGTTATTTCATATTAACGTAAGGAAATTGTATTAATCTGAATACTAAGTACAAACAGATTCTGACCTTTCTGTTGCAGATCAACATTTCTGTTTAGCCAATTTGCTATCCTTCCCTTACGGAGGACCACAGTCAATACCACGAACATGCTACCCGTTCCAGCTATGCTGGTGAACAGGATTATTAAAAGGGTATGCGTTCGCTTCCTACCCAATTTTTTTTTACAAGTCAGGCATACAAAAATTAAAGCGCGGGAATGAGGACAATTATAAAATCCCAAGTTACCTGTAGAACTGGAAGAATCATCCCCGTGAAAAAATTTGACAGTCAGATAGCGCAGATGGCAACAACCAGAGACAAACTGTCCCCCAAGAGCGCCTTGGCTGCAATTATTGAGGTAATTGGATGCCTCAAATAGACACTGTTTGCACGCTTTCATATTAATATCTTTCCCGCACTGTGCAAGGGAGTAAATTGTTTGAGACAGGCTTGTCACATTATCTACGCTTTTGCTGAAACCTTTGTTATTGGTAGCTCTATCCACAACTTTAGGGAGAATAGTAAAAAGGGTTGAGTCAAACTTCCTTTCGTCGGGACTGTTTATGTTCTCACACTCAAGTTTAGTGACTTTCTTACAGTCAGGAATAGTGCTTTCTATGGGCGTTGTATAGAAATTGTAGGTCTCATACCTCACAGAACATCCGCTTAAAATATTGAGTGCAGAATTTCCCCGACAAGTTTGGAGCAGGTTTTGTCCAGCAAGCAAAACACACTGGCTACATTCATCAGCGCTCATGTCTCCCCTGCACTGAGCCAAGCCATAAACTGTATCTCTATGTGTAAAAGCAGCATACCCTGTTTTAGCGACGTCTCTAACCAATGCATCCACAACTAGTTTCAAATCGCTTTTAGACGCGCTCTGCAGTTCACCATTATTGCACACATGTTGAACAACAGTGGACTCTGACCGAATCGCCTGTGAGGAAGAAAGAGCTGCAAGATGAAAGAAACTGTAAATCTCAACACGTAGGAAGCAATTCAAGGTAAACACTCGACCTCCAGATATTTCGCGAGTCAGACCAGAAAAGAGGGTATCATAAAGACTTGCAAGGCACTGTCTACAGTCTTGAAATTTCAGGTCGCGCCAGCATTGTGCCAGAGAATATATCGTCAAAGCAGGAGATTCCACGACCTCTAAATTAGCACTGAAACTGTTTTCCGAAGTCGTGGCTTTACTAAGGAGGTCATCTAAGGACTTTGCAAGTGTGGCATTAGGGATCTTTGTCTCTCCACGCTGTCTACTATTCAAGTACTTTTGAGTGCCACTCCTTGTTAACGTTGAATAGAAAGTGTAATTAGCGTATCGGAGAAAGCAACCGTCCAATAAAATGGATGCGGAAACGTAGGAGAAACACTGATTGAGGAGAACCTGCTTGGCAAATGAAACGAATTCTCTGCAGTCAGAGGGATTCATGTCTCCCCGGCACTGAACGAGACCGTAAATTTTGATCCCCTCTGATTCATCTCCATCGGAGGAAAGGTTGAAGCCCATCTCAGGAGCATTTGCAACTAAGGAATCAACAACTCTTTGCCTGATTGTTGGAAAGGTGACTCCAATTCTGTATGGTCCCTTTGCTTTCTCACACATTGCTCCTCTCCCAACAATCATTGTCTGTGGGTCTGCTGTTGCTAATGGCGCCAATAAAACCAAGGAAACAAAACAAATCTGCAGAATACCAATTTTGTACATATTCACTACACCTTGATATTTGCAATACACAGACGACTGGAATGCAGATAGTTTTTTTTTGTTCATCTACATATACATTTTGTAGATTGTTGTAATTTTGTGACACAGAAAACGAGTAAAATTAAAGCGTTGAATAAGTATTGGTCTTTTTGGTATGAGATACGAAACCAAGTCCAGCCGACAAATTGACTGACTCGATGACTTTCCGATTATCGCGGAGCGGACACGATCAACACGACGTCATCCGGTAAACTAAACTACTAGGCTATTCAACAAAATCGAGTGGGAAACTACGGAACGGAAACAAACCTTGCTATAAAATACCATTTTTGCGGGAAGCGTACAGCAGTGCTTCAACGGTCATAATTTCGATTTTAGTCGAAAAAAACATTATCGAAATATCGTACACGAGTATAAATAGACCGGTCCTTTAAGTCGTTGAGTTTGAAATGTAGTATTGTCCTATCGGTCGTTTACGTGAAACGAGGGTTATTGACTGTAAACGAGTTCAAAGATAATTTTTTTACTATTTCAATAAGTTGAAATTTATAGTTTTTCAATTCAGTTTGTTAATTACTTATACTTAATAAGTTGGTTTTAAATCAATTAAAAATTAAAATTTTATATTATTTTAATATAATTATAATTTTTAAAGTGAATATGTAAAATATTTAACTTTAAAAATTGTAAAATTATTTCTACTAAGAAATTTAAAGTAAATTTGTAGAAAAAAAATATAAATTATTATTTTACATTTTTTTATATTAAATTATTGTTATTATTTTTTCATTTTTGCTTTGCAAAGTTATTTCATTAATTTTTTCTAAAATAAATAAATGTTACTTATTTTTATTTCACTTTTAGCTTTTATAAAGTCATTTCTTTAAATATTTTTTAAATAAATAAATGTTACTTTTATTAATATAATGTTCTATAGTAAATAAGATATATAATATATTATATTTATTTTATTTATAAAATTTATTTATTATATAATAATTAGTAATACAACAATTATTAAATATATTATTTATTTAAAAGATAGTGATTAAATTAATATTTTAATTTAATATGAAACAAAAATTCAAATTAATTATAATAATATTTTAGAAATTATAATATTATAATAAAATAATAACAATATTTCTAATATTAATAATATAATTATATTAAGTTTTTTTCATATATAAAATAATACTAAAATTATAATAATATAATAATATTATTTTTTCATAATTAACATTGCAACACTCCAAACATGAAAATATGAGTTCATATAATCAAATTTGATGTAAAAACTATGTTATTTCATCTTTCTTAAGTTGGAAAACCAGAAAAAGGTGGTGCAAAGGTGGTGGAATGAGTAAAAATTGTATGTGCTTTCCCCAACAACATGGAAAAACATTTTTTTGTCGGATAACGCATAGAAACAGGAGAATAACAAAGCATGTGGGCTTGGATCACATGTCCCCTTTTTTTCTTTCATTTTTAGTGCAAGCTAAAATGCGCTCGCATTGCAATGGGTGACCCCACAATAGTGGTTTACAATTTTGGCCAAACTGGACACTTAAATTATTATTTTTAACTAAATCTTCACATTCGGGCACCTATAGCGGTTAAACCATGAGGAATTTGATGATGATGCAAACTAGAGTCTCATCACATTTTGTCTGTAGATTCTAAAAAAAAAAAATCAAAATTTTTGGAATCAAATTGCACTTTTTTTTCCATCTCCCACTTTTTTTCATAAAACAACATTTTAAAAAAGTGAGGCTCACCATATACAACATAAATTTTTTTGTATGAAGGATAAAATTCTAATTTTTCTGAATTTAGATTTGTAACTACGATATCTAGCACTCTCATTTGGTCTCATAGTTTTTTATTGAATATTTTTTCCTTAATCAAGTTTCAAAGTCAAACCAATTTCAATTTAGACATAGGTGGACTGTATACAACATAATTTTTTCTGTATGTATCGAAATTCAATTTTTTTTTTTAATGGACCAAGGACATCAATACCCAGCACTAACATATTTTTAAAATTTTCATTTTGATAATCTGTTATTTTTCCACATGTGCAAAACAAAGAGCTTGATTTTCGGTGAAAAACCTATGTTTAATAAAACTAAAAAAACACATACATAATAAAACCAAAAAATATTAAAATTATATTCATTGGATAGCTGATTCTGAGGACTACCATCTTCTAGTTGGGTCTGTGAATTCTCTTCCATTTTCATCCTCAACCCAAGCTTTGAAGGGCAGAAATCTGCTAAAATTTGGTGGAAGAGGGGGAGAAGGGCAAAAGAGTGGGGTTCGAGTGAACCCCCCTTCGAACGAACCCCCCTTCACTCGAAAGGGTGAAGGGGGCTTCATTCAAAGGGGGGTTTGCACAAACCCCCCTTTTTTTGAATTTTCCATTCGTTTCTATGAAGAAACGTGACATCATAGGGTTCGAGCGAACCCACCATGCAAAAGGGGGTTCGCTCAAACTAGGGGTTCTACCGAACCCCTCTTTTGAGTTCGTGTGAACCCCCTAGTTCGAACGAACCCTTTAAAACATGAAATTTTTAATGTGTGAGCATTTTTTACAAATTTCCTTCCTCATCAAATGTGTAAACCACTATTATGGGTTTACCCCAATGCAAGCACGTTTTGGCTTGCTTTATAAATGGCCAAATTTCAACTTTGTCAAAGAGTGCTCGCATTTTGAAAAAGTTGATTTTGTAAAGGTTTTCTAATTTTCATCATGTGTCAACAGGGAGTTGGGTTGAGGTACATCTATGAGGCCTTTCTTAGAGCAATTATGACATAGTAAGTGCTATGTATGTCTTGTTTTACAGTGTGATATGAAGTTTCACCAAAATTCCCTATACGCTCAAGCCTATACATTAAACCTCAACCCTCAACCCTATGACTTATACCCTCAATCCCTTAATCCTTAAACCCTTAATCCCTCAATCCTGAAACCTAAACTATAAAACCTCAACCCTATGCATTAAACCCTCAACACTAATTGCTCAACCCTATACCCTATACCCTCAACTCTAAACTCTCTACCCAATACATTAAACCCTCAACCCTAAACCCTATACATTAAACCATCAACCATAATCCATCAATCATATACCCTCAATCCTCAACCCTATACATTAAACCCTCAACCCTGAACCCTCAGCCGCAAACCCTCTACCCTATACATTAAACCCTCAACACTAATTGCTCAACCCTATACCCTATACCCTCAACTCTAAACTCTCTACCCAATACATTAAAACCTCAACTATAAACCCTCAACCCTCTACCCTATACATTAAACCATCAACCATAATCCATCAACCCTATACCCTCAATCCTCAACCCTGATCCCTCAACTCTATATTCTCAACCCTTAAACCTTAAACCTTAAACCCTCAACCCTCAACCCTAATCCCTCAACCCTAAACCTTAAACCCTTAATCTATCAACCCTCAACCCTTAAACCCTTAATCCCTCAACCATCAACCCTAATCCCTTAGCCCTAAACCCTTAAACACTCAACCCTTAAACCCTTAAACCCTCAACCCTCAAACCTCAACCCTTAAACCCTCAAACCTAATCCCTTGACCCTTAAACCATAACCCTTATACCCTCAACCCTTAAACCCTCAACCCTCAACCCTCAACCCTATACATTAAACCCTCTTGACCCTAATCCCTCGACCCTATACCTTAAACCCTTAATCCCTCAAACCTTAACCCTTAAACCCTCAACCCTCAAATATAAACCCTCAACCCTCAACTGTAAAGCCTCAACACTCAACTGTAAACCCTCTATCCTACACATTAGACCCTCAACCCTAATCCCTCAACCCTATACCTTAAACCCTAAACCTTAAACCCTTAACCCTAATCCCTAATCCCTCAAGCCTCAAACCTTAAACCCTAAACCCTTAAACCCTAATCCATCAACCCTCAACCCATAAACCCAAAACCCTCAACCCTTAAACCCTCTACCCTATACATTAAACCCTCAACCCTAAACTGCAATCCCTATACCCTCAACCCTAATCCCTCAACCCTAATCCCTCAACCCTAATCCATCAACCATATACCCTAAACCATAAACCCTCAACCCTCGACCCTAATCCATCAACCTTCAACCCTTAAACCCTTAAACCCTCAATCCCCACCCCTCTTTACCCTATACATTAAACCCTCAACCCTAATCTATCAACCCTATATCTTAAACCCTAATCTCTTAATCCTCAACCCTTAAATCCTCAACCCTCAACCCTAATCCTTCAACCCTCAACCCTTAAGCCCTAAACCCTCAACCATTATAGCCTCAACCCTTAAACCCTAAACCCTCAACCCTTAAACCCTAAACCCTCAACGATCAACCCTATACCTTAAACCCTAACCCCTCAACCCTCAACCCTTAAACCATGAACCCTAAACCCTCAACCCTAATCCCTATCCCTAAATCCTTAACCCTCAACCCTTAAACCCTCAACCCACAACCCTCAAACCTCAACCCTAAACTCTCAACTATAAACCATCTACCCTATACATTAAACCCTCATTTCTCAACCCTCAACCCTAATCCCTCAACCCTCAACCCTTAAACCCTTAACCATCCACCCTCACCCCTCTAGCCTATATATTAAACCCTCAACTCTAATCCCTCAACCCTAATCTCTTAACCGTCAACCCTTAAACCCTCAACCCTTAAAACCTAAACCCTTAACCCTTAAATTATAAACCCTCAACCCTAACCCCTCAAACCTCAACCCTTAAACGCTAAACCTTCAACCCTTAAACCCTAAACCCTAAACCCTCAACCCTCAACTCTCAACCCTTAAACCTTAAACCCTAAACCCTACACCCTACAACCTCAATCATCAACCCTATACTTAAGACCTAATCCATCAGTTACCCAATATCTTAAACCCTAATGGAGCTATACCCTATACACTCAACCTTGGACACTGAACCCTAGACATTATTTATTAACCCTTAAACCTCTACCCTATACCCTATTCCCTTAACCCTATACTTATGCCCTAAACCCTCAATCCTCATCCATATGCCTTATACCCTCAACCTTAAAACCTAAACCTTATACCATAGACACTAAACCTTGACCATTATCCCTCAGATATAAGCCCTCAACCCTCAACCCTATACTTAAGACCTAATCCCTCAATCGTCAACCCTATACGTTAAACCCTGAACCCTACAACCTCAACCCTCATCCCTATACCCTATAAGCTCACCCTTATACCCTAAACCTTGAATATTGTCCCTCAACCCTAACTTAAACCCTAAACCATACACTCACAACCCTTCACCCTATGTCTTATACCCTCAGTCCATATCGTAAACCCTAAACCCAATATCCTAAACCGTAATCTCTATACCTTACACACTTAATCTTATACACTCAACAAGCTAAATATTTTCCCTCAACTGTAAACCCTCAACCCTCTATCCTATACCCTCAACCTATTACTTAACCCCTAATCCCTCAACCTTCAACCCTATACCTTAAACCCTAAACCCTACAACCTCAACCCTCATCCCAAAACCCTATACCCTCACCCTTATATACCCTAAACCAAAAACCCTTACATAAATACATACATACATACATACAAACATACATATAAGCATACATTCATACATACATACAAGCCTACATATATACATACATATATACATACATGCATGCATGCATGCATACAGACATATATACAAGCATACATACATACATACATACATACATCAAACATAAATTTAAAAGACTTGCACAAAAATAATTTAAAGCGAGACAATGTGAGCGCGTTATAATGGACTCAAATTATGTATTTCTTTGGGAAACATAAAGCAAGATAAATCAAAATCAAGAAAAATGTAAGGCAAAACATAACACGAGTGCGTTATAATGCGCTCACATTATGCCAAAACTATGACATAACTTGAGCGCATTATAACACACTCTCGTTATGTCTTTCTTTGGGAATCCCCAAGCCTTTGGATTGGATTTGCTTTGGATTTCCAACCCAAAGGCTTGGAGTGCCTTCCCAATTTCCAAAGACGTGTTTTTGCATATTCTACAAAATTTCACATAATCTCGTTTATGGTAACCATCGGGTTCGCACATGTTTCAAGGTCGAGTAAATCAAACACCTAGGTAATGTTAGGCTCTCTCTTATCTATTTAACAATGTATTTTTTTCACATTTTGACTATGTTAAGGCTTTCATCTTTAATTTCTTTTGTTTGTGTGTCCATTTTTTGTCAAAAACCAATGTTTGGTATTTTACTTTATTTTTTAACCATTCATTGAAATTTTAAATAAATTACATTTTTACAAACTAGATTCCCTTCTACACATATTCAAAAAAAATTATTTTCTATTAGTTTTCAAAAATTATGGGGGTGCCATGACCAAATTTTTGTTTTTCAATATGTGTCCACTTTGAAAATTAGTAAACAATCATATTTTTATTAAAAAATTATCAAAAAACTAGACATAAACTACATGTTGTTAGCTACTTTCTCACCAAAGTGATTTTTAAAATATAAAAAAAAAGTAACCTTTTGAGGGAGCCACAACAGACGCTATGTTATATTTTTCGTTAAAAACAACACCAATTTCTATGGCTCCCTTTTTTTGAACCTCTTAATCTCTACCATTTTCATAAAAAAAAAGTAATTTAAAAAGTAGACTTGGAGCACTATGACCCTTGTTTTTGTTGCATTTAATTTTTTTGAGTCTAACTATCCTCAATTTCTCATCCAAAATCAGTATTTCCTGATTTCAGAAAAAAAGTGGCAACTTAAGGCCCCCTTTTGGCCCCTCATCTTTGTGCACTTACCCCAAACCATTTGGTCTTCTTCAAACCAACACTTCTACATATTTGTCATGGATTGCCATCAAGGACAACACCATATACTATCATGCTCATCAATCTTCATCAATCTCTCCATTCAACAATCTCTTCACATCATCATGCTCATGTTCCCAACAATCTCCTTAATGACAAAAAAACTTCCAACATATCTAGCTAATTAAGAGGAAAAAAGAGGGGGAGCTCTACATAGAATATCACTTTTTCTCCCACCAATCATTCAATCATGTCCCAAGAACCCTAATAGGATTTACTATCAACCTCTCAAGGTGAGCCAGTACACATATAGGAGTACTTAGGAGGGGGTGTTCTTTTTGGATTTAAGGGGTTCATCACCAAGCAAATGCTTGGAAAAGATAATGTTGGAAAACACAGTATGATATGCAAAATACCTAAAATGAGCTAAATGAGAGATGCAAATACTGAAAATGAACAACTCCAAGCTAGGGTATGTGTACTTGGGAAACCTAGAGATGTAAATAAGATTTTGGAAATGTAAAAAGATTGCCAAAATATGCATTGGAGGACTAAGACGCCCAAGATGGCATTTTAGTCCCACTGCTATTTTTTAGGGTAAACACAAAATCTTTGGATGTCAGAACATAATCCTAAAGAATCTCATAAAAATATGCTATGGAGGACTAAGATTCCCAAGATGGCGTTTTAGTTGCGCTCTGAATTTCTGAAAAGTCTGTATGTGGTCTTGAGCTCCTAGATCTGCACTTTCTTCTTCTCAGATCTCAGGTTCTAAAACAACCGAATCTGACCTGTAGGTGAATTTTCGTGAAGATGAAAAATTTGCAATCGGTAAGTGCATGAATTTGTGACACAATTTTTGCTCTTAAGATGACACATTTTTTCTGAAATCAACAAAATTTGATTTGCACGAGAAAATGAAGATAGTTACGCTCAAAATTTCAAGATGCAAGAAGAACAAAAGTTGAAGTGCACTGATTCTAGTTTCTAAGCTACTATTTTCTTTTTTGAAATTAATGAAGATTAAGGGTATCAAAAAGGGGGGGGGCAAAACAGGTCCTATTTTTATCAAAAAAACAACATAGAGCTTGAGGGCTTCCCCCTTTTTGATTAACTTTTTTTTAGAATTTCAAAAATCCCAACAATGAGAAATTAGCTAACACCATGTAGTTTATCCTCATTCTTTCAGATAATTTTTTTAATGAATATATAATATTTTATGAATTTTGAAAGTGGACACATCCTGAAAAGCTGAAATTTGAGCGCGCTCCCCCCTAAACGTTTTGAAAACTAATCAAAAATTGATTTTTTTTTTCATCATGTGTAGAATGGAGTCTAGTTTTAAAAAATGTAATTTGTTTCATGTTTCAATGAATGACTAAAAATCTATCCTAAAACTAGCACATGTTGGTTTTTGACCAAAAATGGAGGCATTTCCAATAGAAGCTATGGATCAAAACCTTGACTGAATAATAAAAAAAAAGAATTATATATTTAAATAACTAAGAGAGAGGTTAACACCATCACGGTTTTTTATAAACTTGCATTGAAAGACGTGCAAACAATATGGTGAGCACATACAAAAATATGAGGAAATTTGGAAAATCTTATCAATTAACACAACCAAAGCAGGTCATTTGGTGAGCGCCAAATTTGGTGCTCGCCAAATGACCTGCTTTGAATAAAACCTTAATTTCCCCTCTCTTTGGTCGATGACTTTGATAATGCTTAGAGTGCATACTTTATTATTGTAGATCGATAGTTGAGGTTTTACCTTTCATACGCTCTCTAACTCGTTACCCTAACTGGATAAATCTCTATCCTTCTAAAGTATCCATCTCTCAGGTCTCACTCCAATCCCCTCTCAGGTCTCTTTCCCTCCCACCTAGGCACCTAAATAAATCTATCTCACTCCAACCCCCTTTCTCACTCTCCCTCTCTCTCTCCCCCTCTAGTATTTTTATCTCTCTCACTCCATCTCCCTCTCTTAGGTCATTATATTTTTCTCTTTGTCTCTCTCTCTCAAGTCTCTCCCTCCTACCCCTCTCCTCTCTTAGGTCTCTCACTCCTCCCTCTATCTCTCTCTCCCATTCCTCTCTCTCACTCACTCTATCTCTCTTCCTCCCTCTCTCTCTCACTCTCTCTCAGGTATCTCCTCCACCTATCTCTCTCTCACACACCTCCCTCTCTCCCAATCCTCTCTCTCACTCCCTCTATCCTCTCCCACTCTCTCCCTCTCTTAGGTCTCTCCCTCCCACCCCTTTCCTCTCTCTCAATTATCTCCCTACTACCCTCTCTCTTTCTCTCTCTCAAGTCTCTCCCTCCCAAACCCTCTCCCCTCCTCTCTCTCTCTCTCCCCTCCTCTCTCTCTCCTCCTCTATATCTCTCCACTTTGTCTATCTCCCTCTCTCTCTCAGTCTCTACCTCCCATCCTCTCCCTCTCTCTCTCAAGTATCTCCATCCTACCCCATCTCCCTCTCTCTCTCTCTTTGTCAAGTCTCCCCCTCCTACCCTCTCTCCCTCTCACAGTCCTCCATTCTATCTCTCTCCCACTCCCTCCCTCTCTCACTCCTGCTATCTCTCTCCCTCTCCCTCTCCCTCTCTCTCAAGTATCTCCCTCACACTACCTCTCCCTATCTCTCTCAAGTCCCTCTCTCTCTCATGCCCTCTATCTCTCTCCCACTCTCTCTCCCTCTTCCTCTCCCTCTCTCTCAAGTCTCTCCCTCCCACCCCCTCTTCCTCCCTCTCTCTATCTCTCAAGTATCTCCATCCTACCCCCTCTCCCTTTGTTAGGTCTCTCTTTGTCTCTCTCACTCACTCCCTCTATCTCTCTCCCACACCCTCTCTCTCTCTCACTCCCTCTATATCTATCCCTATCTCTCCCTCTCTCTTAGGTATCTCCCTCCCACCCCTTCCCTCTCTCTCTCTCTCACTCCCCCCATATCTCTCCCATCCCTCTATCTCGAGCACTCCCTCTCCCTCTCTCAAGTCTCTCTCTCACTCCTTGTATCTCTCCCATCCCTCTATCTCCCACTCCCTCTTTCTCCTACTCTCTCCTACTCTCTCAAGTCTCTCCCTCCCACCCCCTCTCTCTCACTTTTTCTACCTCTCCTTATCTCTCAAGTGTCTCCCTTCCCCCCTCTCTCCCTCTCTCTTAGGTTTCTCCCTCCCTCTCTCTCTCTCAAGTCTCTCCCTCATACCCCTTATCTCTCTCTCTCTCTCTCTTAGGTATCTCCCTCCCACCCCCTCCCTCTCTCTTTATCCCTCTCTCTTAGGCATATCCATTCCACCCTCTCCCCCTCTCCCTCTCCCTCTCTCTCAGATCTCTCCCTCCCACCCCATCTCCCTCCCTCTCTCTTTCTCTCAAGTATCTCCATCCTACCCCCTCTCCCTCTCTCAGGTCTCTCTCTCACTCTCGAGATCTCACTAACTCCCTCTATCTCTCTCCCACTCCTCTCTCTCTCACTCCCTCTATCTCTCTCATCCCTCTATCTCCCACTCCCTCTCTCTCTCTCCCCCTCTCTCAGGTAGGAGGGAGAGACTTGAGAGAGAGTGAGAGGGAGTGAGAGAGAGAAAGAGGGTTGAGGGCTTAGGGTTGAGTGTTTAAGGTTTGATGGATTAGGTTTGAGGGTAGAGGGTATTAGGTTGAGGGTAGAGGGTAGAGGGTTCAAGGGTTTAGGGTTTGAGGGTTGAGGATTTAGGGTTTAGGATTGAGTGTTTAAGGGTTGATGGTATAGGGTTGAGGGATTAGGTTTGAGGGTTGAGGGTATAGGGTTGAGGGATTAGGTTTAAGGGTTGAGGGATTAGGTTTTAGCGTAGAGGGTATTGGGTTGAGGGTAGAGGGTAGAGGGTTCAAGGGTTTAGGGTTTGAGGGTTGAGGGTTGAGGGTTTAGGGTTGAGTGTTTAAGGGTTTAAGGGTTGAGGGTGTAGGGTTGAGGGATTAGGGTAGAGAGGGAGGAATGGATGGAGGGAGAGATGGAGGGAGAAGTTGGATAGAGAGAAGGAGAGGAGAAGAGGGGGGGATAGAGATAGATGATGGTTGATGATCCAATGTTTAGGTTAGAGGGCTGATAAATGAGGGCATAGGGTTGAGGGTAGATAGTTTAAGGGTTTGGGGTATATGGTTTATATTTTAAGGGTAGAGGTTTTAAGGGTTCAGGGTTTAAGGGTTAAGGATAGAGGTTTGAGGGTTGAGGGTTTAAGGGTTGAGGGTTGAGGGTTGAGGGTAGAGGGTAGAGGGTTTAGGGTTTAGGGTTTAGGGATTAAGGGTGAAGGGTAGAGGGTTTAGGGATTAGGGATTATGATTTATGGTTTAAGGGTAGATGGTGTAGGGTTGAGAGAGAGAGAGGGAGGGTAGAGGGTAGAGGGTAGAGGGCAGAGTGTTTAGGGTTTAAGGGTTTATGGTTTACGATTTACGGTTTACGGTTTAAGGATAGATGGTTTAAGGGTTTAGGGTAGATGGTAGAGATTTTAAAGGTTAAGGGTATAGGGTACAAGTTTTAGGGTTTATAGTTTAAGGGTTGAGGTTTGATGGTTGAGAGTTGAGGGTTGAGGGGTGAGGGTTGAGGTAGAGGTTGAGGGTTGAGGGTTGAGAGAGAGAGAGGGTTGGAGGGTAGAGGGTAGAGGGTTAAGGGTAAAGGGTAGAGGGTTTAGGGTTTAGGGTTTAAGGGTAGATGGTTTAAGGGTTTAGGGTAGATGGTAGAGGGTTTAAGGGTTAAGGGTATAGAGTACATGGTTTAGGGTTTAGGGTTTATGATTTAAGGGTTGAGGGTTGAGGGAAGAGGGTTGAGGGTTGAGGGTAGAGGGTTGAGGGTTTAAGGGTTGAGGGTAGAGGGTATTGGGTTTAAGGGTAGAGGGTAGATAGTTTAAGGGTTTAGGGTTTAAGGGTAGAGGGTAGAGGGTTTAGGGATTAGGGATTAAGAGTAAAGGGTAGAGGGTTTAGGGTTTAGGGATTACATTTTATGGCTTAAGGGTGGAGAGTGTAGGGTTGAGAGAGAGAGGGGGGTTTTAGGGTAGAGGGTAGAAGGTAGAGGGTTTAGGGTTTAGGGTTTAAGAGTTTGGGGTTTAAGGGTTTAGGGTAGATGGTAGAGGATTTAAGGGTTAAGGGTATAGGGTACATGGTTTAGGGTTTAGGGTTTACAATTTAAGGGTTGAGGGTTGAGGGTTGAGGGATGAGGGTTGAGGGTTGAGGGTTGAGGGTTGAGGGTTGATGGTAGAGGGTAGAGGGTAGAGGGTAGAGGGTAGAGGTTTGAGGGTTTAAGGGTTGAGGGATTAATGGTTGAGGGTCGAGGGATTAGGGTAGAGAGTTTAGTTGGGTTTAAAAGAGTTTAAGTGTTGAGGGTAGAGGGTATTGGGTTTAAGGGTAGAGGGTAGATAGTTTAAGGATTTAGAGTTTAGGGTTTAGGGTATAGGATTTAGGGTTTATAGTTTAAGGGTTTAGGGTTTAACCTGGTTAAGGGTTGAGGGTTGAGGGTTATAGGGTTTAAGGGTTGAGGGTTGAGGATAGAGGGTAGAGGTTTTAGGGTTTAGGGTTTATGGATTAAGGGTTAAGGGTAGAGGGTTTAGGGTTTAGGGATTACGGTTTACGGTTTAAGGCTAGAGGGTGTAGGGTTGAGAGAGATAGGGAGGGGGTTTGAGGGTTTAAGGTTTAGGGTTTAAGGGTTTAACTTAGTTAAGGGTTGAGGGTTTTAGTTTTTTAGGGTTGAGGGTTGAGGATAGAGGGTTTGGGGTTTGAGGATTAGGGATTAAGGGTTAAGGGTAGAGGGTTTAGGGTTTAGGGTTTAGGGATTATGGTTTATAGTTTAAGGGTAGAGGGTGTAGGGTTGAGAGAGGGGGGATTTGATGGTAAAGGGTAGAGGGTTTAAGGGTTTAGGTCTTAGGGTTTAAGGGTTTAGGGTTTAGGGTTTAGGGTTTAAGGGTAGAGGGTTTAAGGGTTTAGGGTAGATGGTAGAGCATTTAAGGGTTAAGGGTATAGGGTACATGGTTTAGGGTTTAGGTTTTATGGTTTAAGGGTTGAGGGTTGAGGGTAGAAGGTAGAGGGTTTAGGGTTTAAGGGTTGAGAGTTGAGGGTTTAAGGGTAGAGGGTAGAGGGTAGAGGGTTTAGGGTTTAAGGGTTGACGGTTGAGGGTTTAAGGGTAGAGGGTAGAGGGTAGAGGGTAGAGGGTTTAAGGGTTTGGTTTTAATGGTTTAGGGTTGACGGTTTAGGTCTCCCATCCCGCTATCTCCCACTCCATCTCTCTCCCACTCCCTCTCTCAGGTCTTCCCCCCACCATAATTGAATAAATCTCTCCCTCTCAAGTCTCTCTTTCTTGAGTCTCACTCCCTCCCATGCTACCTATACTAATTTGTGTCACTCCAATGCCCTCTCTCACACTCCCTCTCTGTCGGGTCTCACTTACCTCCCACCCTACGTAGACAAATATATTTCACTCCAACCCCCTCTCCCACACTCCCTCTCTCTCTCCCCCTTTAGTCTTTTTGTATCTCTCAGGTCTCATCCCTCCCAACCCCTCTCCCATTGTCAGGTATTTCCCCCACTATAACTAGATAACTCTCTATCCCTCTCAAGTCTCTATTGCTCTCAGGTCTCAGTCACTACCACACTACCTAGACTAATCTCTCTTACTCCTATCACCTCTCACTCCCTTTGTCTCTATGGAAGGTGAATATTTCAAAGCAACACATTTGTTGTGCACCAAATTTGGTGCTCTCCAAATTTGGTAAGCACCAAATGTGTTTTACCTTGAAACAGTTTAATAGGGTCTGACCTCGAGATTCAGGCCCACATTCTTCTGCATTTGTCTGGTTCAGTGCTTTATCTGACTTAGAAATGCCTTTTTTATGCAGTTGACTTCATGTTGTACCAATCTATGCTTGATCCATCACCTTTTTACTACCAATCTACATGCTAGACAATGTAGAAGAAGACATTTTGAAGTTTCTACATCATTTTACATTATCTCGGGTAATATATTCATTTTGGTAATATTGAAATGTTTATATTTAGTATATTTGTTTGTTTTTGACAATATAAACTAAATTCCTTTAATTATTTTATTAATAATAACAATTGGACATATAATTCAACATTGAATTAGCTGGGAGTTGCATAAATTTTTTTAATTTTTATGAGTTTGAAGAATTTATTTTGAAAAACATGACATTTACTTAACATAATTTTACTTATGAATTCTATTTTCATTGCTCATAGTAGTCCATTTCTAGCATGGCTAGTGGAATTCACTCTATTTCATTTTAGGTAGATGTTTATATTGAGTTTTTTTGTTTTGTTTTCACAATTTTTAGACCATTCATTTGATGATTTTATTAATATTCATTGGTACACGTAGAATTCAACATTAAATTAGATGGATGTCTACATGTAAAAGTTCAAATTTTAGGAGCTTGAAGATATAAAATGGAAAAAATGACATAATAGATTCAAATTCATTATTAGTGATGGCTGTGGGAAAATTTTTATTTTCAACTAATTTGGAAAACCTAATAGCTTTCATCAATATTAATGGAAGTTTCCATTAATTTTTTTGTCCCATAAAAAATTCATCTTCATCACATGTGCTTAGATAAATTCAAGTGAGCTGATATAGTTGTTAATGCAAGTTTCCATTCATTCATACCATTTACCTTTCTAATAAATTAAAAAAGGGAGAATTTTGTGCAATTGAGAATGCTTATTGTCTTTCTAAGTTACATCATTGCCAAATAAATAGTGAATAATTACAAGATATAGCATCTCAAAACCTTCTTTGAATTCATCTTCTTCATGGCTTCGTTGACAATTACAATGTGGTTTTGAGAACAATAAATACAAGATCTCTAGTTTTCATTTGGGTGGCAACAACTTATACCCTAGTTTTGTGATGTAGAGCAAGGAGACAAAACCTTCAACAATCATAATTAAATCACTTTCAAACAATCTTCAATCTCAAAAACCTTAATTCAATGCTCAACTCGCCAATTCACCTTTGCTTCCTTGTAGCATTCATAACAGATAAAATTGTTTATATCATCTCAAAGACAACTCAAACCCACAAACCCTTTACCTTTTCAAACACACATTAAGGCCTTCAAAATAATATCTCAAAAACACACTAGGTCACTTTGGACCAACATCACCAAAACAGTGCCGCTACACTGCCCCAATAGGCCAATTAGGCCACTTTTACAAATCATCATACCTTCAAACACTTCTACAGTCTCAATTCTCTTTTGACAGACCTTCACCAACCTATAAAACTTAAGATTCAACAAATTTTAGTCATTGGAACCATCTCTAATGCATCTAAACACTAAAAACTTGCTTTAGGCCTTTCTATGCTTGAAGCAAGGAGGGTTTATTGAAAATCAATGTTAAGGGCCTCTAGACACTTTTCCAACTCTTCAAACACACTCAAATATGTCTTCCCATGCTAAAAAAATCAACTCCCTTCCTCTACCATTGTTGTTTCACCAAACTCTCATTCTAAACCACCATTTTCAAGCCAAAATTCACACAAATACCCCTGGGGAAACATCAAAACTCCATCATATCCTACTCCCTACTCAAAATTCCTACTCTAACATCTAACCCTATGGATATGTAATCAATGGTATGGATATGTTTTAAAATTTATGCATTACTTACTTTTCTTGTGGTATGGAGGTAGATGTATGTATGAAATTTTTTGTAGCATAGACATGTTTGATAATTTCAAATAGCTCGCTGCCTTCTTTCATAACTTTTTTTGGTGTGTTTCATATTTAATGCAATGTAATCAATGATATCAATATGTTTCATAAAATGCATTACTTACTTTTTTTCTACGTGTGTTTGTGGTTTTATGTGTGTTTGTGAACATGTAGCATTCAACCTCATGCCGAGGAAATGACCAAAGCCTCTAACACCAGAAAAATGTGCACTTAAAAATGCAAGGAGAAGAGAATAAAAAAATGTAGCTCATGAAGCAAAGGAATTGCAGCCCATATAGCCAGAAATTCCTATGCAATCTAAGAGATGTCAATTTGGCAAAACAAAGGGCATAGATGAGGAAAGTTCATGGAAGGATAGGAATGGATACTGAAGTTGGGGGGAAATCATAAACCATAGGTGAAGTTCAATGCACATCTCCAGTTGAAGACACATCGGCAACAACATGTGGTTTTCCAAGCACATCATAAATCACATTTCCAATTAAAGACACACCATCAACAACATTGCGTTTCAAAAGTACATCAGAAAACACATATCTATTTGAAGGAACTCCACAAATGACATCTCAAGTTGGAGGTAAAATATCATTTACATGTTAATCTCAAGGTATGTCATCAGTTGCACCTCCAATTGAAGGTACGTGATCTATCCCGATGTTGTTGACCTTCCTAATGTTGATACAAATTTATATTTGAGAACTCCTAGAGTTTTGCATAAAAAACCTACATTTTTGATTGATATTGATTTCAATGTTTTGAAATGGATGCCTAATAAGATTCCAAAATGTACATGTAAAAATATGCATAGAGGATATGGAGTTTATTTTTTGTGAAGCAAAGTGAGGGTGGAAGATGCCAACTGTTTGTTGAAATTATGAGGCAACTCAAATTTAGGCCCACCATGAAGGCTCTTGGGCTAAGATTTTTGAATGAATCAAGTGAAAATTCCATTGTAAAGAACTTGATGAGTGCATACGAGAGCATGGGTTCTACCTCACACATGAAGGATAGTTGTGGCACATGACGTGTGATGACAACACTGTTAAGCAGTCAAACAAGGAACAAGGTGAACCTTACAAAGGAAAGCAAGTATTTGAAAATAAGTAGATCATCTCTAATGAGAGCCAAAGGAAGGCGTGAAAGAGTGGATGATCCAAATAGCAATGAGTTATGGGCATTCTCAGGTAGAGTGCCACAAAAAGATAAAAGAATTGCTCAAGACTTGAGATCTTTCATAGTGAATTATTGGAAGGATAACAAAAGGAACTCTCCTATTCAAAGAGATGTTGTAAGAAGGAGAATTGGTAGTAAAATTCATGAGCCACATCCAAAGCATTATTTGGATACCACTCAAACCCAATTTATTTACTGATTTTGTACAAAAGTTTCCTAAAATTAAAATATGTCAAAGGTATTTTGAAATGCTAAAGACTTTTTATGTCAAAATAAATCACACACATATTACTTGTTGTTGTAGAGTTCTTATTTAGTTTTCTAACCATTATGATTTTTATTGACATATATGTGTAGATATGCATATTGACAATGTTTTGTAGGAATGTAACATAAGGCCTCCACCTAAATCCTCAAGGGAATTCTTACCTTCTATTTTATGTGAAAGAGAGGATGGTCAATTTTTTTACAACAAGTCATGTTTGGATGGTACATGTGATCATTGTGGTGGCATGCAACATTTTCCAATTTTCCAACACATGGCTAGTACACACACAATTGGAGACAAAATTGTGGAATTTGGAAAATACAAGACAATGGAATATAGTCTAAAAGATGGGAAAGAAGAAAAGAAGTGTGAATTGGTTAGTGATAAGATTCTAGTGTATCAGTTTATGGATATTTTTCATCTTTAGGTGGTCTCTGAGTATGCAAGGCATACACATAAAGCACAATGGTTGGAATCACAATTCAAGTTATGCAAGGACGTGTTTCCACTTCGTAGCATCATTTTAGTTGTTGACTTCATGGATAAATACACACTACATCCATAGAATGAGGCACAATCATAGTAATACAACTCCATGTAGGTTGCTATATTTGTGCATATAGCATTAATTCATGCAAATGATAGTACAAAGGAAAACATGAAAGTATTGAGGGAGTATCACTTTTACATCAGTGATGATCACACATATTCTATAGAGTTTGTGTAAGGTTGCTTTCAGATTTTTTATGTTGATCTGGCTAGCAGGGGCATATCATTCAGTCAACATATCATATGGTCAGATAATTGTACATCACAATTCAAGAATGCCAAAATGTTTTACTGGTTGAGCAAGATGCATAGGATCAATGGTGTTCATCATATGTGGAACCTATCAGAGGCCGGACATGGAAAGGGGGAGCATGATGGAGCAGGTGCATGTATCAAAAGAGCTCTAGCACGAGAAGAGTTAAAGTACACAAACAGTGTAAAGTTGACAGATGCAAGATTAATTGTCTAGTGGTGCAATCATGCAATGGGTTCAGGTAGTGAAGGTAATTCTTTAGTTCATATATTTTTTCATTTAGTAGATGATACTAACATTGTAAAATATGAGGATTGTTGTACACTAACAGGATCGAGCAAGCTACACTCTTTTAGAAGCTCCAATGTAGGTACATGGACTATCCATACATGGAAGATGGCATGCTTGTGTTTTGCATGTACACTTCAAGCATGGAATGATTGTGAGTCAAAAAAGTGGGTTGACGAATGGTCTGTAAGAAGTCTAACCCCACTTGACACTTATCAGCTCCCGATGGCTCTACAAATCAAGGAGATGCAATCATCTATTGACTTTGATCATGTATCAAACATACTAGAACTAGGTAATATATCTTACTTATAGGTTTTATTATGATGTTCAGTAAATACATCTAACAAGATGATCATACCAATGTAGGGAGCATTTATGTGGTGATTGCAGATGAAGACAATGAAGAGGGTAAAATTTATTACCTGTGTCATTGTATCGAGGCCAAAAAGAAATTGGAGGCCCCAGTTATAGATGGAGAAAACATAGAATATTCTATAGGTTTGGTGGTTTTTACTGGAACATGGCTTAGAAGGTACCTAATTAATAATTTTGTAGTTTGGTTGTTTGAGGACTTCGACATGAATCAAAAGATTATTCACTACTTGAACCTTGTTGTCGCCACCAACGTTCATTTGATCAAATATAAGGGCAGACGTATGAACAAGAACTTGTGGAAAGTGTGTGAGTCTGACCATGAAGCAATACTTGAGACAATAAAGAGTAGAGTAGACCCAAATGGTTCCCTAGATTGATTTGTAAGGATTCACATTGAATTTGTAAAGTCATGTTATTGATCATTGCTTTCTTTCAAGCGTTTAAGTTTGATTGTATAAGGGTTTGCAAAATTGCATTATTGTAGATATGCAAAAATGATAGTTATATGTTGCTCTCTATTGACCACCTTTAAGTTGGTATTCCCTATTGGTTTTTGATGTCATATGAATTTATGACTTTCATTGATCCATTTGTGACTGTAGGTAATACTTAAGTTTTTCAAAGTTTAAGAAAAGAACAACATCAATTTCTGGTGCAAGTGTTTAGTGGTATGAGAAACATCGATTGTTGGTGTATTTTTTGGTTCTCAATCTTCTCTTTCTTTTCCATCTACTAGATTTCTTGTATTCTTATATGCTACATGTTTTATGTTAATTATATCAGTGATATATTTGAAATTTATACGTATGATCATTGTGAGATGAGAAAGTAGTGAAAGATAGGCCACATCACCATTGTAAGACTTTTAATCGACCTACTTATAGAATTCATGAAGGTGATAATAGGTCTCATAAGGTGTATGACTGACATTATTAAGTTATTTCTCTTTTAATGATTTTTATGTGAGTCCATGTCTAAGATTGATAGGCTTTTGCAAGTTTTTTGTGGACCAAATTCCTATGAGAGTACACAACCACAGAGAGGTTACTACCTATGAACCCCTAAACCTGCAAATGCACAAGAGAAACAAAACAAATTAATTGTTAGATCATATGCATGCAAACAAGTATGAGAGATTCCCCATAAAATCCATCTATTCAAACTAAACTAGGAAAATGAAGAACACAGTAAACTTGAAACAAAAGAGATTCAATCCTAATTAAGCTAATAGCATGATGATTTTATGGGGGAATTGGTGCCAATGAAGTATTGCAATTGGCCCTTTCCCAATTCCTTAAGTAGCAATGGTGTGTAAATGAGAAATGGTCAAATCTCCAAAGAGATTTGAGCATAACCTTGTTGCAAATCTTGAAATATGATGAATAGTTGATGGAAATGGGCAAAATTGGCTCTCAAGTTGAAGAGAGTAACTTTGCATATGATTGTGGATGAGAAATGAGGAGAGAAGTCTCCAATTTATAAACTTTAATTTGGAAGAGGTGAGCAAGATTGAGCAATGTGGGACAAACGATAATCCAATGGTATTGTGCCACTTGTCCACATGTGATTAGATGAGGAATGAACACATTTTGGCCAATGTGCATGATAAATGCATAAATTTGAATTTTGAAATATTGAAATGACAAGGTGGATGAGAAGTCAAATGGAGTTATGACCACTTGGCTCAATTCAAAGGACATGTAAGAGGCATTGAATGCCTTGTTGGAAGGACCAAGCCCACTTGGCCTTTTTGAATTCAAATGAGGGAATATTCCCTTTTGATGCTTTGTGAGGGAAAATAGATGAATTAATAAATCAAAGTAATTGATTTATTGTGCAACTTGCATTCTCTAGAGGAATTTAATGAAAGGGATTAACTTAATCATGTTTTTTATTAAATTAATGAAGAATTAGGTGATGTGACAATTTTAGACTTAGATTTATGAATTGATTTAAGTCAAGAATTGAGAGGAAATGATTTATTAAATAAATAATTTGATTTATTTAGTCAAGAAGGAACATGTTAGATTAAATCAAATAAGGTTTTAATTTATTTAAATTAATAAGAGGACTTTAGAGAATTTAATCAAATAAAATGATTTATTTAATTAAATAGATATGTAAGGTTAATTAAATTAAATTGATTAATTTAATCAGAGGAGGTGGTAGATTTAATCCAATAAATAATGATTTATTAAATTAAGAGATAGAATGTGATGAAATGTTGAGAATATGTTTTAGGAGGAAATGTTGTTAGTAATCGGGATCAGGTGTGCCAAAACGAACTTGTACATTTTCCATGTCTACACTACCCATATGTTTCCAAGGGAGCAGGGGATGTACATTTTTTGAAGCATTTTGGAATGCAAATAACTGGGCCAGCTGAAGTGGATTGGAGAAAAGAAACTGGGCAACAAATTCTTTTTGTTTCTTCTTGTACAATATATTTCATGATCCAGGCTTCAAATGGGAGGATTATTTCCCTGCATGTATTGCTACAAGTATTGACAAATGAGAATATTTTTAGTATTTTCTTCCATCACTATTGTAATATTTGTTATTGACTTAGTGTATTTTTTGATATACAAAAATTATGAGAAATTAATACATGCAAATGTGTATATTGCTTAATATGTGTCTCAAATAAATATGTATGTTACATTTAAAATTAGTTGTAATGCTTCATGGTTTAAATTTAAAGTTGTCTTCAAGGAAAATCATGTGGATTTATGACAAATAATGAAACAATGTCTTATATAATTGTACAAAGGCATATTTTATTGCCCCTACCTTGTCAATCCTACCGAATTGGCAAGCTAGTGAGCTCACTAGCTTGCCAATTACATAGGGTTGACAAGCTAGGGACAGTGTATGCCTCATAGAAATGGGGTGTCATGGTGATTTGTTGATATGGATTTAATAGATGATTAGATATATATGTGATAGTATCTTAATTCATTGCAATATTTTGTGATGCTCTTTTCATTTTTTTCATGTGGATGGTTGAAGTTCTATTAGGATTATTAAATAATGTCGTCATAGTCAAAGGACACTATGAGACACTTGTCTCATAACTCCTATATTCCCTCCAACATCATAATAAGAAAAGAATCGTTCTAAGACCTTTGTCCTTATGGTCTTTGTGAGCATTGTGAGAAGTGGCTTCTTCTCCCACCTTTCACTTCACCTTGTGAAAGAAATTCCATTTAGGATACCCTTTATACTCTTCTTGAACATACCAAAATTGTGCATAGGCTTGTTTCAAAACATTCTCCAAGTTTGAGAAGGGAATAAGTCTTGATGAGGTTTTGATTGCTGCCCCCACTTAATTTTCATAGTTTTTGTTATGAAAGGAATGGCTCCAAGTTGAAATTTGTTTTAAATGAACTCAAGAAGGTTGGAGATCAGTTCACAAAGTGTGTGCAAAAATTTTACAAGGTGTTTGAAGCTTTGGAAGAGCAGGGGAGGCGAATTTGAGTGTTTGGGCATGATGCCCTAGTTGACAATATTATGCATTTGAGTGAAAATTTGTGGTTATGAGGAGGAAAGTGTAGTAAAAACTTGGGGCATAATTTTTTTAACATTGTTTAAGCTTGTGTAGGTCATTTGGAGCATGTTTTATGCTTTGGCAAGCTGAGATAGGCATGGGAATATGACTTTCAATAAACCCTCCCTAAATTTGATAAAAATGAAGGTTTTGTGAAAAGTGCACTCTATGAGAGGTTCCTTGGCTAAAGATTGTAGATTTGGTGGTTTTAGAAGCTGATTAATGACTTTCCATAGGAATTTGGATTTGGTAAGTTATTTAGAGAGGTGATTCTTTGTTAAATTGGCCTATTTGGCCTAGTTGGGATAACATAGAAGCTTGAGTTTGAGAGATTTCTTCCAAAATGATTATATGAACTATTGAGATATGTTTGTGTATACCTTAAAGGATATTTTAAAAGCTATTTGGTTAGTGAGTTCAGTGAGTATTTGGGTAGATTTGGTCAAGAAACTAGGTCAACAAACCTACAAGTGAAATTGGGTGAATTTGTGAAGAATTGTTGAGATAAGTTTTTAAAGGTTGCAAGTTGTCTCTAAAGACTTAAAATGTAATTGATTGAATGTTTTGGGACCTTCTCTACATCACAAACCTTTGAAAAAACACATGGGGTTTGAAACAATAGAATTTCTCACTTGAAACACCCACCAACTCATCTAACAACAAAACCCTACATCTACCTATCAAAACTAGCCTAATACATTGAAATATTAGGGTAGGTCTTGCAAAAATAGGGCCCTAACTCCATCCCCTACATCAATCTTTCTTCCCTCAAAACTCCAACTCAACAAATTTTCATAATTCCTTCACAAACTCCTTGTAGCATTGCAAACAGTGTTTTTTGTCCATATCTTTCAAAATATAATGAAGATCCACAAACCAAAAATTATTATAGATACAAATTATGGAATTATTCAACATATATCAATTATACATATGCTTTTTTCATACCATCACCTCTTAAAATTGATTGGTACGCTGCCCCTTGGGCCAATTAGGCCACTTTTCCAAAGAAACTTCAAGGGATCCTTCACTCAGACTTCCAAACTCTGTTCCAACACTTTCAATAGGTTTGAAAACCTTAGAATCAACTATTTTCATCAGGGGAAAC
Source organism: Sequoiadendron giganteum (assembly GCA_007115665.2). NCBI lineage: Eukaryota > Viridiplantae > Streptophyta > Pinopsida > Cupressales > Cupressaceae > Sequoiadendron > Sequoiadendron giganteum. The sequence goes on from CM021102.1 coordinate 74,563,510, forward strand.
AATCACAAATTCACCAAAGCATCAAACCCTTGTTCTAGGCCATTTCAAGCTTGTACAATGAGGGTTTATTGAAACTATGTTCTCCAAACCCTATTTCACCCTATCAACACCTCAAAAACATCAAACTAACCCTTCCAAAACTTATTTCATCAACTAACAACCATTAACATTAAATTTTCACCAAAATTCATCTCTTACCCACCATTTTCAAGCCAAAATTCATGAAAATACACCTAGGGCAGCAATCAAAATCCACCAAAACACCTTCCTTGCTCTTAACACCTATGCTAACATCTAAATTTACCCTAGTGCACTCATTCCACCAAGTTACAAGAAAATGTAATGGTGTAATGGGAATTTAATTCATTTTAAGTGCCTTCAAACCCTTTTGAACATGACCACATTTTGACAAAATTGCAAAATATGACAATAAGAACTCAAATCAACCCCTGGGTAAGTGCACCAATCTGTGACACAATTTAGGTGCAAAATTGAAAAAATGATCCTAAAAAACCTGAAACAAGGCCTTTGGTGCACACCAAATGAAAAAAAGCAATTTGGCGTGCGCCAAATGTGTTTCTACACATAAAAACAAAAAACGGGTTTGGAACCCTTATTTTTTGTTCAACCCACAGCTTGAGGAGGAGGAATTGAGGTCTGCAACTCACGCTCGCAAAAACTCTTTCATTCTTTGCATCCTTAGCTTGCCATTTTCCACGAGGATGCCGCCAACACGTCGGAGAGGTCGAAGATTGCAAAGAGGTGTGTATTTCTATTCTATTTATTTCGAATATGATTTGGAATGCAATGTTAAATAGATTTTTATAATAAAACTTTGTTCTAATTCTCAAGGAATGAATCTCCACCTCAAAACATTGAGATGGCTCGTTCCCCAACGAATTCGAACTCGAAACCCTAAAGTCTCTTGCTCAGATCAAATTTGATCAGTTCTCAAATTCAATAATCTCCTCTCCCACAAATCCCAAGACAAATGCACTATAAGGCTGAAAAGTGCGATTTCCTTAAGAATAGGGTTTCATTAAAATATTCACTTTTAATTCTTTTAATTTCTCCATAGTCTCAGCATGAATATTTTAATATAATTTAAATGTCAATTTTGGCCCCTTCTGATGATGGCGCACCCCTCAAGAAGAATCACTTAAGTTATAATTTAATATTATAACTTTATATTATAATCATTAAATAATTAATATTTAATTAATGCAATTAAATATTAATATTTCTCTCGTTACTCATCCGATGACTGTCCCGTCTGAAGCTGACGAACACTGAAGTGATTTTGAACTCTGCCAAAGTCATATTGCTAAAAATAGCAGGGGTCCCACGCTGCCTGCCAGGAACTACTAAAAATAGTAATTCTGCAAGAAATCTCCGATCGAGCCCAAACGAGAGCCTACTGATCAAACTCTGCCAACTGAAGCTGAGCCAAGCTCCGAAGTGACCCTCTACCCAGTCTATCAGCCTACGAGGGTCGTGTGATAGGCCAATCTTGTACTCCGAGAGATGTCACTGAGAAGGGGACATGACATCCTTCAACCCCTCTACAATATTAATCCCTCAACCCTTAACCCTTCAACCCTAATCTCTCAACCCCTATACCCTTTTAATCCCTCAACCCCTCAACCCTCAACCCTTAAACCCTAATCCATCAACCCCCTTACCCTCTTAATCCCTCAACTCTCAAACCCTAATCCATCAACCCCTCTACAATCTTAATCCCTCAACCCTTAACCCTTCAAGTTCATGCCAACCTATTTTGATGGTGTACACATTTTGGATTACTTCTCAAGGCCCGTGTGTTGGTGTTTTGAGTCAACAAGTTATGAGGATGCATGGTATATCTAATTAGGCTAACCTAATTGATGTTTTTGTTGGTTGTGGTATATATACAAGGTTGATTCATTGTGTGAAAGTAGTGGATAAAGTGTGTAGAGTGTGTGTGTGATATATGGTGTAGAGAGTGTAGGATGCTAAAATCTGCAAGTGAGACTTAAACCATTTCATGTTGTTAGCATAAAAGTTAGTTTAAATCAGCAAACTTAAACATCCCTATGAAATATAGAATCATGTTAAACAATGCAACTAATTAGAACAATGCAAAAACATGAATCATTCCTATCCCATAGTGGATTGGTGCTCTTTGAGTATGTGAAAGAGCCCTTTCCCAATCCTTGATAAGCTTAATGATATGATAGACAATGAGATGCTTGAACTCAAGTTGCCTATAGTGTAGATGCTTTCAAAATGTGTGTAGATTGTAGATGATGAAGAGCAAGATTGATTCTCAAATGAAGAGAGTAACCTTGCAATGAGTAAGTGTTGTTGTTTGAAGGAGAGAAGCCTTCAACTTATAGTTGAACTTGAAGAGAGGAGAGGCCAAATTGATGAATGTGGGATCATTCATGGGCCAATGACAAGATGCCACTTGTCAAGGTGTGAGAGGGTGAGGAATGTGCAAGCCTTGGCCAATGTGCCAATTTGAAATTCAAATTTGGATGAAATGACATGTTTAGGGGGGATGAAAGGTGCAATAAATACCATGTTTGACTTGTGCAAATAGCATTTAAAACCTTGTTGGAAGGGACAAGTCCCTTTTGGGGGGAAGATTCAAATTGGAAGAATATTCCATTTTGATTCCATTTTGAATGTAATTAGAGGAAATAATAAATCAAATAAATGATTTATTGGTGCAAGTGGGTGGGTTAGTTAAGAGTTTGGATTTGACTCTAGTTGAGTCAAAAGCTAGAGAATGATAATTATGATTAGAAGTTAATTAATTTAGATTAATTAACTTAGGGATTTAGGGATTTGACATTTGATTAAATCAGTTTGATTTATTAAATCAAATGAGAAGAACATAAGGATTAAATAATTTGATTTATTTAATGAACCTTAGGAAATTAATCAATAAATATTTTAATTGATTAATAGAAGAAATGAATGTTAATTTGTATGATGCATGATTGTTATTTTTGCATGTCTATAGAGAGAAGTGTGAATCATAGTTATGGTAAAGTATGAAGTGTGCTAAGTCATTTTATTGAGCTTCAGTGGAACTATATCTTCAGTATATGTTAGATGCATTGTTAGCAATTCATCATTGGCAGTAAGCCACCCTTTCTTCTATTTCTTTCTATTTTGGGTAGTGATTCCTTTGGTAGTGAGCCATTCTCTTTTCTGGATAGTGAGTCCTTGGACAGTGAGTCTGCCATTTTGTATCAAACATTGTAACCAGTTATAATATATTATGAGCTAATCCTCACTATGGTTTTTCCCTTTTTGGGTTTTCCACGTAAAATTTGGTGTTCTTGTGTCTATTGATGTGATGTATTATTTTAATGTTTCTTTCCATTATTGCACATTTAATGAGATGTTGTGAAATGAAATTTAAGTTAATCAATTTTAGGGAATACTGATCCACCCCCTCTCAGTATTCCAAGTGTTCAACAATTGGTATTAGAGATTGGTTCCCTCAAACGGCTTGACCGCTAAGGTAGATCTTGGAGATTGAAAATGTGGCTACAAAGAAATATCCTATTCCTTTGAAGAGATTATCACTGAAGGGTTTACTGAAGAATATTGTGAAGTTGATATGGAAGGAGAACTCAAAACATCCCTTGATGATTTGGATAAAAGAGAAGCTGAGAATAGAGATCTAAAAATGAATCTTAATGATGCAGATGAGTGTATCAAGAAGTTGAGAGAGAAACTCGAGAAATCTACAAAATGATTCAAGGAAATAAATGAGCAACTCAAGCAATCAAATGAGACTATCACTAGTCTGAAAATACAAGTTGAAGAAGGAAAAAAAGCTAACTGTCTAAATACTAAACTAAAAGACAAATCTAAAGAATGCTCACAGCTTGAACAAGAGATTGTAACCTTAAGATCGTATCTAGAGAAAGAAAAGAATAAAGAAAACAAGTTCAAGAAGAGAAACACAATGCTTGATGAGATTATTGCAAATTAGAAGGCTTCAAAGGAAAAAGAAGGCTTAGGGTTTGAGAAAGGAGAGAGTTCAAAGAAAAATCAAACTCAAAATAATGTTGAAAAGAAGAATGATAAAAAAAGCAATGGAAAACTGGTCTAACACCAAAAGAAAGAATTCAAAAGACCTCCTATTAGACAACCTATTGAAAAAAGGTATTCATCTTTAATGGTTACTTTTATTCTTGCAATAAGTTCAGACATAAAGCTATAGAGTGTAGAAGTAGAATGAATCAAAATGTTCAATCATTTATTGTTTAGTGTTTTACATGCAATATATTTGGTCATAAAGCTAGTGAATGCAAAAATCAGATGAGGAATGACTACAATAATGGCATTATTTTTCAATCTTTCAATGGCTACTATTATACATCCAGTGGATTTGGGCATAAGAGTTTTGAATGTAGATATAGAATGGCAAGAAGTAAGATTGTTCAAAAAAGTGTCACATGTCATAAATACAACAAACCAAGACACATAGAAAATTTTGTCAAATCAAGAATGTGAAACCCTCTATTTCATAGAAGAAGGTTGATCCGATAAAGAAAGTGGATCCGATTGAGATGAAGAAGGAAATGAACAAGATATGGAAGAAGAATGAAGAGAGTGAAGTAAAGAATGAGTATGTGCCAGCTCCTGGTGCATATGTTTCCTCTAAAAACTAGATGAAGAGCTTTGGCTCAGGGGGATTTTTCGCAAAAAATCTTATATCCCCCGCCAAAGATGTGGTGTTGATGCCTTCAACACATAGGTACATGTGTATATCAACATGGTTGATCTGCTGATGGCATTTTTGAAATAAAATATCCTATTGCAAAGATATGAGGAGTAGTGAGGGTCTATCATCTTTTCAACCTAACTTTATTTACAACATTAATGTAAATTAGGTCACCAAAAAAAGGTTTATATTTCATTTTGCACAATCAAAATTCATTTGTAATAGAGCAATCATAGTAGAGAAGTAGGGAAAAGGAGATTTGAAGCATTTGGTGTGTCATGTGAAACCCTAATCAATGAATAATTCCAAAGGTATTTATAGCTTCTTGCTATACCCCAGTTCTGTGAAGTTTCAAAGATGTTTACTCCACAAGTAGTTGATGTATTTGAGTGGCCAAGACCTAAGTTCAAGAAAAATCCATTTAAATCCATGGAGACGGATCCAGAAGGTGATTTTTTTAGGATTCCATATGGTGTGATGCACATAGAGGATGTGTGAATCTACATTCACACAAAAATGGAAAAATATGATCATATGAAGATTATGGAATATTGGGTAAATGAATTGACAAGAGATGATTTTGAATTGAAACTTGAATTTGGAAGTTTGATGGAGAAGAAGTTGGATGTACGGAACAACCTTCCAAACTTCTATCATGAGAATGAATGGGTAAAGTATGTGTTAAGTCGAATTCATGGTAATTTTATGTGGTTGGATATGTTGGATATGATTAACAAGAAAGAGATAAAGGCGGTTACCAGTTTGTGCTCAAATGGATCTATTTTGGAAATGAAGGTCATGAAGAATGTGATGGTAATGAAGCTCACTGGTAGGAAATTTGACAAGTGTGCCCTAACAATGAAGGACATTGATGATCTGGTGGTTAAGTATGCATCAATGGTGATTGGTTATAAGATCTTTTTCACAAACTGAGAGAACTTTGTGTCAGTTATTACCATTCATACTACTCACCAAATGGTGAAGGAAGGTCTGGATATTGATCTATGCAAAATCTTGAGACAACCATTGATGGAGAACCTTTAGAAGACCGAAGAATCTTAGTACCCCTTCTGCTATGTTTTGAATTCTTTGCTCAGGCCTCTAGTGTCTATGATCTAGTCCGTGATGCAGATAGTGCAACAAGGGTTGCCATTGAAAATTTGCATGGACAATTTTTCCAATTGAAAGAATAAAAAGAAAAGATAATAATGTAGTATTGTTAGCTCAGAAACCTCGTAAGTGTAAAACTTACAACTCTAACTAGAATTTTGGAAGATGTTGAGAAGATACAGAAATACATTAAAAAAATTGTCAAGACACCTATACCAAGACAAATTTTCCCATGGGTGAATGAGTCTTTGCTTAGAGAAATGAAAAGTTGAGTGTTTGTGCTACTATTTATGTTTACTATGTCTGGTTACAAAGTATTACTACAATGATAGTATTTTCCAAAATTTCGATGAAATGTGAATGCAAGTTTATGACAATGTATGAACAAAATGATAACTTTTTTGAATGAAATTTTGAATGTAATTCTAATCTAAATGACTCAAACACACTTTAATGTAATCTATTATGTAGAATGTATGCAATGTTTTTAGATTTTTGAGTTTTAAATGATGCAAATATGCAATATGTAATCCTAAATGAAATGCAGAATAAGATGATGCAAAACCTAGATCTAGTGTTTTAAGGACCTCCAACTCAAAAAAGTGTGATGTAAGAATGTCAGGTTCACCAAAATAAAATATTGGAAAGGGATCTCCAAAGGTTTTGTGTGTAAAAACCTATAGGAATCTTAATGTTGGCCTTTCCCTAGGGGAATTTCATTAGGAAAGAGATCACAAAGTGTAAAGATTGACTTTCAACCTCAATGGTGAGTCAATCATACCTAGATATCAGTCCTTAGAATAGTAGGAAAGATCTAGAAATAAGTCAAAATGGTTTTTAAAGAACTCAAACTAATTGAACAATAAGACCTAATACATAAAATGAAACTTCTTGAAAGTATAGAAATGGAAATGATAGTTTGCAGGAAAATCTGAGAAGGGTCTAATGGCATAGACCTGTCACCAAAAGATGTTTTTGAGAAATACTGAAGGAATGGTTCTATCTACACTTTTCTCTTGTACCTACAAATATGAGTCTTCAAATTTGGACCTACAATAAATCTACAAACAAAAAATGTTTTTTTGTTTGTATGGGGTTTTGCCTTGGTCAAACCCCAAGTTTGGTAATTAAACCTCGATAAAATATAAAGATATGATAAATGATAGTCTGTGAGCTCTAACCTTAAGTGTATCTAAGGTTGTTATGAGCTAAAATGTAAAGAAACCCTACTCAAGTGTGTTAGAATATGATTTCAAATGATAATGACAAGATTCCCTTAGGGAGAAGTCAAAACACCCCAAATAAATCTGAAAAACAAAGATACCTTGTTGAAGGTTGCTAGTAGAATGAATCTTGAAGATGAGAACACTAGGAAACAGGTCATTAGGGTAGAGGAAATGGCCAAATGTATCTCCAAAACCTATGATCCATCATGCTCTTCCATTGGCATCCACCTTCAATCATGTGACAAAGCTTGATCAAATCTGAAAATGGACTTGAAGACCTGTGATTATAAACAAATCTTGCTCCCAAACCCTAAATTTTTCTTGAATACTCTTTGATTTCCTTAATCTCTTTCTTTTTCTCTTGTTGATCTAGTTTAAAATGGTGAAAATATTAGACTTTTATAGGCATTTCTCTAATTTCCCGAATATTAGATCCTGATAGCTGACATTTATAACTTGAATTTTAGACCTTAAAATGCCGCAAAAAACATATTTTAAAACGGGTCTTGGCACTTAAAGGGGACCCATTCGCTCATGGGAAAATGGGTCCTAGCCTATAATTCTAGGACACACATGATCTAAGATTAATGTTTAAATGTATTTATTCAATGCATGTTTTAGTGTCAAAAAGTGATAAAAATAGGCCTTGGGATGCATAATAAAGGGAATTAGGGCCTATTTAGCAAGGGTGAAAATGCATAAATGTAAGGTAACTAAAATAGGTCCAAACTAAGTGTGAAATTATACTATCACCTACAAGGGAGTACAATTTACTATGCTACAATGTTATATCATGCTTCTTTTATATCATTCAATATTTTATCTTGTGCTTTTATAGATTATTTTACTCATGGACCTATAGTGTGTTCTCTTCACACTTCCAATTTTCTAGTTTTTAGTAGTCATTTATTAGGGATCCTTATGAGCGCAAACATTTTTTTACATGACACATCACCTTGATAGCATTATAGTGCACATATTATTTAATGTTATGCATCGTTGTTTAAGAATAATAATAAATATGACTATCATTTTGTCTCACCTACCTATCCATCTATTCCCAAGAGACCATATATCATGTCAATGATATCATTACACAATAAAAAATTTATTAAGTAAAAACAAAAAACATTTATATATTTCACTAGATTAGAGAATCCTCCACATAGAGTGTTAAATAAATTTTGCAAAAATAATCCTCACTTTACCTCCAATCAAGAAAATGTATATATCTAAATATATCCCAAAATAATTTGATGTTATATATTTTGGAAGTTTGTTTCTCATTGAGGAGATTGTTGGCAACATGAGCATGATGATGTGAAGAGATTGTTGAGTGGGGAGATTGATGAATATTGATGAGCATGACAATATATGGTGTTGTGATTGATTGAAACCTATGACAGAGATGCAAAAGTGTTGGTCCAAAGAGGACCAAATGGTTTGATAATTGCCCAAGTCATGGAGTGTAGTTTTAGTGTTCAATGAACCAGTTTTGAGGTCTGCATTTCTCCGTTATGAAGAATTTGGTTATGTGGTTTTGAGTTAATAGTGATGCATGTTGGAAGAGTCTAAATATAGAGTATCATGACTTGATATCTTCCACAATCGAAGATAATGTTGATAGAGAATTGACTTTGGAAATGGCATAGTTTTAGTGATGGAGTGTATGTTGGAATGCACCACACTCCATTGTAGATGAATATTTTGATATGCAGATTTGTGGTATTGTTTACAGATGTCAGTAGTGTGTACATTCTAAGTGGAAATTTTTTTGGTGGTCCATGTGATGAGTTGTGAGTGAATAGTTGGTTCATTCTATTGTTACTTCACCAATGGTGCTGACCTAAATGTTTAAGGTTTTGCAGAGTTAAATTATGTATGAATCAGTATCATAGGAGTGATTATGGGTCATGCCAACCTATTTTGATAGTGTACACATTTTGTCTTATTTCTCAAGGCATGTGTGTTGGTGTTTTGAGTCGACGGGTTATGAGGATGCATGGTACATATAATTAGGTCAACCTAATTTATTTTTGTGTTGGTTGCAGTATATATACAAGGTTGATTCATTATGTGAAAGTAGTAGATAGAGTGTGTAGAGTGTATGTATGATATTTGGTGTAGAGATAAGTGTGAATCACAGTTATGGTAAACTATGAAGTGTGTTAAGTCAATTTTTTGAGCTTCAATGGAACTATATCTTCAACATATGTCAGATGCATTGTTAGCAGTTGATCATTGGCAGTAAGCCACCCTTTCTTCTATCTCTTTCTATTTCGAGTAGTGAGCCACTAGCAGTGAGCCATTCTCTTTTTTGGATGGTGATTCCACCATTTTGTATCAAACATTATAACCAATTATAATATATTGTGAGCTAATCCTCACCATGGTTTTTCCATGTAAAATCTCATGTTCTTATGTCAATTGATGTGATGTGTGATTTTAATGTTTCTTTCCTTTACTGCACATTGAATGAGATGTGAAATTAATTTTAAGTTAATTAATTTTAGACAATATTGATTCACCCCCCTCTCAATATTTTGGGTGCTCAACAAGATACTTTTGTGGTTACCATAGTATATACAAACACAGTATAGGTAGATGTATCACACTTAAGAATTAAATTTAAGATATTATTAGAAAGCATGGAATATAAGTTGAGGCTATTGATGGAAAAGGAAATAGGCTTATAATTTTGAAACATGTAGAGATGAATAAGGATGATTCTTCCAAAATTATTCATGAGGAACATCATAAGACTAGTAAATATAGCACATCCCTTATATCCATATTATGTGTGATTATATTAAGCAACATGATAATGAAAGAAGAGTATACATTTTATTAATAATTAAAAGTAGAGATATGTCAAAAGAATCAAGATAAGACAAAATTTACAATAGATACATCTTTAGATACACATTCATGATCATGATCCATCTGATAACAAAGAAGCATCCATAAAAAATACCTCTAAAAAACTACATGAAATATAATTAACATCAAACATATCATACTTGTACAAATTTTTATTATTGAAGAAAAAATCATGTCAAGATCCACCACCATCACCAAATATGAAACTATTAAATCTTAAGGGATAATCCCATGTAATACATGTTTTATTAGTGAAATGAAACTTGCAGCCACATAATGAAAATTTCCACATAACCCAAAAGAGAAATCTATGAAAATAACTATTTAGAACCCACATGCAAGAGAATAGACAACATACCCATGAAAAGATACACAAGATATACCCTAGGAAAACCCTCAAGAGGGAAAAACCCAGCCTCCAAAAGCATCCATCACAAGTGTATTATTCAGCAATAAGCATTGCAATACATATTCAAAGCTCTCCATGAACACCATTGAAGCATCAAGCCCTCAATAAGAAATCCATGTGAACAAGCATGTAACCACACATCACATTCCATGCTTCGAGCCTCACAAATGCTAACAAGAGTTAACCTGCCAACAAACCAACCTTAAACAACTACCCATATGTTTTCTTTTATAGAAACAAGCTCCCACAAAACCACCGAGTGATATTACATAAAACCTGTTGCAAGTTTGTGCAGATCGGTGTTTTCATTGATGTCAAAAAGCTTGTGTTGGAATTGGTTTCAACTATATATTTGTTGAGGATGATTGATGTTGCAAATGAGTAGTTGGTGTTATTTATGCTTTGATTTGTTGCATTATGTTATCAATTAAGCTACTGGTCTTAACCTCTACTTTTTCCTTGATAAGCTTATATCTATGGATGTGGTAGTGCTGAAGATGTTGTGGATATGTCTCTAGTGCTTGGTTTCCAAGTGCTTTTGAGAAAATTTGATAAAAAAAAGAAACAGTGTGTTCAAGTGGTTTTTTGGGTTATAAAGAGGTGTTTTGGTTTTGCTCCGCATTTCTTGTAGGTTGAATATCTGCATATGCGATTTTGATATGTTGGTAAGAAGTTTCCAAAGATGTTATATTCAAGGTATGGTATACTATATTTTCATATAGTGGAAGTTGTGTTCACCAGTGTGTGAGATTATGCATTGCAGAGGTGTGTGGGAGAAATGTTTTTGCTCTGCATTTCTCCTTAGTTGTGCTTCATGTCTTGTGATTCTAAAAGTGTGTTGATGGTGTTGGTAGTTTACCTCAATCAAGAGGATTTGAGGTTTGGTGCTTCAAAATATAGTTTTTCAAGTGATAGTGTATGGCAGAGTAGTCTGAGTGTACAAACACTATACATTCTTTAGGTGGAAGTTATTTTGAAGGAGTTTGATGGATTTCAGGGTGTTTGAGGAACATTCTAGATCATTTTCAAGCATGGTATGTGGTTTGCAAGTAATTGTTGGGTTTGATGAAATGTGTACTTCAAATTTTAATGGTGTTTGCATAAGTAACGGTTGACCTGGTGTTTCCACTACATGCAAAGGATAAATATTGTTTGTGGTAGTTTGCGTTTAAGTGGTATTGTTGTTTTGGGTCCCAATTAAGTTTTGATGTGGTTTTCATTCACTTATATCCACCATGGAAGTGTTTTGGCGCCAACCTAATTTGAATTTTCACATTTGAGGTACATTGTCGACCTTGGAGAGGGTTTCAAGGTTGAGGATGGTATAATTTGTATGAGTTGAATTATGGAAGGAGGTTAAGATAGATGAAATATAGATGTATGTGTGAATTTTATATGTGAGTGATGTGAAATTAAGTAGAGCAGTGTGAACTTTCAAGTGTTGGATTACCAGTTGCAGTGAGCAGAAGGTGTCTACAATCATTCAATCAGACTATGAAGGTGTTGGAGCTATTGTGGTGGAATATTTGTTGCATTGAGATCATGTTCTTTGTGTAACATTTCTTCTCTATCTTCTTTTTCATTTTTGCAATGAACCTTGGTTGTGAGCCTTTCTGGATAGTGTATCTTATTCGGGCAGTGAGCCCTTATAACTAATTTTGCAACTACTTATATTGTGAGATAATCCTCACCTTGGTTTTTCCCTCATTAGGCTTTCCATGTAAATTTGGTGTTCTCTTGTGTTTGGTGTTGAGTTGTTTAAGTTTTTGTTATCTTCTTTTCATGTTAAATCTTCATAATAGTTCAAGGCTTTAATGAATGCATGTGGATCTGAAAGTTAATGAGGGTTTTGATGTTTTGATAAAATATAATTGATTCACCCCCCCTCTCAATTGTCTTGTTCATTCAACAATTGGTATCAGAGAAAGGTTCCTTGGAGAAAATATTAATAGCTTGAGGTAGATCTGGGATGGAAAACAAGAAGGAGATCCCTATGTTTGATGGCACAGACTATGCATTCTGGAAAGCAAAGATGGCAAACTGTCTGGTTTACCTTGGATATGATGTTTGAAAGTCAATGAAAACTCAATATGTCATACTTGCAAATGGATCGAGCACAAGTGATGAGATCAAGGCCTATGAAACAAATGGTAAAGAAATCTTTATACTTTTGAGTAGTCTTACAAATTTTGAATTAGTGAAAGTTATGGATCTAAAAACTGCTAAAGAAATTTGGGATAAGTTGGAAAGTATTTATGAAAGAGATATTATGGTCAAACAAGCTAAGATTCAGAACTTGAAAAATACATTTGAGAACTTGAGGATGTCTGAAGATGAAAACATTACAAGCTATATGTAGAGGGTAGATGAAGTGGTGAGCTCCATCAGAGGTCTTGGAGGTAAGGTGAAAGAACCTAAAGTGGTAAAGAAAAATATTAGAACTCTTCCTAAATCCAACAGTCATAAAGTTGTTGCTATTGAGGAATCTCAAAATCTAGATCAGTATTATAGAGATTAATTGTTTGTCTCTTTAACTGCATTTGAGATGAGAGAGTTTGGTACTAACAATGGTGAAAAAGTTGAGACTTATTTTAAGGTTGCAAAAACATAAAAGATTGAAAAACCAAATCTTGATGATATTGATGATGTGGAAGTTAACTTTGTGAGAAGGATGAAAAAGGGAACCGACAAGTACAAAGGTAAATTACCTTTCAAATTTTTTAGTTGTGGAAAAATTGGTCGCTATGCTTCAAGATATCCTAACAGAAGTATGAACAATAAGAATAAGGAAAACAAAGGTAAGAAGATCAAGAAAAGATATTATGTTAAAGAAACAAGGCAAGGCTTGTGTGTAAGGTCTATGCACAAGTTGAAGGAATATACTTTGAGGAGACATTTTCTTCGGTGGCTAGAATGGAAGCAATCGGTATTTTTTGGCATTTGCATCACATAAGGATTTCAAAGTTTATTAGATGGATGTGAAGTCTTCTTTCTCAAATGGAGAGCTGGAAGAGGAGGTATACATGGAAAAATCGAAAGGATTTCAGTAAGATAAACCTAATATAGTTTGTATATTGAAAAATGAATTGTATGGATTGAAGCAAACTCCTAAAGCTTGGTATGCAAGATTGGATAAGTATTTGATACAAAAAGGATTCAATAAAGGCACCACAGATAGTAACCTTTACTTTAGGGTTGAAAAAGATAAAATTGATTTTAGTTATGTATGATGATGACATTATTTTTGGAGGAAATGAAGTTATGTGTAAGAAGTTTGTAGAAGAGATGCAAAAAGAGATTAAGATGTCTATGTTTGGGGAGATGAATTTCTTCCTTGGGCTACAAATCAATCAAACAGATAAAGGCATATTCATTTCGTAGTCCAAGTATGTTAAATAAATGTTGAAGAATTTTGGAATGGAAGACTCCAAACCGGTATGTACTCCTTGTTGGCTTATGACTTGTAATTTTTTTCATTGATGGCAACCTAAGTCATGCATCCGATCTACAATACATTTTTTGGCTTACACCGACAGAACAGTATGAAGAACATGGCATCCGATTATAAGCATAAAAATTCATTTGAACATCTCACCGGACTATTATTTTGGGTTGTGGATCTCTAAGGAAGGTTTTTTTATATTTTTTGAAGCTTATTTGTGAAGTATACTGATACACATTCATTGGTACACGATCTAGGAGATCTGGTGCACTAATCTATTGATTATCTATGCTAGAAGGTTGACATGGAAAATATAGTTATCGTGGATGTATAGGGATTAATTAATTAAATGTCTTTGTGCTCAATTATGTTTTGTTTGGGTCCTCTCTTTGTCTTAACTGACTTTGGAGAATGTGCATAAAGAATTAGTGGTGGATCTAGCCGTATATTGAGAAGGACTAAATGTTTTATAAAACCAAACTATGAATGATCAAATCCTTGATAGCGGATATATTTATGAGATCGGTTTTATCATTTTGTGTGTGTCACATGTGGAGAAGTGTGTGAAGATAGCGAATGTGTGGAATACAAATATGGTGTTAAATTTAGCAAAGTAATAGTGTGAATTTGTCTAGGTGTGATGCGAAGAGCAGAAAAGAGCAGAGCGAAGTGCAAAGTCAGAAAGAAAATCCAAAATCAAATCTATGAGCTTCACCAGAACTGTAACCTAGCATGAATAGATGCTACTATCTCAATTCATCCTTTAGATGGTTTTAATCTAAAATTTTGTAAGGTAGTGAGCCTTCCCTTTGAGCAGTGAGCTCTAGGAAGTGTGCCTGAATTCAAGTGCATTCTCTTTTGTAAGACTTTATTTGAGTACTCAAATTGTGGATTAACCTCCATCGTGGTTTTTCCCCTAACAGGGTTTCCATGCAAAAATCCTTGTGTTATGGTGTTATGAATGTTCCCTTTGAATTCTTGCATCTTTCGTTTAATGCAATGATAGAATGGTTTGAGTTTTAGAGTAATTAAAGTTAAGATTTGTTGAACCTTGAGTCCAACATGGAGAACAAATCTGAAACAATGGAGTCAAAGGCAATGGTAGTATTTGATCTATGCAATGATGAATTACAAAAATTAAGTAAGCTATAGATCGATGAGTTACAAAAATTAAGTAACCATGAAAAGATTCAAAATTTTGAAGGTTTGTTTTTAGTTGAGTAAGTACAAAAGGTCAAGAGTCTAGGGCACAAGGGTTTAGAAATTTGGAGTGAATTCCCATACTTTTTGGATGTAGACACTATTCATTTTGTCCTAATAAAAATTCAAGGTGATTAGATGACCTTCGACAAACCCTATGGGATTACAAAGGAAGCAATTGCAACAATTATAGGGTTATTTAATGGTGGACCCATTCCCATGAATTCAGTGAAGAAAAAAGAAGTTGAAGCCCTAATTGGAGTGATAGGAGACCAAAGGGCACTTAAAATTCACACTATAGTCGATCTTGTGATAAGGTATGTGGCATATGGAATTTCATATAAGATTTATTTCAGAAATAGGGAAGGCTCTACTTCAGTGATTGTTGTTTACATTGCACATCAAATGGTTGAAAAGAATGAGGATTTTGACTTGTGTGAGTTATTGTGGAATCAATTAATGGAGAACATTACTATGAAAAATAATGATAATTACCCTTTTCATTTTGGATCTTTGGTTATATATTTTATGATGTATTTTCTGAATTCATTACCGTTGAAAGAGAATGTTGTGTAGAAGTCAGTTGTACCAGTTGGGAAGCAATTTTACCAGTACCTGGAATGTCTAGTAGAGAAGGTGAATATT
The DNA here is from genome assembly GCA_007115665.2 of Sequoiadendron giganteum. Taxonomy (NCBI): domain Eukaryota; kingdom Viridiplantae; phylum Streptophyta; class Pinopsida; order Cupressales; family Cupressaceae; genus Sequoiadendron; species Sequoiadendron giganteum. The sequence continues at coordinate 74,579,148 of CM021102.1, forward strand.
TGTAAAGAATAATTTGTAAATAAAATAAATGCATGGAGCTCTGGTATGGATTCTAGTCCAGTTGGGACCTCTGAGGCAAGATCTTCCTTTGGGAAGAGGAAAATAAGAAGAATCATTTCAAGTTCCCCTCCGAAAATAAAGAAGAAAAGGAAGTAAAGACTACAGAGGTAGTTGATCAGGTATCAACGAATGATGATGAAGAAAATTTTACTAAAGAGAAGGTGTTGAATATTCTTGAGTAATCTGATGGACTGAAGAAAATTGGAGATGTTTGGTTGTACCGACCAACATATGAACAAGATGAGATCACAGACGCCTTGGTTTCTTATATAATTCATAATGATATTTATCTGAGCAGATTGAAAAATGTTTTACTGGAATTATTGATTGAGCAGATTGAAGACAAACTAAAAGTAATGTCACCTAGGGAAATAGAAGAAAAATATGAGATTCAATTGGTCATGGAAGAAAGATGTGAAAATGCACATAAGAGATTGATTGAGAGCATAAATGAATTGAAGACATGCATCAAAAGCATAAAAAATGTTTATAGGTATTGTCTCTGGTAGCCTACTACTATCAGAAACTATAGAGAAAAAATCGATGCTATTGAGATTGAGTTGGATTCTATTGGAAAATCATATAATATCCTTAATGACAGGGATGGAGAGCAAAAGAAAAGGATCAATTCCTCATAGTCTGAACTCACAGATATTCTGGTATAGAGGGATAACATTGTGAAGGCATTTGGAAATTCAAAGAGATAATTGAATTTATATTGGAACATCTTTCCAGTCTCTTGGTGGAAGCTGAGAAAAATGAACAAAACACCACTATCCCAGATACTCTTATGAAAATAATTGATTTGATAGTGATGAACAAAATTTGTGTGAACATTAGATTGGTAGTGGATTCCTAGAAGACATTTCTTCTGAAATTGAAATAAAAATACAAAGAGATATTTTAAGAGAAGAAGGATTGAGGTAAAGAACCATTTTTGATATTTTTTTAAGACTGTTTTTGTAGAAAAAATTGGAGTAAGGGGGAGATAAGTCTTCTTTATTTTCCATTGATCTCAAAGGGGGAGAGAGAACATGTGAAAAGAATGGAAAGAATTACATCTCATCAAAAGGGGAGAATGACAAAGGATGTTGTTGTTGGCTTTTCATATCTTGTGTTGCCATCAGTGACAAAGGGGATATTGTTGGAAATGAGACTGTTGAAAATTGGATTGCATCAAATGGTTATCATTGATGTCAACACAATACCAAATATATTGTCAGTGAAAGCTACTCCCTATCAAAGATGTTCTTTATTAGTGAACTGGTGTGTTGGTTTTTGGGTCTGGATTCTATCGCAAGACAAGTTATGACTCTGATATCTTAACTACATCATAATGATTCACTCAGACAACTATATTCGAGATCTTGAGAATTTTTATGTTGGGAGGAGTAAGTTATCAATGGCAGAGTTTAACTCTGTACACTACACTTGGTTGATGATTTGAAGCTTTTGTGTTTGGGGTCCGGTCTTGGCCTACCTATCACATTTATGTATTAAAATGATCGAATCTATCTTGGGGATTTTTTTTATATATCCTAGCTAACTTAATATAATTATGCCAACAAGAGTTCTCTTTGATTTTTTTTCTTTCATCCAATTAGGCCGGCCTAATTGATGAATGAAATATACCTTTATATATATGAGACTCTCTAGAGAAGATAGAAGTGTGTGTATGAGCGATGTGATTATATGTGTATGGTGCATTCTTAAATGATTTATCATTTGAAGACCAGAACAAAATTATTGAGCGACTGTTGGGAGAAGCAGTACTACTTATACTAAGATTCATTTGGAACTGAATTTTGCACAAAGAAGGTGTACTCCATCAGTTCACACTTTTGGCAGTGAGACATAACTTTTATATTCTGGTAGTAAGCCATCTTTTGTATCTCTGGGTTGTAGCCCTATGGACAATGAGCTCGGATAGTGAGTCCTTCCATTGGAAGTGAGCCTCAGGCAATGATCCTTTTTGTAATCGATTTTGATATTCTCTATATTGTGAGTTAATCGTCACCATGGTTTTTCCCTCATTGGGTTTTCCATGTAAATATGGTGTTACTACATTTTGTGATGGTTTTCAGTTTTTGTTCTTGCACTTAATGTTTAATCATTTAAGAAGTGTTAAGATTTTGTTTCGGTAAATGACTTAAGGGTTTGATTTGGTGACAATTGATTCACCCCACTCGAAGTTTTCCAATTCAACATAATTTTGGTGGCTACCTCTTAGGGGGAGTGGGTAGTTGTATTGCAAATTGTTGCAAATTGGTGTGTTCTCCTAAGGGGTAGTATTCAAAGAAATAATGGAAAGGTGTTGCAAAATAGTTGTGTATAATGTCATAGGGGGAGAATAATGCAAAAAAAATTGTCCTTTGCCATTGATGTCAAAGGGGGAGAGAATATTCATGTGAAAAAGAGAAATTCATTAGGGGGAGAAGAGAAGCACATGGGAGAGAGAGAATCATGCGAAAAAGTGCAAGGTATCAAGGGGAGAAAGTGTGTATGTTTTTTAATAATTTTTAATCAAAGGGAGAGTGTGCATGTTGTCTTTGATAATTTTTCACATCATGTGTTTCCATCAATGACAAAAGGGGAGATTGTTGCAAGTATGTGAAAATTGGCGTTGTCATTGATTTCAAGAAGCTTGTGTTGGCATTGGTGTCAACTGTATGTGTTGAGGAAGATTGATGTTGGAGATGAATAGTTGGTGTTGTCTATGCTTTGATTTGTTGCATTATGTTGTCATCAGTTAAGCTATCGATGTTAACCTCTATTGTTAGCTTGATAAGCTTCTATATATGGATGTGGTAGTGCTGAAGATGTTCTGGATGTGTCTCTGGTGCTTGGTTTCCAAGTTCTTTTGAGAAAATTTTATAAAAAGAGGAAATAGTGTGTTGTAGTGATATTCTAGGTTATAGAGAGGTTTTCCTATTTTTCAACCCATTTCTTGTAGGTTGAAGATCCGCCTATGAAATTCGTATATGTTGGTAACAAGTGTTTAGAGATGTTATATTCAAGATACGGTATACTGGATCATCATACAATGGAATTTGTGTTCACTAGTGTGTGGATGTGCATCACAGAGGTGTTTGGGAGAAAAAAAAATTCTTCGTGTGTCTCCACAATTGTGCTTCAGGTCTTGCAATTCTGAAGGTGTGTTGATGGTGCTGGTAGTTGACCTCAATCAAGAGGATTTGAGGTTTGGTGCTTTGAAAGATATTTTTTCAAGTGACAGTGTATGGAAGAGTAGTTTGAGTATACAAACCCTATAAATTCTTCGAGTGGAAGTTGTTGCAAAGGAGTTTGATGGATTTTAGGGTGTTTGAGGAATATTCTAGATCATGTTAAACCATGGTATGTGGCTCACAAGTCATCTTTGGGTTTGATGAAATATGTACTTCAAATTTTAATGTTTTTTTCATGTGTAATGATTGACCTAGTGTCTATACTACATGCGAAGGATAAATATTGTTTATGGTAGTGTGTGCAGTGTTTATAATCTACTAAAAATGTAAGAAAATCAAGTAAAAGACTTAAAAAAAAAGAAAAACACTCACAATTGGGTGATAAGGATCTCAAACTAGTGTCTAAATCCTCATGTTGTGTAAATGTGCTCATGATGTGCGATTTGTATGTGTGCTCACTCAAAATTTTGGTAGCATAACGACACTCTAGTGAAAAATGGGTGTGAGAGGAAAATGGCTAAGTGTTGGGATAAATAGATTTTTGGATGAATGGATGAATGAATAGGATTTCTTGATGGATATCAACGGTGGAGAATGGTTGGGATCTCTCAAGCCCCAAGATTGTACCAAGTGGCATAAGGAGAGGGCTTGAGAGGGAGATTGTACCCTTGAGGGTAGAAGCCCCATGTGATTGATGTGATGGGGAGGGTTGACCCACTTAATCATGGATTAAGTGTGTGCAAATGTTTAGTGGGTAGGTTAGGTGGGGATTAGGATTAGGATTATTATTAAGTGTAGATTATGGAGGATGTGATGGGAGGAGAGAGAAAGGGGAGAGGGAATTAAATATTTAGATTTAATCCCTATAAATTTTGAAAACTAAATTAAATAAATTGACATATTTATTAATTTAGAGGAGAATGATAAAGGGGGATAAAGTATTTAATTGATTAATTAAATACCTTAGAGATTTAGAGGACTTTAGGGGTATTAATTAAATAATAGCCATATTACTTAATTAATGTAGACAAGAGGATATTTAGATTAAAAGGGATAAATTTGACAAAACATAAGTGGAAAAATTTAGGTGTCTACAGGTAGCATGTGTTTAAGTGGTGTTGGTGTTTTGGGTCCCAATTAAGTTTTGATGTGGTCCACAATCACTTCTATCTGCTATGGAATTGTTTTAGCGCCGACCTAATTTGAATTTACACATTTGAGGTAAATTACCAACCTTGGAGAGGGTTTCAAGGTTGAGGAAAGTTTAAGTATGATTTGAATTGTTGAAGGAGGTTAAGATAGATGAAAGATAGATGAATGTGTGAAGTGTATGATGCGAGTGAAATTAAGCAAAGAAATGTTAACTTTCAAGTGTTGGATTACTAGATGTAGTGAGCAGAAGGTGTCTACAATCATTCAATCAAGCTGTGAAGATGTTGGAGTTATTGTGGTGGAATGTTTGTTGCATTGAGATCATTTTCTTTGTGTAACATTTCTTCTCTATCTCTTTTTCATTCTGGTAGTGAGCCTTGGTTGTTATCCTTTTTGGACAGTGTTTCCTATTTTGGCAGTGATCCCTTGTAACTAGTTTTGTAATTACTTATATTGTGAGCTAATCCTCACCGTGGTTTTTCCCTCATTGGGTTTTCCACATAAATCTGGTGTTCTCCTATGTTTGGTGTTGAGTTGTTTAAGTTTCTATTATCTGATTTTCATGTTAAATCTTCACAATAATTTAAGGTTTTAATAAATGCATTTGGATCTGAATGTTAATGAGGGTTTTGATGTTTTGATAAGATACAAATGATTCACCCCCTCTTAGTTGTATTGTTTATTCAAAAAACCATGTGACTAAAACCAAGAGATTACAAAACCATGACCCCACATTTAATATTGGGCACTTTATTAAATTGTTTTCCCTAATATTAAATAATTTTTTTTTATAACTTACATTATGTCCTAATGTTACATACAATATAAAGTAGCCCCAAGAATATTAACTCCTAGTGATGCACATACTCCTAGATCCCCTTGGTGCACCACACCCATAATAATAAATTAAACATTATAACATTATGCAAGGTGTACAACACCTAATCCCTAACCTTCTCCCACTTGTTGTATACATTGCATAACGGGAAACAAGTAACCTCAAAACACGAACAAGGGAACAATCCCTATAGCCACATATACCATCAAGGAATAAAAGTGCTCCATATTCTCCACCAAGATACATTTAACAAGAAACAAAGTGGCCACCATCCCAAGCATGAATACTCTCATCCTCCATCATGTTAATGCACAAAGATAAGAAGCCATCCAAAGAGAATCCACACAATCTATCACAACGAAGCATAAAACCTTTCTCAACTAATATACCAAACATATACACTCGATCCAAAGGTACCAATATGCACCAATAGTTGTCACGATACACTAATCATATCTAAAATATCACCCACAACAAGTGCCAACACATCCAACCATTCATACCTCCAAGGTATACAAAATATAGTAAACTCATGCCATCAACATATACAACCCATAAACAACAATCACAAAATCCATGTGCAAACCTATCAAAGAATGACATACGCATTCAAGAGCTCCCATTGCATGGGTAATGTAAATTTGAAAATGGTCAAGGCATACCAAGTGAAACATATGAAAAAGGGGGAGTGAGATAGGAGACCTAAAAATGAGGGATCCATGTCAAAATAAAAAGGGGGTGTCCACCAAGTCACAAATACACCTTTTCCATGTTCATTAGGAAGAGGGATACTATCATAAATTATTACAATTTACTTGCAACCCGCAAGGTGAGTCAACCCTAGGTTTGGACACTATGTTGCCTTAACTTCCTTATAATAGAAATGACTGAACAATAGTTTTGGGAGAAGAATAAAAGTACATTAACAATCAAACTTATGAGATCTATCACTTGAAACATGAAGTATTATGATAATATTGATAGAAACAATCATTAACCAACAGATATGAGAAGGTTAATATGGTATGTACCTAGCTCCAAAAGTGGGTTTCAAGCTCTGCTAAAGGACATATTTTCCTAGGGGTGAATTTGTCTCCATACAGGGCTATGAAAATTCTTTTTGCAGTCGTCGGATCTTGGATCTAAGCTTTTGATTCCCCCAGGTTTGACTGTCGAAAAGTTGGAAATAAAACCTATAGGTGAGCTTTCGTGTCTTGACAAATTTGATGACAACTTTGACAACTTTGCAAAATTTCACTTTTGATCCAATTTCAATCCTTCTTCACCTGCAAATCTGCAAACACAAAGAGAGGAAAAAAATGTTTTCTTTTGGTGGATAAGGGTTTTCCTTGGTCAAACCCTAGTTTGGTAATTAAACCTTGATAATGAAATAATGAATGAACAAAGATTGTTACACCTCACCAAACCCTTTAATGGCTTCCCTTAGAGGACTAAATTCTATCACATTACTCAAGGATTGGATCTTGCATGAAATGGCTTGATTGGATGCTTGATTTGATAATTGATTTTATTCTTGAATGCTTGCTTGAAACTTGAAACCTACATCACAATGTTAGCTCAAAAATATTCATGAACACACATAGGTATTGACAGCATGATAGGATCTTGATTGCTGCAATAAATGACTAATAAATCTGCTCTCCAATGCTCTTGACAATAATCTTTTCTCTTGCAAAATTTTCCTTAATGTTGCTTAGTTTGAATTGATAAAATAACCTTGTATTTATAGGTATTTCCTTAATTACTTGACAATTAAACACGACAAGCTGACCTTTGCAATTTGAATTTAGACCATTAAAATTCCTACAAAACATATTAAAAATTGGGTCTCGAGACTTCAGGGGGACCCCTTCATGCTAGGACCTAAACCTAGGACACATACTTTCCAATATGTGTAATTAAGTGTAGGCATTAATTAAATGTGGGTTTTCCTTTCAGAAAACAAAATTAATTAGGCTTTTAAATGCATAATTGGGCCAATTAGAGGCTTAATTAATTCCAATTAATTAAGGAAATGAAAACATAGTGTGAAAATGTAAAGTACATTTTTCTACACTACATTTAGCCCCCACTTTAGTGAGAGTATGAAAGTACACTCATACTCACACTAAAGTAGACAAATAAGTGAAGAGAGGTCCAAGTGCACAAATGTCGATGGGATAGGGTGACAAAGATCAAAGAGGTGGCTAAGCCCCCAAGATCAAGATCCTATGGAAAACCAACATAAGCAGAAAGGGAAACATGCTTGTAGTAGCACAAGATGCACAATCATACAATATCAAAATTAATGCAAAAAGAAAGAAAAGGAAGGATGGACTAGCTACGATTACACTGTTATCCATAAAAATGTGTTCACAAGTGAAAACCCATTTTCCACTATGAAAAAAAGATATACTTACAAGGGCTAGTGAAATCCGGTGTCGACTAGGTGAGCCCCAAGAAAGTGAGAAACACACACTAGATCGGTATGTACCCACAAAAAGGGTGGTTGATGGGAAACTCATGCCAGGTCTACTAGCTCCCATATGTCAACCATACCAAAATTTATACCTCTTGATAAAGTTGATAAGGTGCCACACAAAAAGGTTCCACAAGGCTAGCAAGCTACATTATGCTAGACACTCATGAAAACAAAAAGACACCACTGACAAGCAAGTTATGTTATGCTTGGTGGCCATGGAATTTTTTTAATTACAATAGGATAGGATAGTCAAAGGGATTTTTCTTAACTCATGAAAGGTCACACCTTAGGGAACATCATGGTCAATGTCACCAAGAGAGGACTAGTCGAGGATTAAAAATACATAACTTAGGGAATGCAAGCCATAGCATTACCACTAAGAGGAATGCCATATGCCAAGAAAGGTCACGCTCTTGAAGGACATCAAACCTAATGTCACCAAGAAGAAGACACGCCACATGAAGTAAGAAGACCACACTTTGAAAGGAATATGAAAACAATGAGTGGGGATGTGTATGCCCCCACTTTAAAGAAATTGCTAAACACCATGCTATGAGAAATTACTTTAAAGTAGCAACATGATAAATGCCAATACATGAGATATTTTTTCAGAAATACCTATGTAAACATATGTTTTCAAGTAGAGCTACGTCATGGAAAGGAGTTTTCCCCCATATATGCAATCCTAAGATAACACATAAGGGATCCACGGATCTGGGGTCAGTGTATGTCTTTGCTAAAATCATATAATCAAGCTTGGAATCATCATCATTCCCCAAATAACTCATGCAACAATGAGCACAAAGGAAAAATGACACATAGAGAGAAAAAACTAATAAAATATTTCTGGTCAACATGGAAGAGACCTAAATGTCTCGACGCCTTGCATCATCCCAAAAAGGAAAACACAAGATAAGTGAAAAGATAATGGTTACGACAGATAGAAGAATGTAGATGCAAATAGAAGAATGTCACAATAGATTTGCTTCCTTTGTATCCCTATACCAATAGAGTGACAAGGGTCATACAAAGTAGGCTCACAAAAATATAAAGACACGCGAAGTAGCATGATATGGGGGATCACATTGCGTGCATGCAATCAAAAAGAACATGAAAGGAAAAAAGAGAAAAGAATAGTATGGCACATGTGAGTCAACCTATAGTAGGTCATCTGCATCCCAATCTTGTTCATCATATGCAGAATGCGGACAACTAGCCAAAGGGACAATGACAAGTGACTTACTAGGAGCATCACCAAGTTCAACACGTGGTGATTCACTCTTGTTAGGAGGATCTTCACGGTTGTTATCATCTAAGCTCATGGAATAGGAAAATAATAAATTCAGATCATTATGCACTTCCTCATCAATCTTAGCAATCTCATCAGAATCGTCACGCTTTTTTTGAGTTATATTTTGATCTTGGTTTGTTAATTTATTCTTTTCTTCTAACTGATGAGCAATAGAATGACATGTACACCTACGCTCTTTAGAATTTTAGTTTCTTCTTGCATGATTTTCAAGTTGTGATTGTGTAGGACCGAGCTTATCAACCATAGGTTTATTTTCTTCCCACAAGGGAGGAATAGAAGGAACCATGGAAGGTTGTTCAACCACATTCTCTTTGACTTTATAAACTTGTTTGATCTTAAGAGGCACAACTGGAATTATATGGTTAGCTCTTAGTCTCTTATAGGAAATAGGTGGAGGATTTGTCATGGATTTGTCTTGGTTACTTGGAAGGGATTTTGGTTCAATCATAGTTTCATCAATGATAGGAGGCTCAATCATGGGTTGAGTCATGTTTATAAGGGATAATTATTCTATGCACTTTTCCTTGAACTTTTGGTAAGATTTGAAAAATAATTTCTGACGAGGCTTAATAGGTTCCATGGGTTCGGGCCAAAAGAAATTCAATAAGAAATTCCCACGCGATTAAAGCCACTATGATGTACAATAAAGATATCATTTCCAAATGGAAACTTTAAGCATTTATGCACTATCAACGGGACAACATCCATGGAGTGTAGCCATGGATAACCAAGCTTCACATAGAATTCGTCCAACGATGCGATGATGGAGAATGAGACCTTCAATTTTTTTGGTCCAAATTTTAAAGGAAGAGTGATCAAACCTATCGTAGGGAAAGAAAAACCATTATGTGTTTTGATCCATGATTTCAATTGTTCATAATAATCTTGATGAAGATCATGCACAAATAATAACTCCTTAGTAATCACATTCTCTACACACATGGGATCAATTAATATCCCATTAGTAGGTGTGTCATTGATTCTTTTGATGATGTAAAGTGGACCATTGGGTGCATGTTTGATTATGTCATTTTGTGAGAAAGCAATGTTCATAAACAAGTTGGTTTGGCCCTTACGAGGTTGAATATCAATGAGATTAACCATAGTATCTATAGAATCATCCTCATTATCACTCATGTTATCATCAGTCATTTCAACATTCATCACATCATTCTTTATATCATTATCTTTCACAAAAGAGATGTTATGATTTGGCATGGGATTAGTAAAAATTTGCAAATTTTGTTTGGGTGGGGCAACAAACTTATTTCCTAGGTCATTAACACCACCAATCTAGATGTGATTAGAATCAATGAGGTCTTGCATGATGTGTTTAGGATGCTTATAATATTTTGTATCATGTCCATTTTGTCAGTGATAATGGAAAAAGGCATTAGCATTATAGTTCAAAGGTAAGGGCTTTATAGGATCAGGGTTTTTGACTAGAGGTAAGGTAATTAGGTTCTTACCCAAAATTTGCAACATGATGAAATGGAGGGTATCAGGCAATGAGGTAATTTGTCTATTGCGCTCTCTGAATTGATATGATTTTTATTTTTTTATGGCAGCCACTTAAGACTCAACATGTTGACTTGTTTAGGGTGGGTTTATCTGTAAAAATATCTTATTTTGTTTCTTGAATGGTTGGAAATTGTTATGGGGCACAAAATCAGATTTCTCAAGGTAGTTAGAGGGAGTTTTCACTTCACAATGACTAATTAAATTATGATAGTCATGGCTCAAGGCTATGCACAAATGTGTAAAGGAGGGAAATTTCATCATCCCAATCTTGTCTTGAATTTTGTTTTACAAATTTTCAATGAACATTCTTTGAAGATCAAATGGGAATCTTGATATTGATTTGTGAATAAAGCAATTGATATCATGCTATAAAATCAAGGATCTTTTCATCATCCTTTTGTTTACACTTCAATAAATCAGCTAAGGTCATCTTGGGACCAATTTTCACTTGGAAATGGTTAAGGAAGGAAACAACACGCTCATTGAATGAATTAATTGAATTATCCAGTAAAGAGAAAACCATTCCAAGGTTGTATCTTTCAAAGACCTAGGGAAACTTTTAGCCAAGATTTTATCTTCAAAGATGAAGTCACTACATAAGGTTGTATATGTCGATAAATGGTTACTAGGATCTCCTTTACCACCATATTTATCAAATCTAGGAATATTTATACCTTATGGAATTTGTGTTCTCAATATCTCCAAGGATAATGGGTTTCTTTTGACATATTGTGAAGGTTGGCCATTTTGATTTTGGTTCAATGTGGAAATTTGTTGTCAGAGGGATGAAACATTTTGCAAAATTTTGTTAAGGATGGAATCATTGGTTGTGTTTTGAGATGAAGGTGAATAAGGTGGATGTGTATATATATTTGGAGGACAAGTGAATTGCAAGTTTTTGAGGGGTGATGGATTAGGAGATGAGTTTTGAATTCACAAAGCTAAAAGGATTCCTACTGGAAATACCTAAATTTGAATTGACATTGCTAGTGGGTTTCTTGTTGTAGTAACAGTTACATGAGTGTATGTAGGAATAGAGGCCATAGTTGTAGAAGGAGGAATTGGATTTCCACCTTGACTTTAAGTGTATCCAAAAGCTTGAGCACAACTATCCATTGTAGGAACATGATTATCAATGATATGAGCTAGGCGACACATAATTTATATTCCTTGTTCATTATCAAGAATTTTCCTCATGTTATCTATGACAGGAACCGCATTACCAACAATGTATTCAGCACTCACAAAGTTTTATAGTTTTTCTAATCCTTCATCCATTTGTTTTATCTTCTCTTTAGGGACATTAGCAACCATTGTGTCAACATCAGTTACATTGGTTGTTGGTAGGGTAGTCATGGGAAATGTGGTATCAAATCTATGATGCATAATGGGTTGACTAGTGTCAACACTATGAGTGAGAGAGTTAAAAAACTCAAGATCCATGGTAGATGTACTAGCACGGGATTCTATGAGTCTCGAACTACATCTCACTAAAGTATTGGCAATAGGACACCAGGTTGTGAAGCTCATACAAGTTTCACCAAACCCAAGTTCACCCAAAATGGAGAAAAGGCACTATGCAAATGCAATTAACATCCAAAAGTATGAATCGCAATGCAAGTATGTAAAAATATTTTGCAATTTTAAAATTTAAAACAAGATAATTTACTGATTATGCTATGCAAAAACCTGAAAATGATATATTTTTAATTCCAAAAAATGTACTTAATTTGACCAATAGAACTTAATGCAAGAAAGTACATAACTTTTTGTTTTTTAAAACTAAAACACAGATCTGACAGTAGAATGAAATGAAGCAAACAAAGACAAAATGATGCCCAAAAAATTGAAAAAAATAGCTATACAAGGATAGGTTCTCCTAAGGGCGAATGGATCCTTGTATAGGGGTTGGAAAAATTCAAGTATTTGTTTTTGGTTTGATGTTTGATTTCTCTATCTCAGGTTGCAAACTATGAATTTTGTGATAGATTTTTTTAGTTTTAGGTGTCCTAATGTAAGTGCAATTAGTGAACAAAGTGAGCAGAGTGACAACTTTTGGATTGTAATTTTGAACTAGAATTTGAATCTAAATGATTGAAAGATACTCTTGATGCAACTACAATGCAAGATGTATGCAAAATTAATGCAAATTTTATGTTTTTTTTATGAATTTAAGTGATGCAAACATACAAAACTAAACCCTAAATGCAATGCAAAGAACACTAATGTAAACCTATATCTAGGGTTTTGAATGTCTCCAAATCAAAATTTAAGATGCAAAAGGCCAGGTTCACAAAAATGAAACATATGAAAAAGGGGTGAATGAGATAGGAGACCTAAAAATGAGGTATCTATGCCAAAAGCAAAAGGGGGGTGTCCACCTAATCACAAATCCACCTTTTACATCTTCTTTAGGAAGAGGGATAGTGTCACAAATGATTAGAATTGACTTGGAACCCTCAAGGTGAGTCAACCCTAGGTTTGGACACTATGTTGCCTTAACTTCCTTATGATAGAAATGACTGAACAACAGCTTTGGGAGAAGAATAAAAGTGCATTAACAATCAAACTTATGAGATCTATCACTTGAAACATGAAGTATTATGATAATATTGATAGAAACAACCATTAACTAGCAAATCTAAGAAGGTTAAGATGGTATGTACCTAGCTCCAAAAGTGGGTTTCAAGCTTTGTTGAAGGATATTCGCCCAGGGGTGAATGGGTCTCTATACAAGGCTCTAAAAATTATTTTTGCAGTCCTCAGATCTCAGATCTAAGCTTTTGTTTCCCCCAGTTTTGACTACCGAAAATTCGGAAAACAAACTTGAAGGTGAGTTTTTGTGTCTTGACAACTTTGATGACAACTTTGACAACTTTGCGAAATTGCACTTTTGATCCAATTTCAATCCTTCTTCACATACAAATCTACAAACACAAAGAGAGGAGAAAAATGTTTATTTTTGGTGGATAAGGGTTTACCTTGGTCAAACCCTAGTTTGGTAATTAGACCTTGATAATGAAATAATAATAAAATGAACGAAATGATGGATGAACAAAGCTTGTTACACCTCACCAAACCCTTTAGTGGTTGCCCTTAGAGGACTAAATTCTATCACATTAGTCCAAGGATTGGATATTGCATGAAATGGCTTGATTGGATGCTTGATTTGACACTTAATTTGATTCTTGAATGCTTGTTTGAAACTTGAAACCTACATCACAATGTTAACTCAAAAGCATGTATGAAAACACATAGGTCTTGACATCATGATAGGATCTTGATTGTTGCAATAAATGATTGATAAATCTGCTTTTTAATCCTCTTGACAATAATCTTTGCTCTTGTGAAATTTTCCTTAATGTTTCTTAGTTTGAATTGATAAAATAACATTGTATTTATAGGTATTTCCTTAATTACCCGATAATTAAACACCACAAGCCGACCTTTGCAATTTGAATTTAGATTATTCAAATTCCACTAAAAACATATAAAAATTGGGTCTCAAGACTTCAGAGGGACCCATTTTCCCTTGGGTGAATGGGTCCTAGGCCCTAAACCTAGGACACACATTTTCCAAGATGTGTATTTAAGTGTAGGAATTGATTAAATGTGGATTTCCCTTTCATAAAATGAAATTAATTAGGCTTGTGAATGCATAATTGGGATAATTAAAGGCTTAATTAAGTTAAATTAATTAAGGGGATGCAAACATAGTGTGAAAATGTAAAGGTGTACATTTTTCTACACTACACCAAGTCTACCAATAGCATCACATATAAGGTGTAAACAACATCATTTAGTACCAAGGAACATCTACAATGATATGCAAAACATGTAAACCAATAACCTACAAGAAAACTCTCACCACAAGTCTACATAGCTCTCCCATGTTCTCCACACCCAAAAAAGGAAAGAGATAAATGAACCTCCATGTCATCACCCAATAAAATAATTGAAAACAAATGACCACAAGTTACTGATCACAATAGCTCCAACCAAACCTCAAAAACAATATAATGTGAAACCAAACATCCAAGAAGATAACCAAGTCCAAAGATAGAAATATTGCACATCATACACCTATAGAAATTCCTTCTACATACACCTCTAAATGTCACTTGTGTCAAGAATGATCTCCTCCACAATACCCCAATAGAAAATCCATAACAACACCCAATTGTTCAATCACCAAGATCAAACATAACATATGTCTCATGTAACTGACATGGATGTAAGCCTCTTAAAACAAGAATATCAAACTCAATGTAACCATTCCCAAAGAAGTAAATCAGCCCAATACATCTCCTAAACTCAAAATCAATGAATATACTCACAATGCAAATGGAGATAAACATGCCAACACTCCTCAAATGAACCCTCGAGAACATAATATCCATAGCTCAAGATCCATATGCATGAGAAGATAAAGCATAAATATAATGCACCTGAAAGAAATAATGGGTAATACCTCTCAAGTGATAATTTGTTGAGTAGACCAAGAGTGGGGAATGAGAATTCTCATTCAATATATCCAGGTCATCATGACTCATCCAAGAACACTCCCCTCATAGTTCCATGTTGGACTCACATACAACCAAGGTGTAGGCTCCTCAAACTTCCTGCTGAAATATCACCAAGAGTAACCATCTCAACAATATGTCTCTAATCACAAGAGAAATGCAAGCCTCACCTAAGTCTCCATGTATCCATGAGCACCTGTAACCAATCAATCCATGCCAAAATCCAAATTCAGCATAGCATTAGCATGAAGTAATCAAGCAAATGATCATGTACTCAATACAAAGATAACCACACAAGATCAATGTCAAAGCTCTAATCATGAATCAAGAACATAAACATGACAACATAATATAACCATCTCCTCCTAGGGGATCACATGCTCCATATGAACATAACATATATTCTAATCAACATAACATGTATCATAC
The DNA here is from genome assembly GCA_007115665.2 of Sequoiadendron giganteum. Lineage (NCBI taxonomy): Eukaryota > Viridiplantae > Streptophyta > Pinopsida > Cupressales > Cupressaceae > Sequoiadendron > Sequoiadendron giganteum. The sequence continues at coordinate 74,594,650 of CM021102.1, forward strand.
CAAAACTCTAACATGTGATCAAGTTGAACCATGAAATAATACAAAACCATCCTATCAAAACAAGGATAACATGTCAAAATAAAAATAATATACAACACCTCAACCAAAGACTCCATGAGTCCTCCATGGCTCCAAGATGTCAACATCTCCAATCAATATGAAGATATCCATCCATCACTAATGATGAGTCACATCATTTCCAACAACTTCCACTGAACCATGATACTGATCTACACATGGCATTATGACAACCATATCCTCCATGAAGATCATTGAATTCTACACACACAACTAAAATGTTAGTAACATCAAGTGAAACCAAGATCTCCAAACCAAGAAGATACAACCATGAACAAACCATCGGGAATATATCCAACACCACCAATCCATCACTGCCAAAATATCCCACTAAAAAGTGTAACCATGCTATCCATGACAAAGTGATAAAATCACATGCTACAAGTCCCATAACCAACTATCTAGGTACTATAAACATCATCCATCCTCTCATCTCAAAGCACACATACCAATGTAAAAATGACCATAAATAAGGCCAACTAACAAAGTTTGCAACAACAATGAATCAAACCTAGTGGATATAGACAGTCCACATCCGAGTCATCTCACTATAATCAATAGGTTGTGCATACCTACCAATCACATAACTCATAGATCCAATCAATGAAACATGCAAACTCATCATCACATTAGTAAACTACAAACTGAGATATCCAAGAGAATAATCATATAGACCAATTACTCAAACACCAAATCAACCTCAGATCTAATTTTCCAAACATGTCCACATTCAAGTACCATATTCAACAAACCAAACAAGAATCTAGGAGATAAGAAACAACCTCCTAACCCCAAACAAAATCACCACCAAAACACCACAAACCTAATTATGTCGTTTGAATGAAAAAGTGTACCTACATAATCATGACACCTTAACCAACACCAATGTTGTACCTACACTCAACTATCACCCACACAAGACTCCAAGTCTCAAATCATGTCAACCCATGTCCTCAAAACCAAAGACAACCTATGTACATGTCACCATAAAACTCCAAATCTAAAAAAAAACATGTACAAACCTATACCAAGAAGCACCAAACTGATAATCAATTGTACCATCATGAAAGATACATGAAAACATATACTCCCTCAAGGTTTTGCCTCTTGACTCATTAAAATACACACACAATAACACCCTAAATCTCAAGCACCCACAAGTGTTCAAATAAGTACACAACACTCTCTGCTTATAAAATTGAAAATATAATAACACCACTATGAAATAAACTAAACATTCTCTCCAACTATTCAAAATCAAAAAATTGATTTTGTATGCAAAAGTTATGCTCAAAACCGTGAAACTAAGAACATCTAGCTTTCAGGCTCCAAAAACTAGTCAAAACAACAAAATAAAAAAACCAAACCTATACCATAGCATAGTGCTTAGAGAGAGCTTTCTGTCAACTATAAGAAGTCAAAAATCCAACCATTTGGATGAAAGTTATGTAGGAGTTGTCAAAACCAACTTCAAACTCCAAGATCACCTGCATGCAAATGGATACGTGTCACAAGGAAGAAAATGGATGGAGAAAACAAACAAGGGTTTGAAGCTCTGAAAAATGGAGAAATTATATTATCAGAACAAAAGGGAATTCAATATGTTATGAATATACAATGGGATCAATCCTTAAGAAGGAGATCATGCAAACCCTAATAGAAACTCTAATAGGAAAACCCTAATAGGAAAACATTTAATAATTAATATAATTATTAAATGTCACTTTATGCAAACTAAAGTGAAATATTAAGAAGGGAATAAAGGTAACTTAATCAACATAATTAAGTTAAAACCTTTACTCTAACACCCCCCCTTAAGATAAGCAAGAGTGCAGCTACAAACATGTGCAAAAAAAAGCAAAGGTAACTACAATGCAAGAAGGAAAACATGGGTCTCGGCAACTAGGCCAGATCAGGTACCCAAATACAACCAAATCTCTGTAAAATGGAGAAATAGAGAAAACCTCATGGGAAAAAGATCTACTCCAAAAAGAGATGCAAAAATCCATGAAGAACATCACTGAAGCAGAAGAAGTTGCAAACAACTGTCGAAAGATGACTGCTGTGGTGTTGAAGAACCTCTGCTGAAGATAAGATGATCAGGATCAAGAAGACAACAATCTGCATGAGTGCCCCAAATGACACTACTCGAATCAGATGGCAAACAAAGGCAAACACCTAGAACGAAGATACAAATGGCACAAGTACTAATAGTCTGAAAAACACTAATCAACTGAGAATGGAAGATTCCTTCCAAGGCGAAGCCAAGAAAGCATTAGCATGAATAGTATAACACCCCCCCATAATGCTAAACTAGGAGAGCTTGACAGATCCACTGAAATGGTATAAAACACCCTGTAGTGCATGAAGGAGAAGATACAACATCTGAAAGTGCACAAGAAAGCACCTGCAATTGAAAAAGTGGTGTGCAAAACAAAGCACACATGCATGAGGCTGGAATCATAGGATCCACTATCGTCGTGGAGGAACACTCACCGGACAAAGGTGTGATGGAAAAACAAAGGCACTACACAACCCCCCATGGCACTTTATAATACAGTGCGAGTACAAAATATGGCACAACCTTATGTGCAAAATCCCCAAAAATGCATGTACAATAATGTGGCACTTTATCTCAATGCGTTTACATAAAAGATTGCTTACAAATGATGCTCAAAATGCCCACAAAGGACAAAAAGCTGGAAATACATGAAGAATAGCCAAAAACGAAGCATCCCATGCAAACGAAAAGTTCCCAAGAACAAATATGTCCAGGTAATTCACCAGAGTGTGAAAACACAAAAAACTAAATAAAATATACCTGGAGTGAAATCTGGAAAACTTGCATGGATAGAACTAAAGAGCTCTCAAATATGGTTCCAACGCCACTAAGATCGCGAAAAAAAGGAGAAACGGATCAAAAGTTATGAGCTCGAGACTGAAAGCAGTTCCATTGACATCAACTAGCTGTAGAATGCACCAACATAAAAATGAAGTAATGAGACCCCACCACTGGAAAGTTGACAGAACCAGCTTTCCGACGATATCTCGTTTGCCAAAAAATGATATCGTATGCCCAAGATATAGCAAAAAGAAAAAAATAGTTGTATTACGACACTTTGGGGTACATCAGAGGCTAACTGGGCACAAATTTGTAGCTCTTGGGCGTTGGCCGGTGGTCTCCCATATGACCGCACCCTGTAGAAATGCAAAAAAGAAACCCGCCGCTAGGCGGGTGGTGGGTGGGTAGAGCGATGGTGGTGCCACCACAGGCAATAAAGGCCTATGATGTGACCTTGGGCTCGGGCCGAAGAGCGGCAAGCAAGCTGGGGTACCGGCGAGAGATATCCCGACAGTGAACAAAACCGGTGGCTCGTGGAGCAAAACATTTTGACGAGAGTTGGTCGGCAATTGGTGGATGTCGACGAGGACTGGAGAAGGGACGTGCAACCGGATGGGGCCGACAAGGCAAGGTACGGCTCCTGCAGAAAACCTCCATAGAAATTTTGAAATAAACCCCAAATAAATATTAAACCTCCAATCAAATGTGCCCAAATTTTTTGTGTAAAATTCCCGATTGATATATAAAGCTGATGGAAAAAATTGTAGAACATAAAAAATTAAATAATTTTTTATTCTGCACAATCGTACCCGGCCCTAGGTGGGTCGTACGGCCACCCAGGTAAAAAAAATTTGCCCCTCAAATCGACTTTGTCCAAAATGGATGAATGAACAGTCAATTTAGGGGTTTTGGACCACTGCGGACACAATGGCGAGGTCCATTTGGACTCAAAATGCTTTGAAATTGCAGGTGAATCCCTAGATCAAAAAATGCAAACCCCAAAACTGTGAATGCCTGATCCAACCTTGTAGCTCCAAATAGCTCCAAATTCTTCAAACAAGAATAGGCATGCAGCAAGAAAGCTCTGATACCATGTAGGAGTTGTCAAAACCAACTTTATACTCCAAGATCACCGATCACCTGCATGCAAATGGATACTTGTCACAAGGAAGAGAATGGATGGAGAAAACAAACAAGGGTTTGAAGCTCTGAAAAATGGAGAAATTATCTTATCAAAACAAAAGGGAATTCAATATGTTATGAATATACAATGGGATCAATCCTTAAGAAGGAGATCATGCAAATCCTAATAGAAATCCTAATAGGAAAACATTTAATAATTAATATAATTATTAAATGTCACTTTATGCAAACTAAAGTGAAATCTTAAGAAGGGAATAAAGGTAACTTAATCAACATAACTAAGTTAAAACCTTTACTCGGATTCTTATGAGGACATTCATCTCCTCTACCTTGACAGTAAGCTTATCACTGTTCGCCCACCATTATCAGTGCATTTAGAGGTTGCATTTTAGGATTCTCCACATCAATTTGGATTTGACATCATTTGTTTCCATTTAGATAGTGAGATTCTACAGCATCCTATCATGGCACACATCCTGAGACAGATTGGTTCATCACTTTTCATAGGGTTTCTTGATCCTTGTCCTTTGGATCCATTTCTTCCCAAGGGGAGGAATATCATTTTCCGCTTCAGGATATCCTTTTGGATTCTACATCAGGCATCTACCATTGTGACAGGAGTTTCTTCATTATGGGGGGGCCTTCTTCTCTCTTTCTATCTCTCCTATGGAGACCATTGTACATGTACTTATATGATAGAATTTGTCTATGGGGGTATCATGTAATCCACCTCCTATCCTTCTTTCATTAGTGCATTTTATTCCTTCTTTGCATTCTATTTTGGGGAGGAGTTTTGTTCCCACTGGGTTTTCTCCTTTACCCTGTTTCATTTAGTTTGCATTGCTTTTGTAAATGGGTACCTAATCAGGCCTAGTTGTCGGGACCCATGTTTCCTTTCATGCATTGTAGTTACCTTTGCTTTTTTTTGCACATGTTTGTAGCTGCACTCTTGCTCATCTTAAGGGGGGGTGTTAGAGTAAAGGTTTTAACTTAATTATGTTGATTAAGTTACCTTTATTCCCTTCTTAAGATTTCACTTTAGTTTGCATAAAGTGACATTTAATAATTATATTAATTATTAAATGTTTTCCTATTAGGGCTTCTTTTAGGGTTTTTCCTATTAGGGTTTGTTTACGGTTTGCATGATCTCTTTTTATAAGGATTGATCCCATTGTATATTTCATACATTGAATTCCTTTTTGTTCTGATAAGATAATTTCTCCATTTTTCAGAGCTTCAAACCCTTGTTTGTTTTCTCCATCCATTCTCTTGCTTGTGAAAGGTATTCATTTGCATGCAGGTGTTCTTGGATTCTAAAGTTGGTTTTGACAACTCCTACAAGTTATGCCTCCTGAAAAAAATTTCCAATTTGGCTATAAAACTGAGCACTGGTGGCCTCAGGGTGGCCCACCAGTAATGCCACCACCTAGGCGGTGGTGGACCTGACGCAATATTTAAATTAGTTTTAATTTTTTCAGTTTCAAAAATCTTTGATAGATTTTAAATTTTATAAAATCTATTTTAATTGGGTTTGGGTAGAATAATTTTTTTAGGGCCCACATGGGCCTAGTGGTGGTCATCCACCAAACCACTAGCCCAAGAGTCAAGGGTCTTACCCCGTCGGCCTCAATAGTGGTTGGGGAACCAACCACCAATGACAGAGGGATAGACGATTCATAGCCCGTATGCCAACCTCTATCATCAGCAGACTTGCCAGGCAAGGTACGGGGGGGTCCATAGACCCCCACCCAATAATTTTTTAACAAAATTTTATGAGGGCCAATAGAATTTTTATTTTATTTTTAAACATTTCAAGAATTTTTAATATACTGACAAGATATTTTTTATTTCTTTTATTTTTGCAGACTACAAATTTGACAGTCACATGGTCGAGGGCAGATTGGGAAATTTTGTTTTTGTATTTTTCATAGTGACCAAAATAGGGTGTATTTTATATGATTTTTTGTCTCTCGGCCAACTTGGATCCAATGATCAGGTTCATTTTGTTTGAAGAGGTCATCTACAAAATTTCCCCCATAAAACCCTCATTTAAATGCATAACCAAGAAACCCTTTTGACCCAACATTTCCCACACCCCAAATCTGCAAACAACCCATCATAACAACAAACCCAAAACCTTCAGATCTACAATAAACAACTTGCAAAACCCTCATATCTTTCCATGTCTTCCATTATCTCATGCAAGCTTGTAGTTTCAAACTTAAAAAATATTTTCTCAACCTAGGGCCATCCAACCACAATCATGGCTCTGATACCAAATGAAAGGAAACTTGCAGCCACATAACCCAAAAGAGAAATCTATGCATATAAGTGTTTAGAATCCACATGTAAGAGAATAGATAATATACCCATGAAAAAAATTACACAAGATATACCCTAGGAAAATCCTCAAGAGGGAAAAACATAGCCTCTTGAACAATGGGGAAAATGGGAAGATGAAAGGGGTACCTTTTCCTCCTATTCTACCATGTTCATTTGAATATTTCATAAGAACCCTAATAGGACTGGCTATGAACCTCTCAAGGTGAGTCAGCACACAATTAGGAAGACTTAGGAGGGGGTCTTTTATCAAATTGAGGGGTTCACCACCAAGAAAATGCTTGGAAAAGACAATGTTTGAAAACACACTATGATATGCACAACACTTAAAATGAGTAAAATAAAGCTTACTAATACTGAAAATGAACAACTCCAAGTTAGGGTATGTGTACCTGGGAAACCTAGAGATTTCAAAAGGATTCTGGAAATGCAAACAAACTACCAAAATATGCCTTGGAGGACTAAGATGCCTTTACTCCCGTCTTAGTCTCGATGTTGTTTTTCGGGGCAAACACAGTATCTTCGAATAACGAAACAAAATCTCAAAGAATCTCTGAAATATTCCACCTAGAGGACTAAGATGCCTTTACTCTCATCTTAGTCTTGATTTAAATTTCTAAAAATGTCAAATGAGGTCCTAAGCTCCCAGATCTGCAACTACTTCTCCTTGGATCTCAGGTTCTGAAACAGCCGAATATGACCTATAGATGAGTATTCGTGAAGATGACAACTTTGAAATGCAAATTTGCAAATTTGACAACTTTGCACTCCAAGTGATCTTCAAATTTTCAACCTAGATCTACAAATATAAATGGACAAGATGGAAAAACTTGTTGATTGTTAGTGAATGGGGGTTTTCCTTGGTCAAACCCCTTGTTGGTAATGAAACCTTGAAATGAAATAGAAATGATGAAGGAAATGGTGAATGAACAACATGCAATTCTATAACTCACTAAACCCTTGCAAATGCTACAAACTTGTATGTAATGGCTGCAATGGACATGGATCTTGAAATGCTTGATAGATCATGAATTACTTGCTTGCTTAGATCAAAACCCTACATCACAAATGTTAGCACAACAACACACATGATGCAAGAACAATCTTTGACATGATGCTTGAAACTTGATGATGGCTCCAATTTCTTGATGAATTGCTCTTGAATGCTCTTGTGAACTCAATTTGACTATAGTCAATGCTCTCACAAAAGACTTGGATTGAAATGAATGAATGAACCTTGTATTTATACTTGTCTATGCTTAATATCTCGAAATCATATACAAGCTAACATATGAATCCAAAGAATAAAGGAGGTTAAATCCCGCCAAGATTTGAAATTAAATCCCAAAAATGACTCAAGGAGGACTAAGATGCCCTAGGTGGCATCTTAGTCCCAAGTGATGAAACTTGGGGCACAGACACCAAAAAGGGTCCCAAAATAGATGCCTCAAAATTAGGGTCCTAAGACCTCGGGGGGACAAAGATGCCCTTAGTGGCGTTTTAGTCCTAACCAAAAATTAGGGACACGCCAATCAGAGTCATTAGGGAATCAGATATGCATTGGAGAATGTCAGGATTAACCAAAAAATATGTCATTCATAGGGCTTGTGGACACAAAATAGGGCCAATTAAGCCATAAAAAAGGATAAATAAAGCAAGGTGAGCCCAAACAAGTGAAAATGCTTGGGTATGCATTTTACTACACTACACCTCCAAAAGCATCCATCACTCATGTATTATTCAGCAATAAATATTACAATACATCTTCAGAGCTCTCAATGAACGCCATTGAAGCATCAAGCCCTCAACAAGAAATCCATGTGAACAAGAATGTAACCACACATCCCATGCCATGTTTCAACCTTCACAAATGCTAACAAGAACTAACTTTCCAATAGACCAACCTTAAATAACTACCCATGTGGTTGTTGTTATAGAAACAACCTCCCACAAAACCACCAAGTGGTATTACATAAAACTATGTGACTAAAACCATGAAATTACAAAACCATGACCCCACATTTAATATTGGGTACTTTATTAAATTACTTTCCCTAATATTAAATAAATACATTTTTATAACTTACATTATGTCTCAATGTTACATACAACATAAAGTGGCCCCAAGAATGTTAACTCCTAGTGATGCGCATACTTTTAGATCCCCCTAGGTGCACCACACACATAATAATAAATTAAACATTACAATATTATGCAAGGTGTACAACACTTAATTCCAAACACTTAGGACATGTTTTTGATCCAATGTATATTGAAATAAATTGAACTAAAATTCTTAATTATTGTACATGTTTATCATTGACACAAGCTATGTTTTACTATATTACATGAGTTCACTTGATTTTTTCTCTTAGAGGGAGGGTGTTATTATTTTTTGTATGCTTTCACATGCCCATACTAGCCCTTCTTGTGAGGAAATGTTGGGGGCATATTTTCATCACACCTTCTAACAAATTGGTCAATTCCATAGGTAGGAATGTTTTGTGTATGCCTTATATTGTCAAACTTACATTTCCATATCATGTTCACATTTCCATTATATGTTGCATGATCATAATATGGTTTTAGTTAGATTTTTTTTCCTCAATTTTTGTTCACTCATTCATAATACACACTTTTTAAAGGGGGAATATTACACACTAATCCTATTTTATTTTTGTGTAAAATTCATAGGTGGCAAATGCATTTACTTAAAAGGGTCAAATTCCTTAAATCCAAAAAATTATATCATTTTTATTATATTTTTTTAGGATAAAGGGGGAAAGAAACCCCATAATAATATTAAGAAAAAAGAGTAGAATTTAGGAAGAAATACTTAGGAACACTCTATAGACCAACATAATTTGAAGAATTCAACAAATGCATTGCAAACATCGATAATTAAAAAAAATAGCTAAAAAAAGATATACACCTTTAGAACATGACAAAGATAATCTATACATAGTCTGATAAAGTTTTAAAATAAAGATGTGAAAGCCTTAAGTGGGGATTCAAGAGTTGCTATCTTCCTCACTCAATATTTCTTGAAGCACAATTTCCACTCCGATGAGGGCGTTGAATAGGAATTCACAAAGGGATGGGGGTGATTTAGCAAAGAACGAATGGAAGAATACTTGGTTTGCACAATAGTCAAGATATTTATGTCAAGTTGGTTAGCATGAGAAGCCATAGAATTTCTATAATCCAAGGGGAAATCACATTTCAAACTTGAAGACAAGGAATTAAAGATACATTTGATGTTTGAAGGAGGTATTTGGAGAAGCTTGTCCCTTTAAAGGGATGTATTCAATAAAGAGCCTTGAAGAATGTCCATCAGATTGGATAGAAAGCACAAAAGAACCTCAACATAGGATAAATGATAGAGGAGAAAGGCCTCACCAATGACAAGGCAAATGGATTTCTTGATGAGAACATATTCAAATTTTATGTTTTTTGAGCGACCCAACATTGATAAAAGACTTCACAGTAGGAAGAAAGTGTAGGGTGAAGTTACGGAGTGAAGGCACCATATAGGACAGGATTGGAGAGAGATGACACATGTGACATGAGACTAAAACTATGCATTAGGTACAAAGTAGTCCAAACAGACGTGGTGTGAATGACTTCTATCAATTCAAAATCTGTAGAGTCCAAAAACTCCTAATTGTAGTCTAGGTTGAAGTAGTCTGAAAGGTTTAAGCCAATTTGGAGGATTTCATGTCCTATCATATTATTTTTAGTTCCTAATTAGCTTACAAAGAAGGTGTCAAACCATTAACATTAGAAGAATTTCCTAAGACTGAATTTGTTTGAGCTAGACATTTATGGAGGCCCTTACAACAGGAAGTGTTTTTCCAATGAAGTTAACTTTGAGGCAGCATTGAAATATTTCTATAGTTCTCAAGTCTTTGTCCTTCAATTTATAGTAGCTTAGGTTTTGATCCATTGCTCTATTTTCCATTAAATCAACTAGTTGATTGGCTTCATGGAAATAGTGATTACCTTAAAATATTTGTTGTAGACATTTGACATAGTTTATAAGGTAATTCGATGTCCATTTTTCTATTTGATTATAAGAGAGAATATTGATGGTGATTAGAGAATCTCCTCCAACAATTAGATGTTGGATTCTTTTTTAATGCTAATTCCAGGCTTAGAATGAGGGCATTAAATTTTGCAATAGTGTTTGATCTTGAAGGAAGATTTTTAAAGACTATTGTGACAATATTACCAACGTGGTCTCTAAGAACAACACATACTCTTGAAACTCTTGGATTCCCTCTTGAGGCTCCATCAAAATTTAATTTTATAATGTTTAGGGGAGGAGATCTCCATTTTACCACTCTTATATTTGACTTGTTGACTATCTTAGCAACTATGTCATATGTGGGAGGAGGCTGTAAATAGTCCCAGGTATTTATAATGAAGTTGTCCCATGAGGAGAGCTCTATTTCGAGATATATTCTTAAATAAAAAATCCATAGAAATTTTTAGAATAGAATTTTCAATTTTCAAGATTACTTCCTTAGAAGTTGAGATTTGCTTTCTAAAAATTCTATTGTTCCTTTCCAACCAAATTTTCCATATTAAAATAGGACATAAAATCAAGACTAGAAAAGGTATATATTTTTTTGAAGAAAAGGCCAACTTTGAAAATTTTAGAGTCACCAATAAACTCAAGCCTCTAGGATAACCTATAAAACCAAAATATGTCTTCCACTGTAAGAGAGAAACAAGAGAAAAAATATTGCTTGATCATGAGCACAATGAATTTGATTAAACCCCAATATGATTACATGGATTATATGAATTTAATTAATTTAAATGAATATATATGATTCCTTGATTGTATAGGCAATGTTGAGAGATAAGAAAACAAAATATTATGATAAGAGTATTAATCCTATGTAATTTGAGACAACTAACATAGCAAATATTAAATGACCTATGACACAAGAATTAAATGATATATGATAAGATAAGATAAGATCTCATTGCTAGAAGTATTCCTAGGAGCTAAGTAAACTTAACATGTGAATAGGATCTTCTAGGTGAACTACTTAGGTAAAACACCTAATTCACATCAACAAAAAATTCTTAATCAATGAGTTTTATAGAGGACCATAGCAACCCAATTTTGTTATAGCCATGTCCAACATTGTTAACTATAGTGACATTTTAGAAGTAGGTGATATGTGTCTTCGAAGGATTTTCCACATAAGACATAAGGAAAGAGGGTTGCTATACTCAATCCATAAAGTCTCAATCTTGTTATAATTTTGTCATTGAGGGTTAACCAAGCAAATGCACTTGCTTTTGGAAGGGAAGGAGAGCTCCAACAGAGATGTGAGGGTCATTGATCTTTGACATTTGAATTAGAGATGGAAAGATAGCCCTCTCTTACTAAGTATTTACTTGACTTGGCCTTGGTATATATTATTATACCTTAGTTTTATATGTATTTCCAGTTTAGAATTATTGCACACACACCAAAGTGGGGCTAGAGTAGAAAAGTGCCTATCCTTAATAGTTTTCCACTTTTTTATGCCAAATGATGTTTTAGATACATGATTCTAGTGTATAATTTAACTATTGATGCATTCACTAACCTAAGATCCATTTAGAACTCATACATATAACATCATTATGTTTAAAAAATTTCTAACCAACTTCTCAACAATCTACTCACCTTTGATAGTATCACACTATAAATTATTACCTAAGATAATATTTTTAGCATGATTACATCCGCCACTTTTAAAATTAGAATTCTTGTATTCCAAGTCCAACAATGTTAGGATATAACCTTTATTTATGAGTGTGGACACCAAAAAATTAAATTTATGCATCTCAGGTTATGCATTTTCAATCCCTAGTCATTTGAGGATCACATCACACTAACAAAATATTATAGGACAACACATTTACATAACTATATCATATATTTTATAAGTGCATCAACAAATCCTCTATTAAACATTAACATAATCTATTAGTAAGCAGTCAAGCAACATCCATTCTTCAAGAATTATATTACATGCACACTCCCTAATACAATCACTCATAGGCCTACATTTGTATATCACCATATTGAGCAACAGACTCGGTGGTATTCATCTTCACCCTATAACAACATCCATTATCACACTCCTTATCTCTATTTCTATTAACTTAGTCTTAGAGAATTAATCGAAGTGAAATAAATTCTTGAACTTCAACCCTTGCATGATAAGCCTCGCAATGCTCCTTTACACCACCATTTTTTTCCTTGATTTATTAGATGAACATTTGTTACAAGTTTCAAAGATATAATTTTACTTTGGACATAATAACTCAATTTAGAATTGATTTATACCACTAGATAATATCATTGTTGTGATTCTTTCTAATACTCCCATGTTCTCATATTTTAATTATTTTATCCTCATATCACTAATCTAATTCTATATTTCAATTTACAAATATTTATATTATCAATTAAAATTTAAATCATATTATTTTTATTTTAATATATATTTAATTTTAATACCAATCAACTTACATAAATTAATTAATCAAACTTAATTTATATACCTAAAATATTCATTAATAAAGATTTTATTCCTTTTCACCTTTTTATATTTTGGAGGGTGTATTATTTCCCTTTAATATTAAAGGGCTCAATTTGTACTTTAGCTTTATAAAAAAATTTAATAGAAGCAATGCCCATCACGCAGTTAAAGTATTTGTGTACAAAGATGGAGCATTATAAGAGAACATTATTTTCCACCCCCAAAAAACATGATACAACAATAAACAAGATTTTTGTTGATTTTAGTTTTGTTTTTGAGCGCCTTCCTACCATTCAGCATTGAACTTTTTTTTGTTTAAAATTGACGCGTAGTGGGATAAATAAATATAAGATTAGAAAGGGTGGTTTGACTAGAAGTTGTAATAGTGTTGATGTAAGATTAGAAAGGGAGGCTCATGAAAAGAGCAGATGGCTCGTCTAATTCTACAAGTAAAATACATCCACTCTATAGATATTCATATAATTAAAAAACATAGAAGTTATGTTGCACTTTAGAGCAACTTTCTTTCCTTGAGTGTGGATCTCAGAAATAATAATCAATAACATTATTTTAAATTTTTTTAGTGTTAAATCATAATAGTTGATTTCTAATTTATATATTTATATTTACTAATATAATTAGATTATAGAAATGTGTGTTTATATAGAGTAGTTTATTAAGAAAAATTAAAGATGGAAATGAGAAAAAGTCATATATCTATTTTCAACATCATGGGCATGAGGACAAGTCCCAAGAGAGTGTATGAAGGTCTCCACTTTACTACATGTTGGGTAATTTGGATTAGCTAAGTTGACATGGATAAACATTTATCCCAACAAAGGTTCTTGGTAAATTGGAAAGCAAAATAAATGAGTAATCCTTCTCAACAAAGGTGTTGGTTTGTACTCCTTGGGCAAGGTGTCTAGTCAAATGCAAAGTGGTTTTGAAGCGAATATTTTATCTATGCCACCAAGATAGGGAGTCCTTATCCCTCTAAGATGATTAGGAGCTTTCAAATTCTATACTCAACAAACCCTCTCAATGGGTGGTTCTTTGGTGTGATAGTCCTCCCTCTCTTCTTCCTAGTACACTAATGTGTACTTAATAGTTTACTATTGTGGTTATTAGTCTTCAATTCAGTGTTTGGATCACTTTTATTTTCATGGGTCATGGATACTAACTAGCCATCATTATATTATGAACACTATATTTATACTCTTAATAATTAAATTTAATACATAATATTGTAAAGGAAAATAAACTTTCCTTAAGGGTCATCTAGGCTAAACCAATTAAATGCATGCAAATAAGCATAGATTGACCTAGATCTAATATGTGATCATTATGGGCTAGTGTATTATGAAATTAGATGCTAAGATGTGAAATTGAATACTAGAAGGATACAACACTTAGCTCTATGATTGACAAAATGATTGCCTTTGCTGAAGATTTTGGAATTTGATTGATATTTGTTTTAGAAATAAAATTTTGGTGCTTATGTAACTCATAATATACACTGAATATGTACTCTAGTTGGGATCAATTCCATAGTTTAGATCAACTCCATTTCTACAAATCCATCCTCCACGTCCAAATTCAACCCTATAGAGATATGCCATTCTACTATATAGCTCAATAGATCGATCTTTGAATTTTCTACTCTTCTATAATATTTGAGAGTTGTTGATATTTAGAATATCTTGGAATGGTTATCATTGTTTCATTAGGGGATACATTCTCCTAGCTCAACCTACAAAAATGTATACAATATTAAAAATAACTTTCTAGATATGCATATGCTCCTAGAATGCCTATGCAAATCTAGATTCCTTTTATTATACGAAATGAAGTTTTATAATGCAAATGTAGCTCAAACTATGAGAAGGTGTATGGATATCTAAATTGAATGTATTGAATTCCTTTACATACTAGCACATTACATCAAATTTCATAAAACATGTACTTGGTCAAATGAGGGTGGGAAAACAAATGGTCAATTTAGTCAAAATTTGAATTTGAATTTAAAAGGAAAGGGTCAAGTCTACAATTGTGGGGTTGACCTCATGATTGCAAAAATGACCTAAAGTGGGAATATGATTGGATTTAAGTTATAATGCCTATACCAAGACAACTATATAAATAAGTGTAATAAATGCAAGGCTTTGGGTGAATGTACCAATGTATGTGCATATAGGAAAAAGGTAAGGGATACATATATAGGAACATGTGTATATAAGAATAGGTTAAGGCTAGGGGAATAAGCTTAACTTCATACAAGATTGCACAATTTGTTGATATGTGCATGCATGATTAAATTCTCACAAATAGGTACAAAATAATATGAGAAATGACATGGATATAAAATTTTCACCATTACATTTCTCCCACTTTGAGGTGTGTGCTGATCCTAGAATGATTATACATATAAAAATAAGTATCACTCACAAACATGCATGCAAACAAAATATTCAAACATAAAAGGATATGAAAATGGATGCATATAAATCAATAGACCTCATAAGATGTCATCATGTAGATTTGTTCTTTGGCATGTATTCTCCATGGGCACCGATAAAATAGAGGAAATGTAATCCATGAGTATCTTTTGTATCAAAGTAGGAACAAATGTAATCCAAATATAACTATGAATAATCATAAGAGAGAGAGAGAGAGAGAACACATACTTATTTTATGTAAAGTATTAATTATTTTCCTCACTTGGAAATTGATGAGTGATGGGGTGCATGGAATTTAATACATGCCACCTACTAAATATGGGCCTATGTAAGCTCATTTAAATATTTGTATACCTCCATATGAGAATGTTAGTGATAGAATATGCATGTATAATTGGTTGCATCCATAGGATACAAGGAATTGTAGGAGAAAAACAATAATACTTGAAAAGTAAATATTTGCTAAGAATGTATGCATGAATCTTGTAAAGTAATAATTTCAAATGCATGCATCATGTAATGATAACATAAATGCCTCAAATAATAAGCATGGTAAGCTCATGGATTCGATATGGTATCACGAAATAATAATTTTTACCCTAAGATGATAAAATAGAGGTTGATGTATAGGCTTTAGTGGCTGGTGTTAACAATAAATATAGACCAAGATTAGACTATTTATATTAAGAATTTAACTCCATTGTGACACAATAAGAAAAAAATCAGGATAAATATAGTGATTTATACAAAAAAGAAATAGATCATTCATCCATTCACATAACATCATTTAGATCTTATACAAATAGTATGATGTTTACATCTATTATATATTTTATAGTGTGAGAATAGACATACACATCACATTTGATTGGGCGCTACATACTTAAATATCTAATAAATATTCTCTTTATATCCATTATATAAATTTTATCTCCTAATTAATTTGTATTCCATTAGTGGTTGGTGTTGATGATGAAACTAGGATAAGTGTAGTCATTTATACAAACCAACAAAAGAAAATATTCATCCATTTAAATCACATCATTTTTATCGTGTACATATCATATGATCTTTACATATATTATGTATTTATATTTTAAGCATAGATATACACATCATATTTTCTTGTGTACTACACACTCATATCTCCAATAAATATTCTCTTGATATCCGTTATATATCTTTCTTCTCCTTATCTATCTATATTACATTTTTGATATAATATATTGCTAATGTATACTATCCTTGTGTAGGGGCATATCCCTAAGACCATCCATATACATATTTGACCATTAGGAGGTACCACAAGGCATTTTATTGCCACAACCTAGCTTTTAGTACCTATGGTGACCTTTGACTTGTCCTATTCTATAGGAGGGTTAATGTATTAGACTTAGCTTGTATCACCCTTGCATGTTTTCACCATCAATATCAATTAGGTTTCCCTTTTAGTTTTTCAACCAAATAAGAATAAATCCAACTACCCTTGTGACCATTAGGAGGTACCACAAGGCATTTTATTGCCACAACCTAGCTTTTAGTACCTATGGTGACCTTTGACTTGTCCTATTCTATAGGAGGGTTAATGTATTAGACTTAGCTTGTATCACCCTTGCATGTTTTCACCATCAATATCAATTAGGTTTCCCTTTTAGTTTTTCAACCAAATAAGAATAAATCCAACTACCCTTGTGAAATTTTTAACTAAATATATCAAGTCTTATATCAACTTTATTTATTTCCAACATCATCCCCCAACATAACATATGTCTCACCCTTGATACATATAGGTGTTATTTTAACAAAATATAGTTAAAAATAACTAAAGTCCCAACCAACATGTCTCTAACCTATCTAAGCTATATCATCAAATACTTTATTGGCTCCAAACTTCAATTCTATCTAGGCTCAAATCCTAAATTTTGATAAAATTGTAAAAATTGTGTTGCTTAGGAAAGTAGAATATTCTTGTATCAACTCTTTATCTATGCACAGGAGGTATCCTAATAAGAAATTTCATGTTGTATGTATTATACATACACTATAATGTAAACATAAGGTCTATGTACAATAGGTAATATAAAAGGGATATGTAAGAGATGGGAATATCCATTGAACTTCTTGTAGAATAAATTTCAATTGTAATAAGTAAATATTGGCTATGCTGCTAATTTTATTCATTTATCTAATTCTATTTAAGTAATGTTCATTTATTAAATGGTATTAAGACTAGATATTGTCTAATTTTTGTCTCTAGGAGCCATCCAAATTAGTCATCATGCTAGAATTCATTGATTCCTAAATAATTTAATTTTCTAGATTATTAATTTGATTCTTCTAGGTTATAGTAGTCTACAACCAATTGAAACAAAATGGGTACATTATTTCATATGTCCTCTAGTTTATGCATATGTTTGTTTAACTCCTTTTGAGTGTTTCTACATTTTTTCTTCATTCTACCATATTTTTCTCCCTCATATCATCTAATGGTCTAATACCTCATTTTATTCATCTCCTCCTCATTTCCTATTTCCAACAGTAAGCTCCTAACTATGTATCCACCTACTTTCTTTAATTTTTTTAGATTCAATTGGTAGTTGTGTCTAGTTCTAATGAATTTATTCAAGTAACTACTCTAAATTTTCTTTTGCAACTATATATTTTCAATGTCAATTATATATTTTTTAAGTAATTCATTTTCAATGTCAACTATATATTTTCAATGTCAGCTATATTTTTTCATTTTATTCATCTCCTCCTTATTTCCTATTTCCAAGAGTAATCTCCTAACTATGTATCCACCTACTTTCTTTAAAAAATTTGTAGAGTCAATTGATAGTTGTGTCTAGTTCTAATGAATTTATTCAACTAACTACTCTAAAGTTTCTTTTGAAACTATATATTTTTTCTTCATTCTACCAAATATTTCTCCCTCATATCATCTAACAATCTAAAACCTCATTTTATTTATCTCCTCCTCATTTCCTATTTCCAACAATAAGCTCCTAACTATGTATCCACCTACTTTCTTTAATTTTTTTGTAGATTCAATCGGTAGTTGTGTCTAGTTCTAATGAATTTCTTCAAGTAACTACTCTAAACTTTCTTTTGCAACTATATATTTTCAATGTCCCTCTCAAAAGCTTATCAAAGACTCATATCATCTAATAGTCTAATACCTCATTTTATTCATCTCCTCCTCATTTCCTATTTCCAACAGTAAGCTACTAACTATGTATCCATCTACTTTCTTTATTTTTTTGTAGAGTCAATTGGTAGTTGTGTCTAGTTCTAATGAATTTCTTCAAGTAACTACTCTAAAGTTTATTTTGCAACTATATATTTTCAATGCCAACTATAATATATTTTCAAAGTAAGTCATTTTCAATAACTATATATTTTCATTTTATTCATCTCCTAATTTCCTATTTCCAACAGTAAGATCATAACTATGTATCCACCTACTTTCTTTAATTATTTTGTAGATTCAATTGGTAATTGTGTCTAGTTCTAATGAATTTCTTCAAGTAACTACTCTAAAGTTTCTTTTACAACTATATATTCTTTCTTCATTCTACCAAATTTTTCTCCCTCATATCATCTAACGGTCTAATATGTCGTTTTATTCATGTCCTCCCCATTTCCTATTTCCAACATTAACCTCCTAACAATGTATCCACCTACTTTAATTTTTTTCAAGAGTCAACTGGTAGTTGTGTCTAGTTCTAATGAATTTCTTCAAGTAACTACTCTAAAGTTTCTTTTGCAACTATATATTTTCAATGTACTCATATCATCTAACAGTCTAATACTACATTTTATTCACCTCCTCCTCATTTCCTATTTCCAAAAGTAAGCTCCTAACTATGTATCCACCTACTTTCTTTAATTTTTTTGTAGAGCCAATTGGTAGTTGTGTCTAGTTCTATGAATTTCTTCAATTAAGTACTCTAAAGTATCTTTAGAAACTATATATTTTCAATCTCAACTATATATTTTCAAAGTAAGTCACTTTCAATGTCAACTATATATTTTCATTTTATTCATCTCCTCATTATTTCCTATTTCCAATAGTAATCTCCTAACTATGTATCCACCTACTTTCTTTAAATTTTTTGTAGAGTCAATTGGTAGTTATGTCTAGTTCTAATGAATTTCTTCAACTAACTACTCTAAATTATATTTTGTAACTATATATTTTTTCTTCATTTCTACCAATTATTTCTCCCTTACATCATCTAATAGTCTAATACCTCATTTTATTCATCTCCTCCTCATTTCATATTTCCAACAATAAGCTCCTAACTATGCATCCACCTAATTTCTTTAATTTTTTTGTAGAGTCAATTGGTAGTTGTGTCTAGTTCTAAAGAATTTCTTCAAGTAACTGCTATAAAGTTTCTTTTGCAACTATATATTTTCAATGTACCTCTCAAAAACTTATCAAAGACTCATATCATCTAATAGTCAAATACCTCATTTTATTCATCTCCTCCTCATTTACTATTTCCAAAAATAAGCTCCTAACTATGTATCCACCTACTTTCTTTAATTTTTTTGTAGAGTCAATTGGTAGTTGTGTCTAGTTCTAATGAATTTCTTCAAGTAACTACTCTAAAGTTTCTTTTGCAACTATATATATTTTCTTCATTCTACCAGATTTTTCTCCCTCATATCATCTAATAGTCTAAAACCTCAGTTTATTCATCTCCTCATTTCCTATTTCCAACAATAAGCTCCTAACTATGTATCCACTTACTTTCTTTAATTTTTTTGTAGAGTCAATTGGTAGTTGTGTCTAGTTCTAATGAATTTCTTCAAGTAACTACTCTAAAGTTTATTTTGCAACTTTATATTTTCAATGTCCCTCTCAAAAAATTATCAAAGACTCATATCATTTAATGGTCTAATACTCATTTTATTCATCTCCTCCTCATTTCCTATTTCCAGTAGTAAGCTCCTAACTATGTATCCACCTACTTTATTTAATTTTTTTGTAGATTCAATTGGTAGTTGTGTCTAGTTCTAATGAATTTATTCAAGTAACTACTCTAGAGTTTCTTTTGGAACTATATATTTTCAATGTCAACTATGTATTTTCATTTTATTCATCTCCTCATTTCCTATTTCCAACAGTAAGATCCTAACTATGTATCCACCTACTTTCATTAATTATTTTGTAGATTCAATTGGTAGTTGTGACTAGTTCTAATTAATTTCTTCAAGTAACTACTCTAAAGTTTCGTTTGCAACTATATATTTTTTCTTCATTCTACCAGATTTTTCTCCCTCATATCATCTAACGGTCTAATACCTCATTTTATTCATCTCCTCCTCATTTCCTTTTTCCAAAATTAAGCTCCTAACTATGTATCCACCTACTTTCTTTAATTTTTTTGTAGATTCAATTAGTAGTTGTGTCTAGTTCTAATGAATTTCTTCAAGTAGCTACTCTAAAGTTTCTTTTACAACTATATATTTTTAAAGTAAGTCCTTCCTAACATTTCTTTCAAATACATGGTGATGGATAAGTGTTTGAGAGGGACATTGATGGAAAATTTAATGACCAATTCCTATTTCTCATATCGATAACCATGTGATGTTACATTTTAGTAAATTGTGTGCCCATTATAGAGTAGGGAACATGTGCATTGCCTAGATGAATCCATGCATTGCATTATGGCTTGAGCAGTATATATCTAATAACATATGGCCTACTATCTATAAGGTAAAACCAAAATATAGTTCAATCAGTGGATTAAATGGATGAACTCAATATTAGGTCATCGTATAAAATTTATATTTAACAAAAAGATAAGTTTTTCACATCTAATACTTCTTCTATCCATTTTTATTTTCTTTTATCTCCTATCAATCAACTTATTGGGACTCTTTTCTATGGTTATTATATATCCTTATTTTATTTTTAATTTCCTACTACTTTTGAATAATCGTCATATTTTACAATTATTCTATGTGATTTTTTTCTATCATTTTCCCAAATCGACAACTCTTTTTCTTTGTTCTTTTTATAGTTCATATACTAAAAAGTTTTGGTCATTTTTCTATGGATGACACTTGTGATGAAGATGCCCTTCCTATCTACATTAAAAAAAAATTATTCCCCTTCATCTCATATAGTGGATGATTTTTTCAACCCCTCCCTATTTTTTCTTAGTTTTTATTTCCTTAATCTCAAATTTCCCCCATTGTAGTGAGGTACTCTCTCTTAAAAACCTATTCATTATTTTCGTATTTCTTATTTTAGCAAGCATCATCTTATTTATTTCTTCTACACCAATATTTATCTTTTAAATAATTCCTCTCACTCACTTCTTATCACCCTTTTCCATCAATTCTTGAGTTTATCCATCATTAATCCCTTTTTATCCATTCCTAAAACTTGGACCAAATTTTACTCAATAGTCACCTTTTTAGGATTTTTCCCATTCTATAGTTAATCCTTACATTCCTAACCACACTTGAGGGTTAGACCCTAGTGCAAACTATTTTAAATTTCCATCATTTCCATATCTACCATTAATAATCAATTGTATTGAAGTATTCATTACCATAGAATCTAATAAGCCCCTATCATTCTATATAGTCTAATTCAATGAAATTGTTTGACAATTTTGTGAAACACAAGTTAAGCTTGAATTGGTTTTAAGATACTAAATAAAATGGGATATTAACGATAAATATTTATTAAGGATAAAAACTTGGAATAATAAATCACCTCCAAATGGAGATGAGACCATACAACATTAGTTTGGGTTACATTGGTTGCCATGAAAGGAAACAAGTTTTAATACACTTTTTCCCATATTCCAATGTGGATAAATAATCTACATTGCACCTTGTATCCAATAGTATAAATGTCTCCACTTATGTGATAAGAAACTCTAAACCAAAATTTGCACACACCCTAGTTGTGTGGAACACACTAATAGGTTCATACTCCTCAATGTTCTATAAGTAAAAAACCTCACATAAGTGTTCAAATTTATTATTCATCCCATAAGAAAAAACAACAACCACAGCATGTATGTTATCCTATGTAATATAAAAATTGTATTGTTCACATGTGCAAGTTGTAAAGGTGTTCTCAACAAAGACCCATAATGCACGTGCCTTAGTTAAATGCCACCACTACCTACATAGAGGGTATACAATTAAAATATGTTGATACATTCATCCTTGTGATTTTTTATGGAAGATACGACCATTTTTAATCCATTTGTTAGTTCTTAGACATTCCTGTACAAAGGACCAAATAATTGCTAAAACAATATTGGGTAAAAGCACAAACTTGTGTCACACTTTATAAAGGAATCGGCCAACAACAAAAAAATTTCTAAACTTCGGCCACATAAAAGTAGCCTTTATGTTTTGAATTTCAAAATGGTGTAAACTAATGAAATGTAGAACTTTTGATGAAGATTAAACCTATAATTTTTTAAATTTAAAAAAAAATCATTTTCATTATGTTTTTTTCAATTTACTTGGACAAATTTTGGAATGCTGAAAATTTCAAAAAACAGTGACCTCGCGGGTCATCAAGAAACAAACTGAAAAAAACATTATTTTTCTCTAAATTTTTTTTCCCTAAACAGGTAACTTCCATATCTACTGCATGAATTTTTTTTTTTCAAATTTTGATGTATATTTTACTCGTAATAACATTTTAAAGTTGAACATGTTAGAATTTGATAGTTTTCACGGGCCGTCATTTATTTTCAATTTTTTTAATCATTTTCAATAAAAAGATTATACCCTTTTGAAGAAGACTCTCTGCTCTATTGCACCATATAATTTTTTTTAAAAATTAATATGTTTTACTATATTTTTTTAAATTTCTAATCAACCTTTTTTTTCATTTTAACAACCTACGTTCATTATTTTAAAAATAACATATATTAAAACTAATCAAAATATTAAAAAAATTATAGATTTGGATTCACCACTCCGAGCTCTACAAAAGGGTATTTTTGTTTTCTGCAAATTAATAATTCTGAGAGGAGAAACACTCTACCAAAGTTGAATGTTTCAGAAAAGGGTGAGTATGTTGCCATGTAGGATGCCACCTAGACATGTTCGGTCGAGTATTGTTCGGTCAAAATAGTTTCAGCCGAAACTCTTTCAACTGATATCCTTTCAGCCGAAAATGTTTCGATCTAAAGTGATTCGACCAAAATTGGGCGGTATATAATATATTTGATTTTATTTTAGATTTTTCAACTCAAGTAATTCAATAAAAATATATTTCGACCAAAATATATTTTATCTCGACTAAGGAAAGCTTATTGACTTGACCAAAACCCACTCGATCGATATACTATTGTCCGAAAACTTATTTCGACAAAATAATGTTTATATCAACAAGTTAGAAGGTTTATCTCGACAAAAGAAGGTTTATTTCGACAAAAGAAAACGTATTTAAACAATAGGAGAGCTATATTCGAAAGTACATTGATCTTGAACTTATTTAATTGATTATATTTTTTATTTTCATTAATACATTTGAATTTTGTTTTCACTATTTATATTCTTAGATTTCATTATTATTGATCACCAATTAGATATATGTTATTCCATTGTTTTTTTAAGTCTTAGATAATTAAATGCAATATTAATCAAGTACATGTTTCATTGAAAGATCATGTGTGTACAAATTTGTATGCAGGTGAATTCAAATTTGAGTGCAATTTGTGATGGCGTGTAAAAGGAATAGATCAAGGAAGTATGAACGAACACGAACAAGACAAAGGAAGAGAAGAGCGGGTGAAGGAACATCTCATGAAGAACAACCCATGGAAAATATCAATGACGAAGGTGACGTACAGGTACAAGAATAAACTGAACCTAATAATAGTTTTTTTTTGGACAATCGTATTGAAAATCTGATGGAGATGGATGAGGATTATCTTTTCAATAATTTTTCATTTGAAGATATGTTATCTGAAAGCACATTACAATTACACTCAAAAATAATATGGGATGATTTTTTTGAAGAAAAATCTCTAATTGGAAGAGCACAGTTAGTTGTAAAGTTATTTAGACGAAAAGAAATGACCCCTATTTTGGAGTTGTTAGGGGTTGATAATAGGAAAAAGTTATTAGATTTAATACACACAATTGTTGAAAACTTGCAAGAAGCATTAGAATGTATTGAAAAAAAGAGTCGATCTAGTGATTTAAGTGTTGCACGTAGAGCGTTGATGACTATAATTTCTAGTAAGAAATTATCACATAGAAGACAAGTTCAAGCAATTTCTGAATTACTAAATGTTTCTAGGAGAACTGTTCAAAGGTATATTGAAAAGAGAAATCGAATAGATGAAAAAATTGAGAAAATTTGGGTAAATATTTGTAGGGTTCCCCGAAAAGATAGAATTTCAAAAGATGTAAAGAAACGGGTGGTTGAATATTGGACTACTCACTCTCATGTTTCATCCAATAGAAGGGATAATATACAAATAATAAGTGACGATGGTACAAAAATTTCTCATCCAAAACATTTTATAGATACAACACAAAGTGAACTTTTTGAAGAATTCAAGCAAGATTTTTCAAATGTGAAGATTTGTCAAAGGATGTTTGAGACACTACAACCATCATTTGTATGTATAAATAAAGTACGTGAAACTTGTTGTTGTCGAAATCATGTTGAATTTGATTTACATCTACAATCATATAGAAAAGCTATGACAACAATTGATCAAAATTTAGCCATCCCTGGAAGTACAACACAATTTGTGAAGTCTCTTGTATGCGAAAAATTAGAAGATTCAGAAGAATTCAATGTTCAGTGTATAAAAAATGTATGTAATGATTGTGGAGATTTGAAGAATCTTTCACATGTTGACAATAATGAAATGCAAGTTGTTTGGAAGAGATATGAATATGAGACATACTTAACGAAGTCAGGAGTTGAGGCCAAAAAAATTATTCTCAAAGAGAGTGGATTGCCTTACAATGAATTCATGAGTAAATTTCACAATATCATATATCCACATATCCAACATTGTCATGGTGCAAGATGGCAAGCTAAATAATTTTTTGATTCAAAGAATTGTTTTCCACCAAGTTGTATTCTCTCTATTGTAGATTTCTTTGAGAACTATACATTTAGTCCTTAAATTGAGATTCAAAGTCAATATTATCATTTAGAGCAAGTTGCAATCTTTGTGCAAGTTTTCTATAGGCATGCGGAATTAGAGGTCGATGGAATACAAAGTAGCAAAGATGGTCGAATTATCATCAAAGAGGTTCACTTTTATATCAGTGATGATACGAATCATGATAGAAGCTATGCAGCTCATTATTTCAAAATGCTTTTTGAAGACCTAAGACAACGCGGCATAAATCAAGAACAACACTGGATATGGTCTAATGGATGTGCTGGTAAGTTTACATGTCATTTTAAAAAAAAATTATTTATTTATATTTACTTTTAATTTTGAGACTTAAATCAAGTCTAATTGCAATATATATATATATATAATTACTTTTTTGACTTGAGCTAAAGTGTGCAATTATTTGTAACTTCGTGCAGGACAATTTAAGTCTTCAAAAGCTTTTGTTTGGTTAAGCCATCAACATGCTAGACGCAACACCAATTTTTTGTGGAATTTTTATGAGAGTGGACATGGAAAGGATAGCACGATGGAGCAGGAGCATGTGTGAAGCGTGCACTTCGTCAACATGAACTTGTTGGTAACTTTCACCATATATATATGGAACATGTAGATATATTTTTGAAAAGATTATAGATATATATATATATATATTTAAATTAAATTTAAAATTATTATAAGTTCCTTGAAAGTAATATGTGGCAAATTGTGCCAACACATGTGTACTTGCAGGTAATGCCATACGGAATGCAAATGAAATTGTTGAATGGTGTAAAAGTCATTTTTCCGCTCACAACTCAACATACAACACACGTTATTTTTGGGAAGTTACAGGTACATCTAGTCAAAATTTGTTAAAAAATCAAGAATTTCAAAGTTCAAGTGTACATGATTTTTAATTGAATTTTCAAATTTGAATTTACAGATATTGATTGATCAAATCCTTATAATTGTCAAGCAATTCATGGTATTATAAGTCTACATCAAATCATGACAACGGGAATTAGTAAGCCTCATGTAATTAATGTGAGAGAAAAATCATGATTTTGTGATGATTGCATTGAGAACAATGCAAATATTGTTCAATGTGAGAATATTAGAGATGGGTATGTTTCACAATGGGAAATGAAACAATTAATATCAATGCCTCCTTTTGTTGAAGATGACAATGTTGATGTCTATGATCCTCTCTATTCAGCTGATTACGAACGTGTATCTGATTTAGTTGTTACAGGTATGGAAATTGATCTTAATTTAGTTAAATTTGATTTAAATATATTCCATGTTTAAGTAAGTTTTAAGGGCATGTATTTAATTTAGTTAAAATTGATTAAAAATATATGGTGTATACAGGAGATATTTTCATTGTTGTTGCAGATCCTGACAATGTGAAAGGTGTAGATTACTATCTACTAAGATGTACACAACCAAAAAGCAAATTGGTGGAATCGATGACAGATGGTGATGGACAAGAGTATCCCATTGGATCAGTCGTTATTGAAGGCACATATTATCAACAAATAAAGACAAATAAAAATGGTATTTATTTTGTTGATTATATGCCAAGACAAAAGGTTCTACATTACAGTCACCTAGTTATAGCAACAAAAATAAATTTAGAAACTTTACCTAAAAAAGGACGTGCCAAACAAAAGTGGAGGTTGCCTATTGAAGATCATGAAAAAAATTTAGAGATAATTAAAGATAGAGAGGATCCAGATTTTATGTACCAGGAGCTTTAAGTTGTTTTTTGGATACCCACATGTGTACATACTCAAACTTTTTATAGATCGAGCTAGATCTATGTATATAATTTATAAATTGATTGGAACATGTGGCATGATTTAGAATGGGTTTTTTCAAAGGCTTGGTCATAAATTTTTGAAAGTTAATATGACCTTACTTGTTCACCTTCAAATTTTCAAGATCATCCATTTTCATATCCTAGTATGCATGTCACGTCCTAGAAAATTATCATTTTCATCCTAAGCATCCCCCTTCATCCTAATCATTCATTAAAGATCACATGTTCTATCTAATAATCACCATTCTAATCCTAATCACATGTGAACTCATGTATAATCATGAACTCATTCTAATCCTAATATGAATAATCACCATTCTAATAGGAAATTATGTAGGCATCTATATAGAAAAGGTCATGAGTATATATACATGTAAGAGAGGAGAAAAATAGAACTAATAAAAATAACTCTAACCACCAAAAATAGGTATTAATTACACTAATGGAAGATGTCATCCACCCTCATAAAGCATCCTATCCTAACAACATAAAAAATCCTAAAATATATATATATATATATATATATATGAAAAATGC
Source organism: Sequoiadendron giganteum (assembly GCA_007115665.2). NCBI lineage: Eukaryota > Viridiplantae > Streptophyta > Pinopsida > Cupressales > Cupressaceae > Sequoiadendron > Sequoiadendron giganteum. The sequence goes on from CM021102.1 coordinate 74,622,540, forward strand.
AATAACCCCAATAAAGGAAAATATAAACCTACAAGTTAACAAATGAGATCACAAAAGTTCACATAGAAAAGAGTCAGTGACAAAGTAAAGAATGAATTCAATCTATCTTAAGGTTTAGAATTATTTTGATAAAGTAAATTATAAAATTTATGTATGATTATCCTTTAAATCCTTTAAGGATCAATTCATCCTAAGCTTTGTAGAGATTGAAGTGTAAAGGATATTTAAAGTTACTCTTGTTAATTGGCCCAAATAACATGTTTCATTAAATTAGGCACACAATCTAAATAAGAATCATAACCCTAGGACAAGTTTTTAATATTTTATCTAGAATCACAATAAACATTTCCAAAAATAATAGAACCCTTCCTAAGTGACCATTTTGTGCCAAATTGAAGCATGAAAAACTTTATTTACACCCTTTAAATTTTTATTCAAAAGAATAATCCAAATTTGTTTTAATAGAGGATTTTAATATCATCCAAGAGATCTTATTGTTGGCACAAAATGGTATTTTAATCCATTTGATAGTTAATCTTATTCATTTAATTTATTTACCTATTTTTTACCCCTCTCTTAAATTACAAGTTCAATGCTTCTGTAGGAAGGATTTGGAGTGCAACATGTCTAGGAATTATTTTATCATAAGACCATGGTTTGTAGAAGATCTAGTATTATTTGTGTAAAGGTTACATTGCTATTTTTAGATGAAGTATATTAGTGATCTATATACATACATGTATAACTCACAATTTAATTTTTATGATTTATTTTATTTAGTTTTGAATCTCTATAAAATAGTTGCTCATTCTAGACTATTATGATGTAAGCTAGAGAACATTCAAAATCAATAAAAAGTAAATAGTGACCTAGATTCCATTTTTAGCAAAGTGCCTAAAGTTTGTAATATGGTATTTATATAGCTATAATATCATTTTGATCTAAATATTTTCAATATGATTAACTAGAGATTGTACCATACAACTGTATATATATCATGCATGATAATTGAATACAAATTGTGTACATCATAATTATACCTGATCTAACTTAGTTGAAAGTTAAAAGTAGTTAACTTGTCAATATAGATGTGTGTAACACTTGTGTGAACAAACCATAATTTAAATTTAAATTTTAACCTGTACAAACTTGCTAAATAAATAAAACCATGTAAGAATTTGCACGATGTAAATATATACATTTAACAAGTGTTTGAAAACCATAATAATGCACAATAACAAATCTATGAACAAACCATAAAACATGTACAAACATGTGTGAATGTGATCTGTAAATCATAACAAGTGTACAAATATTTACCATAAAATGTATAAACATGTAATGTACATAAATCATTAGAAGTGTCTGGACAACATAATAATTTGATCTCAAAGAGAGGGAAATCTACTATGAATAGAATCATCAGATCTATGGTCCGATCTCTCCCTCGATCTCTCCCTCGATCCATGGACTAATCCCTCTCTTGATCCAAGATGTGTGGATCCATGTCTCGATCCAAGCTCTCTGGATGCATGTCCTGAGCCTCGTCCCAAAACCTGCATGTGTTCAAGTACGTGCACATGAAATTATCTAAAATTACATATATATACATGTACATACAAACTTTCAACGTGTTCAAACTTACAAATTGAGTACAATTAAATTTTAAAAATTATATTTAAAATTATTTAAATGTACCTTAGGTATGTGCTACATGGGACCACGATCATGTGTGGATCCATGTCCCAATCCAAGCTCTCTGGATGCGTGTCCTGAGCCTCATCCCAAAACCTACATGTGTTCAAGTACGTGCACATGAAATTATCTAAACTTACATATATATACATGTGTACAAACTTTCAACATGTTCAAACTTACAAATTGAGTACAATTAAATTTTAAAAATTATATTTAAAATTATTTAAATGTACCTCAGGTATGTGCTGCATGGGACCATGATCATGTGTGGATCCATGTCCCGATCCAAGCTCTCTGGATGTGTGTCCTGAGCCCTGCATGTGTTCAAGTACGTGCACACATGTATGAACTTTTAAAATTTAATTTAATTTAAGTGTGTGTACATGTACAACTCATATATATATATATATGTTTAAAAAAAATTATATAAATGTACCTCATTTGTGTGTTGTATGGAATCGCCATCATGTGCCAAATTTCCAAACTCTGACAAATCACCATACTGCTTAAAAAATTTCACTTGTACGTGTCAATTTCAATCAATAGTTAAACATGTTAAACATGTACCGTACATATTTTTTTAGAACACAATTAAATGTATATATATATTGTAAATTATTCAAGTACCTGACATGCCTGATTGAGGGCTCTACCAATGTCACTAAGCTCATTAGAATGCAAGGACATCGTAGGGGGATTTGTAGCATGTACAATATCAGTGCCAAAAAGAAGCTGAGTATATGCACCATGGACAACATCAGCTGTCGTAGTAACCTAAGCAACATGATCTGTAACATCCTGATGACCTGGACAAGCTAAAGGATTGATAGGCTACTCTGGAATATCCCCTGGAGTTGCCACCCCATGGCTCGAATGTGTACCAGGATATCGCTCTCTAATAAATGCATGTACATGGTTGAGAGAGATCCCATGGTCCTCGTTGATGACCCGATATGCTACTAGTAAATTTGAAATTGAGACTCTACACACATTACACAAAGTCATGTGGTTCATATGCTCGATATCTGAAGGAGTAGGTAGATCGGCACAAATAAATGGATCATAAGATGCTGATGTAGCCTATGTGGGAGGAAGGCTGATCCGCGGGCGTAATAAGTATCTACCAACTCGATCAGATGAAATCTAATAAATCTATGTCGTAATAGAGGCAATGTTACCAATAATTTGGGATTGAATAGAGCATGCTATTGACTCCCCTGTTGCTACCAATTCCACACGTTTTGGTAAAACCAAAAGGTTTGGGCCAACTAATGCCCTCTTATCCACAGGCGATGGAAAATCTGGACGTCTAAATTGTGGTTTGTCATAAAAATTGCCTTTACCTTGGCCAGCATGCTCAAGATGAGATGTGTAGTCCACATCTATCTGTAAATGAAATTCTGCATATAACTATTTTACAAAATATCCTGGCAGCTCATCATTGTGAGGCCATCTATGATACGCTGCCAACCATCTAGGATATATGAATGGCACAACAAGAGGATCTACACACCTCGTAACCACGTATCCTCTAATCCTATTTTGTCCTCTATAATGAGGGAACATGGTTAACACATTTTCAGCCGAAACTGATTTGGCAACCTTTCTATAATTCATTATGCCAGTAACACTCCTAGCAAGAGATAAATAAAATTGCTCAATGTTGATCTCATCATAAGGGTTGAATGAATGAATTGTCCCAATCATTCTATGAATCTCATCTCTAATAGTGACTAATTTATCTCGATTAGCGAAATTGGGGGAGTTGTGAATTGTTTTCTCTAAACATTTTAGAGCATTGTTTAATCTAACAATACTATCCCGATATAAATTTGATCTATTTTGAGCCTCTTCACTAGAATGAGGGGAATGGTGAGATCCCTCATTGGCCATGATATATGTATCTATGTAAATCTAGAGATCTGCATATCATTAAAATAAAATATGTACATGAATAACACATAAAAGATCTAGATAGGGAGAGAAAATTATAAATTTCTACCATCAATTCATTCTAGAGATAAAAAACATAAAATTAACCATTAATTATATTCAAGAATCTCACAATAGCAATCAAGTAAATGTATATATATATATATACATGTGTGTACGTAAACATGTGTGTATGTACATGTGTATGTGTGTATATATACATACATACATGTGCATGTGTGTATGTATGTGTGTGTATGTGTGTATGTATATATACGTACATGTATATATGTATATGTGCATGTACGCATGTGTATATACATGTGTATATGTGTATGTGTGTATGTATACATATATGCACATATAATTTGCATATATACATGTGTTGGTGTGTATGTATGTACATATGCACGTACATACATATATGTATGTACAAGTATATATACATACATATGTATGTACAGGTACATATACATGCATATGTATGTACACATGTATACATACATACACACATACACATACATACATACACACATGCACATGTATGTACATGTATATATATATGTATGCATACACACATACACATGTACATACACACATATATATATGTATACATATACATGTAATGTGTAGATATATACATACACACATACAATTAGATATACACACACATGTACATATATATGCATGTACATACATGTGTACATACACACATATGTGTGCATATATGCATATATGTATACATGTGTACACACACATATACATGTACACACATATGTGCACATGTACGTGCATATATGTACATGTACATGTACACACATACACATATATGTACACACATGACACAAACACATATATGTATACATACACATGTACATGCATGGACGGTGAATTTGAAATTTGGGGTTTATAAATAATTTTCAATCCCTTACATTAAAGGCTATTAAGGAATGACAATGCAAAGGTGTGACTTAAGCATAAGGTATGAACCTATAATACGGTTTTTTGGATTCAAGATATAAGGCATGCCAAATAATGGATTCCAAGATTAAAGATACAAAGTGAAAATAGTTGAAATTTTAATGTAATAAAACTTCACTATGATCAAAATATATGGTATGACTAAAGTATGCAAGTGTAATTTAAATATGATGCTTATGAAGAAGGGGTGTAATATGACCCAATATGAAGACTAAGAACTTTTGGTAAACGTAAGAAAAGGTTGTCAACCAAACTAAGATAGTCATTTAGTGACAAATCTGATTTATCGAGACCTTAAGAATGGACAAAGACTAGAATGACAATTGACAAGGTGGCCTCAAACTAGACGTATGATTTTAAAGAACCAAATTAAAGGATAATGAATTGATTGATTGAAGGTTAAGGTCAAGATAATTTGAATTTATGAATATGGTCTAATCTAAAGTTTGATAAATTTCCTAATCCAAGGTTTGAAAAAGTGTATGCAGCTAAAAGGTAACCTATAATTTGACAAATGGTGCACTAGTTTGCCAAGCATAATTGAAAGTGATTTTTTGTCAGACATTGTTATTGCAAGTGCCTTGATAGACATGTATGCAAAATTTGGAAACATACACAAGGTGTAGAAGCTGTTTGAAAAAATGCCTCAAAGAAATGTGGTCTTGTGGACAACTATCAAGAGCAACAATGGAGGTATCCATTTCAATAATTACTTATTATTCTTGCATCTCATATTACATGAAGGGAAAATATGGGAATATGGCATGATCATCTCTAAATAAGAGACATAGATGATAATAGAAATATCAAACCTATGTAAGTGTGGATTGCAATTTGGGATAGGAGGTGTGTAATGTCACATTACTTGTACTTTGAAGAGTGTCTTGTAAAGCCACTATACAAACTTGTGGGTCATCCTTGTGACTATTATTTGTCATCTAAAGTACAAAGATTTCTTCAACCCAAAGACAAGGATGAAAGAGGGAAATTCAACCATAATTGGGGAGATTGGTATGCATATGATAAATGCACAAATATTGGATTGTATTTTTTCGAGGGAGCCCCACTTCTCCTACCAAAAAAAATTCTAGATAGGGTTGCATATTTAGAATTTTATAGGAAATTGACCTACTCATATTTCATGCATGTTAAGAGTTATAACAAGAAATCTCTTATTATTGGTACATTTTGTTTTGTATAATTTTCTATTGTGTTTGAAAAGGGATATGAATTGATTGGAAAGAAGCTAGAGAATTATAATCTGCCAAAAGGAAATGGAAAGAAGGATATTGATCTTGATAAATTTTTAAATAATGTCAAAGTAAAATAAAGGTTGAAAGGATATCCACATTTTTTTCTTGTAGAAGATGATCCAATTAGAAATGTTAATGAACATCATGTATCTAGAATAAGAAATATATAGTTGGGGATCCTATATAAAATTAAATCTCGTATTGGTTGCTAGAGTGTTTCCAATTTTCATTGCTATAGAGTTTTTGTTCTATTCAAAATTATCTCTTCAGATGTCCTGTTGTGAGTCAGTTAAAAGAAGTGGACATGATTATGAAGCCTGTAATTTTTTATTAATTGAAAGTCCAATGACTTCATTAGGCCATGCGAGGTATTCCTGGTGATGTTTGTGCTTCGCTAATATCTACTAAATTTCTGAATAGTGCACATGGCAATCCTGTTAACAATTATCATTGTTTGGTTGATAGGTTGATCATAGTTCATATTTCTGTAGAATTTTACTTGACAGTGGTAAATTGAATGAGTATCCGTAAATCCTATTCTTGTTGAAAGAGGGCAAATGGACTGAATAGTGAATTGGGTATGAAAAAATACTCTTTTTGCTTTACATGCATGTTTAGGGTAGGATTTTTTGTATGCTTCTCATGCTGATCAGTGCTTTTGAAATGAAGCCCCTGACATTTCTTAAGCATGGAAAGTATCAGACTTTCCATGGTATGATCCTTGCCAACCTGTTTCAATTGTATACTTGATGAGGACTTTTTAGGCCTTCTTGCTTTTTTGATTACTTTAGCAATCCTATTGGCATATAACATTGTCATCATCTGTTTCTCAAAGTCAGATTCTCTATTTCTTTAACTTCCATGTGCAATTGATGTTTGATAATGATTTGACATTGTGATGGTTCTATACTTATAGATGAGCCTAACTTAAACATTTATTCAAATTGTGATAAGCTTATGTTGGACAGCAGTTGGTGGTGCTTGACATCCTGCTCAGATCAATGTACAAATGGTTGCTCTGATGATGTGGTTTCTTTTTTTGAAGATAATTTACTTTATAAACAAGGAGAAGAGTTTCATTGCAGCCTTTTGTAGCATGTAACAAATTTTTTTCTTAGAGGAACTGTGGAACTAAACCTGGTACCAACACATACCAAACAATACAACTCTTTAGATTTGGTATCTATATCCAAGGGAGAAAAGTGCAGTGATTAAATTGATGATCGAAACAAAAAATTTGGCCACCTTCCTATGCACAGGGTGGGAGATACGGACCCCATTGAAACTATTGGATTGAACATCAAAGTTGCCAAATTCACCAAAGAACAAATTGAACTGTTGGTAAAGGAGAGCAAAATATATGTTTAAAAGAATGAAATTTTAAGGCATGAATTAATTACGTACAAGGATAAAATTTCATATGAATCTTATCCATAATTGGTGGATCATGAATAAGGTTACTGGTAGGATATGCACAAAATGGTATCCTTGATAAGGCTCTAAGGATTTTTAAAGAAATGACCAGACGAGATGTGGCCGCATGGACTGTAATGATTATGGGATATGCACAAAATGAGCTTGTTGAAAAATCTCTAGAGACTTTGAAGAAAATTAAATTGGCAGGTGTAAAGCCTAACTCCACAACCTTTGTTAGCATCCTCCCATCCTGTGCCAAAGTGGGAGCATTAAAACAGGGTATTTTCCTCCATCAATAGATAGTGGATTTTTGTCAGATGTTGTAGTTGCAAGTTCCTTGATAGACATGTATGCAAAATGTGGAAGCATATAGAAGGCACGTCAACTGTTCAACAAAATTTATAAACGTGATGCATTCTCATGGAATGCAATGATTGTTGGATATGCACAAAATGGTGTTCTTGATGAGGCTCTTAAATTTTTCAAAGAAATGCCTTTACCAGATGTAGTCACTGATTTTATTTCACCATTTTTCTTCAAACCCTAACCGAAAACAACATATTACTCATTCCTTTAATGAAAAAAACTCATAACCCCAAATTACAAATTCACTACAATAATAGAACTTGCAAAAATCAAAACCCTTCACTATGCTTTGGAAATCCCCAAATTCAAAACATTTTCCAAATAACCCTAGTTTGAACCCGTTTGGTAAACTAGTTGCAGAGGAGAACCTGGGAGTTGAAGTGGATCGCTATGGGAATCCAACAAAATGGGTCGCTGTCCAAACTTTGTAGTTCCTCCCTCCAGCAGGTGCATTCGGCCGACCCTGTTTCAATCGAACAACATTCGACCGAACGTCCAAATGAATGCGGGCCTTTTTTTTTATTTTCCTTGTTCTAGCCAAAAGTCTTTCAGCCGAAAGACTTTCGGTCGAATACGTTTTGGCCGAAAGACTTTCGGTCGAATACGTTTCGGCCGAAACACTTTCAGGCGAAAGGGGGGTGCCATGTACATGCCACATCACCGACACTTTGTTTTGGCTGAAACCTATTCGCCCGAACCGCATTCGACCGAAATCTGTTCGACCAAAATTATTTGCTAGGCCAAAAGTGTGACACACTATTGTGCTTTTACCCTATTATGAGTGGATGGATTAAGATAGTTGTGGAAAGATAACTTCATCCTTACAACATTATTACATGCATAAATATTCTATATTATCAATTTTATAGATATAAACACATATTTTTAAACATATTTAATAGACACTACTATCGTTATAGAGCATCCTATGGTTGTACACCATCAAAATAAAGATCCATGCTTCTCCTCGGTGCTAAGTTTCATGAAGTTTCTCAACTTCACTCCTATTAGATATCTTGGTAACAAACTTCAAGCTCTTAATAACATTCCAAAATATATTTGTATCAAGTGCTACTTCAATTAGATCACCCAAATTATCTTCACATAATTTTTATCTGGATTACCCTATAATATATGTTAATGCATTATTTTTGTGTTATTCCAATTAGAATATGTAGACTTAGTGCAACTATAACATTGGTGTCTACTATCTATACAATATTCTCACATTTAAAGGAATTATCCACATGTCCCTTGAGAAGGTAACAAGTTTATACATATACCCCACTTTTAAGAGTTAAAGTGTAGATCACATATATTCCTCAAAAGTCACAAAAATTTATGGCAAGAACATCAATTAAACACCATCACCAAGGAGCTTGACACATAAAACTGCACCCTATTGAACAAAGGCGTAGCACACCCAAGAGCAACAAAAAACATGTGTAGGCCTGCAATTGGAGGAAAGTATAGAAACTAGGAACATACATTCCCTTAAGCAGAATGTAGGGTGTGCCAAGGCACTTCATGGAAAGTAAAAATAGCTAATTAATATGTACATGATTTTAAAAGAAAGAAAAAAATGGAAATTTTCCTTTGTCAAAGATGAACCTTCTGAAGGATCCAATCTCCCTTGAACCATAGTTACAGACTTCACCTTGCTACAACCACTAAAAACCATTGCCTGAATGCAAGGAACTACACAAAATTCTTACAAGGTGAAGGATCACTTCACTATGAACTTTTCTAGTGTAGGGGAACCATATGATGCAAGTGTCAAACTTATCTAACATTGGTGCCTTAGGTGAACATACAGTAGTAGGGATGAACCTTTTTGAAGATGGGTCAACATCCAAGAGAAAATATTTTGTAGAGGGAAGAGAACTCTCCTCACAAAAGGATAGGACATTACCATGACCATTGGCCTCCTCATTACATGAAACACAAATGGAAATTTTCTAGCTCACATGGTGATGCAAAGTATGTCAAACCTATTTGTTGATCTGCACAAGGAATCTCTTCTTCATGCACCTCAAATGGAAAGCTTTGAAGCTTGGGCACACTATCAAATTGAGCAATAGGAGTATCACTCCTAAAAAATGTGTGGTTGATTAATGGTATGATTTTCAGCATGTTGGTCCCATGTGAAGCATTCTAACTCAGTCGTATTATCCCTAATGTCAATAGTCACATCTTCATCTTGAATGAAGACCTCATATTCAATACTACTACATTTAGGGATAGCAAAAAACCAACATACATCATAACTACTTGTATTGATGCACACTTCTTCAACACATACCTCAGATCGGTGAGACTTCAGGTGAAGATATGGCTTCTTTAGATTGTCTCTCTATGTTCATTTCTTCTTGGTAACTAGCTGCAACAAAGTAAAACTATTGGTATGAAATGGCTTCCACATCCTTTTTTGCCTTCTCACTCTTATGTTGCTCACAAAGATCCTCTTTTTGGGATGAAGGTATGACATCCAAGCTTGAACAAAAAGCTTAAATTTTTTCCCAAAAAAGGTCCTCCACCTTAGAACTATAGACCTCAATAGATAGGGGAGTTTCCTCCCCTATAACAGAGGGTAAACAGGTATGTTGTTTTTGCTCCAAAACCTTGGAGTTTTCTTCATCCATCAAGTCGAGCCCAAGTTTCTCAAAGGATTTTTTTGATGTAGGTATAGGTGATCTCTCCTCATTTTCAATAAAACAACCTGGAGGATGTCAAATGAGAGGACTAATTCCTTCACTACATAAATTTTCTTTCCATGTTTAGTGTCTTTCTACTACAACTGGTCATCTTTAATTGTTTCTTGTAGCAAACCAAGACACTCATGTTTTGGAACACATGAAGGCTCTTTAGGAACAACTTCTTCACTCCTAACCTAGAATATCTCCCTTATGTGTTTTAACTAGCTTGGATCCCATACAAATAGTCCACCTTTGCAAAGTGAAATAGCAATGGAGGGATCAAAATAGTTAGAAAACCATTAGAGATATTTTTGGGGCTCTAAAGGCGGTTGTTCAATCAGAGAAAAAGGTTGAGCCTCCTCAAATATGGATTCTTGTGAAGAATAAAGGCTCTCAAAACTTGGGATCTCCATCATAGGATATTTTCTTGATGGCTCAGGAGGTTCAATAGGGGTTTCAAGAGGCTTATTAGGAATTTTGAAACTCACATACTTATTCTTATGTACCTTTCACATAGCAAGTTGTTCTAGAACTTTTGGAGGGCTAATAGAAGTTTCAAGAGGCTTGTTAGGGTTCCTAAAACTTAAAAAACTATGTTTACATACCTCCTCCTTAGTAGTTTTCTCTGGGATAGATAGAGGTGTTTTCCTAAAACTAGGCACACAATGGGTTGCCTAAGTTTCAAGCATTTGTGCTAGAGAAAGGGAAAACCTAAGTTGTTCTTTCCTAGTAGAAACTTGTCTTGTAAACTCTTCTTGTTTCCTTCTTTGTGCCTGTTCATACCTCCACTAAGTGAATCCACTCAAATCTACTTTGTTGATCCCTCAGCTAGTAGAATGAATTAAGGCTCATTAAACCTGTTGCACTACTTGAACTAGTAGATTTGAGTGGATTCACCATGTTTTTTTGAATATATGCCTCAAAAGACAAGATGCATTGGAAAAAAAACCAAATTCTTTAGTGGAATAAAATCAGTCCCATTGAGCGTGTCAAATACTGTTGTCACATAAAACTGCACCCTATTGAACATAGAATTCAACATTCTAATGACATCATTGAAATGACCTCAAGGTGTGGGACCTTGAAAATTGAGGTCAAGTCTCTAGAAAAGGTCGACTTCCTCTTTTAATCCAAGTGCAATGTGGGTCCAATCCAACACATGAAATTCTACAACTACCCTGCTCTAACAACTCACAAGGGAAAAGGGTTAGAATGAATTCATAAAAGGGAAATGTACGGTGATACACCAAGACAAAAAATGTCTTTCTTCTTGCTTCAAAAGAACATAATAAATCAATAAAATAACTAAAACACATACTCAGACATAATACAAGTGTTTATTTTATAGATCAAGAATAACTTAGATGACTACAGACCAAACCCTAACCTAGCTAGGGTTAGTAGTCAACACAAGTTTGACTTGAAAGGATAGAGGATATTTGTCCATGAAATTCATGCCCAAAAGAAACCTACTTGTCATACCTCTACAATGAATGTTGCTTGAACGTGCATCCCAATCCCCCATGAAATTAGTGATCTAGGAATCAATCATGTTCAAATGGATAACATCAGTAATAGATGAGTATGGATGCCCATAAAATCCACTTACAAAAGCTATAGAATTCATTAAATGTCGCCCTTGAAGCCCAAAAGTTGAAACATGCTACTCAAAAAGGTAGCTCGAGCATTAATGTCATCATTCAAAAAACACATCAAATCCATAGAATTATCGAGCCTTCGGGCCTGAAATGATACCTTGTTTGAATATGAAATGGCCTAGAGTCACGAAAGAGCACCTTTGTCAAAGATCAAGTGTTGGGCCTACAACATACCTCTTGTTTCATTGGTATCAGACCATCGAGGATTGAGCTTCAAGCCTTTGGCATACTGCTTGATGAATAAGGGAAGTAAGAATTGCAATAGAGTGGAGTCCAAAGTCTGAAAGGTCACCTATTGGCAGGTGTCAGAGGTCAAGAAGAATGCTTTATGCCTTATCAACAATAAGACAAAAGCTAGAAGAAATTCCCGATCATCGAAAACCGAAAGTAAAGATCGGGGATCAGGGGTTGGGCGAAAGGTATACCTCTTATCATAACAATAAGGTAAGGTGTAAGCGGGAAGCCCAACACCCAACTTCTGAATATTTGTTACAACCAAATCTTGAAGGAATTCATTAGGGATTGGGGAAAGGAAGAAAGCGCAAGGTTGAAGGCCTGATGCCCAAAAATTGGAAGGATGGTTTAAGCATTAAGAATAATAGAAGAAAAAAAGGAGATAGAGGAAAATCCCAACACCCAAAAATTTGAGACTTAGACACTTTTGAGAAGGCCTAATCAAGGCTTCGGGGTCAGAGGAAAGGCTTATGACTTAAGATGAAGGGATGGTAGAAGGTAGAGGAAAATGTTGATCCCCGAAGTCTAACAATTCAAGACTTAAACAAATCTTGAAAGGCCTTTTCAAGACTTTGGTGATTAGGGGAAGGGAATAAGACTTATGAAGAGAGCAATAAAAGCTAAAGGGTAAGGTTGATGGGTGAAACCTAAAATACTTAGGAAAAAATGGAAAGAAGAAAGCTAAAAGAGGAGTAGAAGCAATGGAGAAAGCATGTTGATAGAGAGGTAAGCGAAAACCTGAAAGCCTAAAACCTTAGGACTTAGCCACTTTTAGGATTTCTTCAAGGGAAAATCATGAAAGATGGCCCATTTAGGATCTCTTAGATCGGTTATCAATTTTGGGTAATATAAGGGTGGCATGAAATGACAACATAACTCAAAAATAACTATTATGGATACCATTTGTGCATCAAGTTGTGACAAATATCGAAGCATGGGGTCCTTCAAGGATTCATACTTTAAAATTACAAGTTTTTGTTTACAATTAAAAATGTATGCAATTCAATATGTATTCTTTAGAGAATCATTTAACTACACACACACACCAATGTTGGTTATGCAACATTAGTATTATTATACCAATTTTGGTTTCCTTTCACACCTTCCATGATAATTTTAGGGGACTTTAAATTATTTTTGGATCTCAAGGAGTATTCACACATAGTTATGGTTGGTTGAGCATAGAGAGAGTCTGTCAAACCTTCTAAACAAATATTATAGTTCATTATTAGAACATATCTATAAAATTTATCTTTACATTGGAAAAATTACATGCACTCTTTATTTTTTCATTCTTCAATTGCTTAGAACAAGAAGAAATAAAAAAATATGGCATGTCTCGTGCACACCAGTATAATACCAATAGAAACGTTGCAATAATTTTAATACTTCACATCATTGTGTAAGATTTGGAAGCCTTTGAGCCTTGTGAAGTCACTTACATTATTTCACACACTACCATTTAAACCATCATATACTTTTATAGATTGCACAAGCACACACATTACTTCACATGATATTGTGCACGAACCTTAGTATCTATTCATGCCTCTCACAAGCACCTACATTATTACACATTCTACTACACATAACTCAATATACCTTTTTGTTCTCATACAAGAACTTACATTTCTTTCTAAAACACTTTTCATCATGTGCCACAACACATGACTCTAAGCGCTAATTCATCATGAACCATTAGCTACACATCACCATCTTCCAATGTTTAACATCCTGTACACTTGTGAAGGAGTTAACCCATTACTCATTAGGAATCATCATGCATTACTTTACATTAATTTATGTATACATAGTGACTGTAACAACACTATATATGTTTGAATCCAACCATTTAACAAAATTTCAACCATGTGGATGAATCCAATGATCGAAAAAATTATCAACCATTAGGAAATGAAATTAATAGAATAGTTGGTAGTGTCAATAATTTATAATAAATTATTATAACTTTCATTTCTTATTTTTTAACGATAATATATTTTATTATTCATACCTACATGCCTCTCAAATTCAACAAATTAGATTGAAGAATATTGTATAGTCATAGGAAAAGTAGTTAGGAGTGTGTGAACCCCAATCCTATTCCTGCACAAACACAACAAACAAACACATAGTTAGTTTCATATGCAAGATAAAACAAGGATTCCCCATGAAATCCATTTACAATGCTCAAAATAGGAAAAACAAGAACAAAACATGAAAAGCTAAAGCAATCCTAGTTAAGCAAGCAAACTCTTGATCCCATGGGGGAATTGGTGTCAATTGGTGTGTCGAAATTGGCCCTTTCCCAACTCCTTTGTAAGCTTTGTGATAATTTATGGATGATTGAATCTCCGTGATGAGATTTGGGCATAACCTTGCTATCAAATCATGAAAATGATGAACACTTGCTATGAAGTAGACAAAATTAGCTCTCAATGTGAAGAGAGTAACTTTGCTCAAATTGTGGATGAAATGAAGTATAGTATACTTATTTAGATTGTGGATGCTTGAATGAGAGGAAGATTCACTCATTTATAGATTTCTAAATTGGAAAAAAGGGTGAAATTGAGCAATGTGGGATCATTCAACATCCAATGGCCAAGTGCCACTTGTCAAGATGTGAATGGTTGAAGGTTGTGCACATTTTGATCAATGTGCATGATAAATGCTATGAGATTCAAATTTGAAATTTGAAAGTGACATGTTGGAGGGAGAAAAGAATGGAGTTAATATCACTTGGCTCAAGGCCAAGGACATGTAAGAGGCATTGAATGCCTTGTTGGAAGTACCCATCCCTTTTGGAGGTATTTTTGAATTGGAAGAATATTCCACAAAAGATGCACTTTTGAATGGAAATTGATGAGTTAATAAATCAAATAAATTGATTTATTGTGCAAGTTGCAAGATCTAGAGGATTAGAGTGATTAGGATTAGCATTAATCAAGATTTGATCAATTAAGTAGAAATTAGGTGATTTGACCATTTTGACTTAGATTTCAGGATTTAAATAAATCAAAGTTGAGAGGAATAATGATTTTAGATTTAATTAAGTAGATTGATTTATTTAATTAAAGGAGGATGCTGTTGGATTTAAACCAAATAAAGATTTATTTAATTTAAATGAGATGAATTTAGGGATTAATTAAATAAAATGATTTATTTAATTAAAAGGGGGATTACAAATTAATTAAATAAAATTGATTTATTTAATTAAGAGATGAAGAGTGATGAATTTAATCAAATAAAAATTATTTGATTAAATGACTAGCAAAGGAGATGATTCAGGACAAAATTGTGTTAGTAAATCAGGATCGAGTGTGTCAGATCAAATTGTATATTTTCCATGTCTATAGAGTGTTTCCCCCTTTCTAGTCACATGGTTATTCATTCTTAGTTGTGATCTTTGTAAATAACCATTGCACCCTATTCATTTTTATTTGTGAATGGAAACTTAGCACATATTATATAAAATATTCCACTTTAATTATTTCATTTATTTATTATCTTTTATTTTCCATTTGCATAATCTATAAACCACATCCTTCATAAGAGTGGTTCATCCTCTAAACCTCTTATGATTTATATCAATTTCATGGCCATATTATCTTCTCATGAACACACTTGATCTTAATAAATCATCTTTGGATAAATTAATTGAACTTATGAAACAAGCATAGGACCAAAAACATAGAGATGAACAAAATGGATGGTCATATAACATGAGATTCAATATAGGTACAACACAAAAGTCATAATTAAGATTTATCATATTAGGTGTCAACATTGGGGTAAACATTGTTATTCATTAACACTATCTCCAAACCATGATGCGCTTACACAATACATTATTTACACTTATTTATGTATGCTATTTTATATATGATTTGATTCTTACATGATTTTATGATTAGATGTTTATAATATTACATGATTATATGTTTACATGCTTAGATTACATTTACTTTTCATGTAATGTTTTTACTCTTTTGAAAATTCTATGTATCCTATGGATACAATTGATTATCGAGTGTAAGAGGGACAAAGGGATGAGGATGCATCCTATCACTAACATTCCTATGTTAATATATGTAGATAAATTATGCAAGTAATTATAGAAATATATTATTAAAAAATACATACATAGAAGGTGAACACACAAGATGTAATGAAAAAAACTGGACAATATAAGAGTATAATTAGAAATATGTTGCATAAATTATTGATAATATGTCACTTTGAGGGGGATATCTCCAATAGTATTCAATAAGAAAAAAATACTCAACATGATCATAATAACTATTTTTTAGCTCCTATATATACCTAATTATGTCTTGGCTACTATCCAAGTCGACTTAGATAGTTAGCTATATTTGATAAGATGACCTAGCTACCTAGATATGAACAACCACATTCCCTCCTAAAAAGACATCAAAAATAGAAAATCAAGTGGAGGGTGCATTCACTTTAGCTCAATCCATGAGATGAGAAGGTAAAATATAAGGTAATGTATGTGTTTCATCCTAATCCATAGGTTTGTCCTAATCCATTCACCACTTTCCATAGGTTCATCCTAAGCTATTCACCAACTTGGGAACTCGATTTTGGCTCCATTATCTCCATTCAAAGATTCGTCATGACATGTCATAACATGTGCCATAAATTACTCAACAAGTGTAACTTTGTAATGTATTAAAATGCATACCCTTACATTTTCACACTTTTTTGGGCCTACCTTGCTTTATTTATCCTTCTTTATGGCTTAATTGGCCCTACTTTTATGTCCACAAACCCTATGAATGACATATTTTTCTACTAAATCCTAACATTCTCCAAAGCATTTTTGATTCCCTAATGACGTTGATTGGCATGTCCCTGATTTATGGTCAAGACTAAGACACCACTAAGGGCATCTTTGTCCCTCTGAGGTCCTAGGACCCTAATTTTGAGACATCTATTTTGGGCCCCTTTTTGGTGTTTGTGCCCCAAGTTTCATCACTTGGGACTAAGACGCCCCCTAGGGTGTCTTAGTCCTCCTTGACTCATTTTCAAGATTTAATTTTAAATCTTGGTGGGATTTAACCTCCTTTATTCTTTAAATTCATATGTTAGCTTGGTGTGATATAATTTTAGGATATTAAGCATAAATAAGTATAAATAAAAGGTTCATTGATTCATTTCAACCCAAGTATTTTGTGGGAGTATTCATTATAGTCAAATTAAGTTCACAAGAGCATTCAAGAGCAATTCATCAAGAAATTGGAGCCATCATCAAGTTTCAAGCATCATTTCAAAGATTGTTCTTGCATCATGTATGTTTTTGTGCTAAAATTTGTGATGTAGGGTTTTGATCTAAGCAAGCATTTCAACTCTTTATCTATCAATCATTTCAAGATCTATGTCCATTGTAACCATTACACACAAGTTTGTAGCATTTGCAAGGGTTTGGTGAGTTGTAGCATTGTATATTGTCCATTCACCATTTCCTTCATCATTTCTATTTCATTTCAAGGTTTAATTACCAACAAGGGTTTGACCAAGGCAAACCCCCATTCACTAACAATCATCAATTTTTTCTATCTTGTCCATTTGTGTTTGCAGATATTGGTTGTAGACTTCAAGATCACTTGGAGTGCAAAGTTTTCAAAGTTACAAAGTTGCATTGTCAAATTTTTCATATTCACGGAAACTCACCTATAGGTCAAATCTAACTGTTCCAAAACTTGAGATCCAAGGAGAAGCAATTACAGATCTAGGAGCTCAGGACCACATTCACACTTTTCAGAAGTTCAGATTGGGACTAAGATGGGAGTAAATTCATCATAGTCCTCTAGGTGGAATCTTTAAGTGAGTTTTTGGGATTTCGTTTCATTATCCAAAGATTTTGTGTTTGCCCCAAAAAACAACAGCGGGACTAAGACAAGAGTAAAGGTGTCTTAGTCCTCCAAGGAATATTTTAGTATTCTATTTTCATTTCTAGAATCCTTTTGGCATCTTTTGGTTTCCTGGGTACACATACCCTAACTTGGAGCTGTTCATTTTTAGTATTAGTAAGCTTAATTTTTCTTATATTAAGTGTTTTGCATATCATAGTGTGTTTTCAAACATTATTGTTTCCAAGCATTTGCTTGGTGGTGAGCCCCTTGATCTGATAGAACAGCCCCTCCTAAGTTAGGTCCTAGTTGTGTATTGACTCACCTTGACAGGTTGATAGTCAATCCTATTAGGATTCTTAGGACCTATTCGAATGAACTAGTAGAATAGGAGGAAAAGGGCATCCTTTCTCCCCTATTTTACCTATGTTTCATTTTGGTGAGCTTGAATTTGTTTGAGCACTCTTCCTTTTATGTTTTGGAGTCCTTTAGAGTCCTTGAGTGAAATTGTATTTAGGGTTTCCTATCTTTACATTAGTGAATGTGCATATAGGTTGTCGTTTTCCTTTCTTGCATCACTACATATCATTGAAAAAATTAAAATTACACCATTCATCCTCTTAATTGTATTTAGAAACATTGTTCTTACATTGAAAATTGAAAAACTGCATTTCAAATCTTGCATTCAATTGCTTGTTCATCATCATTTTCTTTGCATTCATTTACATCATTTTTTGTTTCCAAACATTAGGTCCCTATATAGAAAACCTAAGAAAGTTGTTTTCAAACCAAAATTTTATGTTTCTCTCAGAAAAACCTTTGTTGGGACTAAAATTCCCTTATTGGCATCTTAGTCCCTCTCAGCTTTTTCTATTCAAAATCATCTCCCTATTGTTTGCTTCCTGTTTCAGCCTCTGAAACTGCCAGATCTCATCAGGAGGACTAAAACACCCTTATTGGCATCTTAGTCCCTTTTGACTTTGACTCTTCAGTTTTTAGGGTTTGAAATTTTTGTTCTGTGTTTCTATGGGTTGCTTTCAGTTTGTTGTTTCAGTTTCCAAAATTGCTATTCTTTCATTTTCAAGTGCATTTGCTTAATTTTGCATCATGGATAGGTGCTTCAGAAAGTTGTGGATGTCCCTGAAATCCTTAGTAGATATCTCAAATTGTGCCTTTAGTACTAATCCTAATGACATTGAACTCACCCATGCTCTCTCAACTCCTGATGCATGTCCTCCTCGTGATGTTGACATCATTGGAGAAGATGATGACAACATGAATAAGTTCCTAAACAATTGTCTTAATAACCTCAAAGCTAATGCATCCTTCTACCCATCCATGAAACAACTAAATCCCCCTACAATACCACCTCTTGACATTTTTGGTTACTTACATCCTAAAACTAAAGAAAATGTTGAACCTAAGTTCCTTGCAATAGGTGAATCTAGTTCCTCTAGACAAGAAAACATTCGACCATCTTATGATCGCAAAGTAACAAACACTCCAATCAACCTTGAAGAAAAATATGGAAAGGGATTCACAATCTTGAGTAAACAAGGATGAAATACAACAAGTAAACATGAAATTCACCAACTCTTAGAGCAAGTTCCAACTAATGAAAACATAAAAGGGTTAGGATATCAAGATCCCCCTCACAATGCAAAAATACCTAGAGAATACCTAAAGCTTCATAGTGATGATATGGTGATCTCTAATTCACCTCATGATGTGAATATCCTTCTTCCTAAAGAACAACCAATAACTCATAAGGGTAAGTGCAAGAAGTTGGGTCCACGAAGAGGGGAAGTTTTAGACGAAAAAAAAATTCTTGCACAAAACGCATACGCGTTATGCATCGCATACGCGATCCTAAATCAATAACGCGTACGCGTTACGGTTCAGGTTATGAACCTAAAACGTGTACGCGTTATGAAACGCGTACGCGTTCATAACGCGTACGCGTTCTGAAACGCGTACGCGTTCATAACGCGTACGCGTTCTGAAACGCGTACGCGTTCATAACGCGTACGCGTTCTGAAACGCGTATGAACGCGTACGCGTTCTGAAACGCGTACGCGTTCTGAAACGCGTATGCATTTCTAAAGATTATTTATTTTTTTAAATAAGCGACTGTGAAAGTCATTTTCACAGCCAAGTTAGGAGCGCCAGGACAAGAGACAGCAAATTGCGTACGCGTTTTGGATGGCTAGAATCTGCAAAATTTTCACTCTCACCTCCTCCAGTCGACACACCTAACCTTAGCGACCTCCAGGTTGGTTGAATTCTACAATATTTTTGCATTATAATTGCTATTTAGTTATTTTTGTTTTATAATTGCTATTTAGTTATTTTTGTTTAGTTTGTTTTAATTTAATATTTAATAGTTTTTAAACTACATTTAATTAACCGAAAACATCAACGAAACAAACAACATAAAATTTTAAATCGAAAACCTAAATTTGACACATTTAGTTTTGAAATTTAAAACCTTAAATTGTAGGTTCTAAAAAACTAATTTACTTAGACCATTAATCTTTGAACCTAAACCCTAGAAAACGTAAACTAAAACCCTAGAAAACGTAACATAAATTAAAACCCTAGAAAACATAAACTAAAACCTTAGAAAACGTAAACTAAAATACTAGAAAACATAAACTAAAACCTTAGAAAACGTAAACTAAAACCCTAGAAAACATAAACTAAAACCCTAGAAAACATAAACTTAGAAAACGTAAACTAAAACCCTAGAAAACATAAACTAAAACCTTAGAAAACGTAAACTAAAACCCTAGAAAACATAAAATAAAACCTTAGAAAACGTAAACTAAAACCCTAGAAAACATAAACTAAAACCTTAGAAAACGTAAACTAAAACCCTAGAAAACATAAACTAAAACTTTAGAAAACGTAAACTAAAACCCTAGAATTTACGTAAACTAAAACCCTAGAAAACGTAACATAAACTAAAACCCTATTTGTAGGTTAAAATTAGGTTAAATCTAGGGTACAATTAGGGTTTGGCTTAAACTTTAATATATATTGTATAGTTAGATTTCAAAATTACAATTAGGGTCATGATTAGGTTTACTTGTTTAATATTAAAGAATTCAATTACCTGCTTCTAGGGTTAAAATTCATTCTAGGGTTAGGGTTCTAAGATAAATATTCGGGTAAGGGTTGAGGTTAGGGTTTGTATTCAACTAGGTTTAGAGTTAGGGTTAGGTTTAGGATTATGAAATTATGAATTAAAATTTAAGATGCAGGTTAGGGTTGGAGTTAGAATTAGCCCCGTCAATTGGTGTAGAGTTCTAGGGTTAGGGTAAAAATTAAATTAAGAGTCTAGGGTTAAATGGTTGTAATTTTGGTGAGAGTTAAACATTCAATCAATATTTAATTAGGTTTATGATTAAAAAGTTTATATGCATTTAGGGTTAGTGTTCAACTAAGGTTATGATACCCGATTTAATTACAATTAGGGTTAGAGTTCAAGTTAGAATACATTAGGGTTCAAGTTATAATTAGGGTCTATGGTTCAAGTTATAATTAGCCCGTCTATGGTTCAAGTTAGAATTAGTGTGATAAAAATTCTAAT
The DNA here is from genome assembly GCA_007115665.2 of Sequoiadendron giganteum. Taxonomy (NCBI): domain Eukaryota; kingdom Viridiplantae; phylum Streptophyta; class Pinopsida; order Cupressales; family Cupressaceae; genus Sequoiadendron; species Sequoiadendron giganteum. The sequence goes on from CM021102.1 coordinate 74,644,239, forward strand.
ATAAGGCAACATATCCTTAGATGAAATTGTATTTTAAAAAATTCTTCATCTATATATCAATTAAATTTTTTATCTTAAACTTGAAAAATAAATCTATTAGCAATGTCTTTTTGAACTGAATCCCTGTACTTAGGTACCTAAGGTTTTTGATGGTTTCATAAGGATTTAAAAATCATGAATACTAGTGGAACTTTTTAAAACACATAGGGTTTTAGTCTTATTTCTTCAATTTTTGTTTCTCACAATCTTAGTTTTGAAAGAGTTTATTTACAAACTTATATAACAATGGGGTCTTTAGGTGTGATCAACAAAGTTTATTTTTAGTAGAGATAATTGTGAGGTATCACAAGACAATGCATTTCCCTCAATTTGTTATAACAACCATAGACTTTTAGTCATAACATATTGAATTTTCATTTCCTTCACTCTTGATTCAACATAATCTAGGTCGATTGTTACCATTTTGTCAAAGGGGACCATCCTAGAACATCAACTTATAGATTTTCCTTCATTATTATTACTCAAAATTTAAAAAAATCAAGAAATTAAAATGTATAACTCTAAATTCTATAATTGATGAAGGATTGGGTTGCAAACTTTCTTGGATTTGACCCTACTGAATTGGTAGTTTGGATTCCTTATTTTTTTGCATAATTATTACTTTTAATCACTATAATTTTAATTTATTTGCATCCTTTAAGTTTCATGTAGTATACTATTGTTTAATAATTTATTATTAAAATAATATTCAATTCTCATACCTTTTATGTCTCTCATATGAACAATATTTTGTGTTCTATGGTAACTCCTATTATCATTTCCCCTTTTCAAATGTACCATGATTCCTATGTTTCTATTATTATATGTTTAAATGTATCCTCAATATGTTTAAATGTATCCTTATAACCAATTTTTTTAATTTCTATCTATCTTAATGGACCTTATTACATTATTCTAATATACATAGACACTAAACCCTACATTCTAAAATATGAACACAAACCCTTACCCAAAACTCAAATTGTAAACCACAAATTTGAAATTTTCAAAACTTGTACAAACTTAAATTATAAACTTTAATGTGTACATGCTATGGATTTTTAATGAACATTATTGATTTTTTAATGATAAATCGAATGGTCTTCAAATGAATTGCATTTTGGATTTGTGCACGTTCAATGTGATTTTTAAATAGTTCTTTCAAATTGTCTGCATTATTTAATTAGTTTGTTGATATATATTTTTTAATTGTTTAACATGTGCAGTTGCCATTTGGTTGTACATTCACATGGATCCACTATTTAGCATTGAGGATTTTATGCCTGAACCACATATTCCTATAGATCCCATAGATCCTAACCCACCACCACCAGAAAACCCCATTCCTCCTAACCCACCACCACCAGAAAACCCCATTCCTCCAAACCCTCCACCTCCTAACCCCCCACCCCCTATAGTAGACCAGGATCAGTTGAGAGAGAGCATTAGGGCAAATCTTACAGTCATTCAAGAAAATATAGATCTGATTAAAAATGAGCCTAGAATTCCCCCCCATCTCTCACGGTTTGCATCTACGATGCAAATTATTGTCGATTCTGTTCGATCTATTGATGCGGACCTAGATAGGTTCCATCAATGGAGAGACGAGAGGAGACAATTCTATGCAGATGGATTGTCTTATAAAGAAATTAATGACCTTAAAATTACTAAAGAAGCCATGTGCCAGTATTTTTTTAACCCTCAAACTAGCCAACCAATTCCACCCACCAAAAAACGAATTTCAATTTTATGGTGTAGGCACCCCTTGATAGCTGCACATTTTTGGGATAGATGGTGGATGGTGTTTGATACTCCACCACATGGCAATTCTGAGGTGCCCCTATACTTTTTGAGAAAGTTATGGGCAGAGTTTGAGTTGGGTTTAAAACCCAACTATTTTGATATGAGGTCATTTCAGGGAGCTAGCGTGGCATGCCCCAACATAGATTGGGAGCACGTGTTGATCCTCAACGACATGCTCCAATTGCTCCTATTGTTCCTCCTGCTTCTCCTGGTGTTCCTGCTGCATTTCAGCAGCAAACCATGCTATCGACATTAGGAGCATTGAGTTCACTTTCAGGACATCTCACTCATCAGACTTCACACGCGGCGGCTGAAGTGGTCAATAGAGAGCATGGAGGCTCCAGCAATAGGAATACTTAGGCATCCACTTCAGGTGACCCACCTGCGTCTGAGACAGAGTCATTTATGGATTTACTATATTCTGAGCATCATCTTACACAGGTATGTTCATCTTTTGAACTTAATATATATTTTTTGGAATGTGCAAAATTCATGTTTAAATAATAACATCAAATTATATATATAATACAATATTAATTCAATAAGTGTTTGGTGTAGACGCATGATCAGACAATGCCTGAAACTCAAAATGATCATGTCTATATGTCGAGTGTTGTAGATATGGGCTCACCTTTTGGTCAGGTACTTAAACCAATATATATTAAATTTAGTTTGTGTGGATATATATATCTAATTTATTTTGAATGTTTACACATGATGTGTGATTGATATATATTATATCTAGATGCAGGGAGGTCAGATGAGCATGCCTAGTGCTGACCAAGCACAAGTTGTGGTGAGCGCTCCTGAGTCATCATCAGCTCAGGTGCATTCTTTCAAAAAGTTTGTTAAGTTTGAATTAAATACACATCATAGATCTAATTTAATTTTTACATTTACATACATATGCGTGAATGATCTATACAAATTGTTGTACATATATATGCAGGCATTTCATGAGACACCCATTGCAGGTGCACCTGAGACATCATCAACATTTATGCATGGGCAATCTCAGGTGCGTGATCTTGAGGTCATATCATTCAAGGTTGTAAACTTTACTAAATATCCTAAACAATTTTTACGGATCTTTTAAATATATATATATTCGAGGTTTTAACATATTGATTGCTTTATATGAATATGCAGGATATAGTAGATCAGGCATTTGAATCTTCTCAAGTGACAGTTATGCTACCCGTTGAACAAAATGTTCCAGTAGATCCACATGATCATATGGTAAATTATTCATGTCTTAAAAATCATTTTTATTGTATTTACTAGATATTTAATTAATTTATTTTTTTATCCAAAAGTTTATATTTTGTCAGGTTTAAATATGTTTAATTATATCAAAATTTATAAATAAATTTAAATCTAATTTCAAGTTACTTGTACTCTTTTACAGCATGATGTAGGTACATCTAATCGACCTGGAACAAAGAGGAGACTTGATTTGACTGATCAGCCTGATAGTTAAATGGTTTTAAATTTTAAATAGACCAGACATCTCTAGTTTTATTTAAACTTTTATGTGTTGGACTTGACATATACATATTTTTGTTTATTTATATCAGATGACTTTAATGTGATGATTATATATATGCAGTCAATTATGATCATGTTATGTTCATTTTGATGATTATATGCACTCATATGTATATGTAGATCTAGATATTTTATCTAATTTTCAAGTAATACATGCACTAGATATAAATTCTTATCTCTACAATCAAATTTCATAAATATATAATTTATCACATGGTTAAAGGTGATAAATTTAAATATTCCTTAAATAGTTTAGATTATATTCATAATAAATTAAGAGCTCGCGTAATTTTAACTATTTACCAATTCTAGAAAATATTTGAACAATTATATGAAATGTATAATCTATAAAATTGGAATGAGATTTTTAAAATGCTACTAATAAGTTAATTGAAAATCATACAACTATACAACATGATGAAACATATATGTGTGCACATGTATATCCAATTATTTAGCTTATCAATTTTTACGTGAAGACCAAAAATTGATATTTACATAGTCTCTTGATAAAATAATTTTTCAGTGACAATCGCATGGTAGACCGACTTGATGAGAACCTGCAAAAATAATTAATGTAAACTGTAAGTAGTTCTATAATTTTTTTGATTCATTTAAGTAAATATATAGTAAAAGTTACAAAATTGGATCTTATAAATTTCATAAAAATTCAAATGATGTTTTCCATAGGATGGATGAATGGGATGCATGTCATGAACCCTAAGGTATGGCTTAATGGGTCCTATGAGAATGGATTAAGGGGAATTATGCGAGTGACTTAAGGGATGCAAGATTATGGAATAAGGGTACATGTAAGAGGATATGACTTAAGGGTCCTAAACCCTTAACCCTTAACCCTAAACCCTAAACCCTTAACCATGTAAGAGGATATGACTTAAGGGTCCTAAACCCTAAACCCTAAATGCTAAACCATTAATCCATATAAATTTGTTATTCTAAGCATCACATGAACCCTAGAAACCCTAAACCCTAAACCACGTGACCTAAATCCTAGGAGATCAACCCTAAACCATTAATCCATATAAATTTGTTATTCTAAGCATCACATGAACCCTAGAAACCCTAAACCCTAAACCACATGACCTAAATCCTAGGAGATCAACCCTAAACCATTAATCCATATAAATTTGTTATTCTAAGCATCACATGAACCCTAGAAACCCTAAACCCTAAACCACGTGACCTAAATCCTAGGAGATCAACCCTAAACCATTAATCCATATAAATTTGTTATTCTAAGCATCACATGAACCCTAGAAACCCTAAACCCTAAACCACGTGACCTAAATCCTAGGAGATCAACCCTAAACCATTAATCCATATAAATTTGTTATTCTAAGCATCACATGAACCCTAGAAACCCTAAACCCTAAACCACATGACCTAAATCCTAGGAGATCAACCCTAAACCATTAATCCATATAAATTTGTTATTCTAAGCATCTCATGAACCCTAGAAACCCTAAACTCTAAACCATGTGACCTAAGGGGATGGCTTAAGGGGATGTCTTAAGGGGTGTTGAGAGAGTGACTTAAGGGGATGCAAGAGGATGGATTAAGGATAGATATACAAGGATATGGATTAAGGGGTCCTAATAGAATGAATTAAGGGGAATTAATAGAGAGACTTAAAGGGGATGCAAGCGGATGGATTAATGGCACATACGAGGATGGCTTAAGGGGATATGAAATAAATTATAAACTTTTTATAAAATGACAATGAGTTAAATTTAGTTTTATATTTATACTCTCAACTAAATGTATCTACAACTATATATAGTTACCTGTCTGTAGATTCGAATTCCATTGTAATAAGAGTGCATCTCCTCTCTTTTTTGTAAAACATCTAGTATCAAGGGAGACCTGAAACAAAAAATGATATAAAACTTTAATAAGGAAATGAATTTAAAGACAAATATATATATCAATTAAATATATACATACAACTAGATATACTTACCAATATTTATTTACTCTGTTGTACCATCCACATCCTCTCTTTTTTGTAATGCATCTATGATTGTCTCATGATCATCCATTGAAAGTGTCCATAAAACTTTATTAGCAGGCCTCCCGTGATATCTAACTAGTTTTATATTGGTTGCCAAAATCAAATGTGAATAATGTATAATCTTCTTGTGTCTTTCATAATCTTCAAATGCAGCAAGCCATTCTTTCTTATCAAATATTTTCGAAGCCAGGTGCCAACAACAACGACTGAACCAGTTGGATACTCAAAGTTATCATCATCCACTCTAGGATGTACCAACTTATATTTTCTCTCAACACATCTAGCCAACCAGTACTCTGTCTCCTCTTCATTCCCCTCGGGTGCAACAACAGCATACACATGTCCTACAAAAATAGATAAAAAATTCAATAAAGAGCACGACTTATATTTAATTCATGTATATAAACATGCATACATATAAAATTCATCTCAATAAATAATGTACCTTCTTGTACAAGATCAGAAACACGGTCATAATCATCTGATGCGAACGCTTGATTATCTTCAATTATTGTTCCATGTTGAACATGTGTCGATGTAGGTGTTAAGGCTCTTTGTTGCCATTGTTCAACCCATTCCATATTTTCACAAGCCTCCCAATCACCTGCAATACAAAATTGACAAAAGCATGCCAACTCCCTTGTCCATATTGTCCATGTGTTTGCATTCAAACTCTTAAATGAATGCCATTTTGCAGATCCATTAATTGTTTCACAATCTTGTCGAGAACAAATATCATTTTCTTCAACTAACCAAAAGAAGCGGTGAATTATTGAGCTCTCACTTACTCTTGTAGATAATTTGGTATTGCACCAATCTACAATTGCATGTGCATCTCTAAATTTTGCAGCATCCTCAAATTTTAGTTGCTCTCTAGCAAGAGCTCTTTTCACACATGCACCTGCTCCATCGTGTTCTCCCTTACCATGACCGGCTTCAAAAAAACTCCATATGTGTTGGATATTATTTTCCTTATGAACTCTACATAACCAATAAAACATCCTAGCATTTTTGAATTGACCCGTGCAATTATCTGACCATATGAGATGTTCTAGCAATTGAATTCCTCTTTCTTTTAAATTTTTGTAAAATATATCAAAACAATATTGAACAAACTCAGATGAATGTAATCGATTATCACTTACATAAAAATGGTACTCTCTCAAAAAATTTCTATTATCTTCTCTACTATCATCTGCATGTCTATAAACAATATGAACAAAAATAGATACTTGCACTGAATTATAATACTGTGATTGAATTTCTTCTTGTGGAGCAAGAGTATAATTTTCAGCAAAATCAACAACCGACAATATAGTTCCAATTGGGAATGTGTTTTTACATAAACGAAATTGATTATCAAGCCAATGAGCATACTGAGAGTGTTGAACATATTTAGGTACAATCTTATCTTTAAATTCTTTAATAAATGCATGCACAGTATTTTTTTCCATAATTAGCTCACAACGTTTTCCAGTTTTTCCATCTTTTAAAGAATACTCAACATTTTTGAATCTTTTTACATCTACTAATTGTTGTCCAAATTCATTTAAACTACTTTCATGCATACATTCACCTAATAATGAAAAGTTAGCACATCTATCACATTCTCTAGAAATACATGATTTTAAATAAAATAAGTTTCCGTTAGAGGGTTCGCAAAACAAACCTGATATAAAATCTTTGATTCTTTCAGGTGGCATATTAATACCACAAATGTCCTGCATAATTTGGTTAACATGCAAAGTGCATCGTATATATCGAAAACTATCATAATAATAATGAAATTGTACATGAGTCTTACAACAACAAGAAATTCGTTGCTTATTAATTCTAACATACCAAGGTTTACACTTTTCGAATGATCTTTGACTTATTTTAATATTCAATGGTAAGATTGAAGCATCTAAAAAAATTTTATATAATTCAGTTTGAGTCATATCTAAGAGATGCTTTGGATGAGGTACACGAATTTTGGAACCCACCCTTAATTTTAAGACATCTCTAATGTTAGGTGATACTCTTGTATTATCATGCCAAAATTTATTGATTAAAGATTTAATTTCATTAGTTAATTTCATGTCTGATCTTGGGAGTCTACCACTAAAACTCCAACATTGATTAATTGGATCATTTTCAATATTTTCTCTTCTTTTAGCAGCTCTAATCAAAGTTTTGGGATTTACTTTTATACATTTACTAATCCTACTTAACATTCTTTTATTTGAAGTTGCTTTATCAACTAAAGCAGTTGTTATTGCACGACGAGCCGCATTTTTATCTTTGGATCGACTTTTCTTACCTATAAAATCAATAGCATTAGCAACACTAGAAATGACTTGTTCTACTGAATCATCTTTCTTTTTTGGTTTTACAAAAATACCTAATTTTTTCATCACTTTTCTCATTTTCCACATTCTCATCAATTGCACCATGAGTTGACATTAGAATCCTAATTTCTTTCTATAAAAAAACATTTTATATATTTTATTTCCATAAGTTCTAATTTGTCTCCAAGAAACTTTACCACGAAGGTTATCTAACACATCTTTTTCAATTGTAAGAAAAACATTTTCATCTTCATCCATACAAGGGGTTTCATTTTCATACACACAAGGGGTTCCATTTTCATTTTCAAAAGTAAAAAATATTTCATTCTCATTTTCATCAATATGAGGGATTTGATTAGCATTTGTATTCTCATAAGATATATTTTCATAATTTTTTTGTTTTTGCATTCTTTCAACCCTATAATTATTGATATCATCAATGGTGTATCCAGCTTCATCTAAACAAGCAAAATCAATATTATCAAGACTTGGGTTTGAAAGAATACCTGGAGAGATTGTTTGAATAGGTGCATTTTCCATATCATTGGGAGGTGGATTTGAAGACATACCCGAAGCTTTTTGCATATGTACTATTTCCATATCATTCAAAGTTGTAGTTGAAGACATAGTTGAGTTTCTCTCCATAATTGTATTTTCTTCTATATTCACCATCTCCACATTTGCATCATCTACATTCATTTCATCATTCATGACTTTCTCTTCAACATTCATTGAAGTAGATGCTTCCAAATTTTTCATTTGACGAATTCTTTCTCTTCTATCTTTTTGTCTTTTTGCCTCCATATCTTTATTTGCTTGAATTTCTTCGGGTGTCATTGACATTCTACACTTTTTTCTTTGTCTTTGTTTTGATCCCATGGTTACAAAACCCTTTTTGATGAAAAAACAAATGATTTACTTGTAACCAATTTTCAAATTTTTATCTCCTTCAAATATTCAAATAACACTCTGTACTATGAAGATCCTTTCTTCTTTGAACTTTGAAGTACACAAAAATATCATGAATACATCCAAAAACTTTTTTTTTGAATCTTCTTGTAAATTATTCTTGTACTTGATTCCACTTCAGAAAATTCAACCTGCACTTGACTTTTCAACCAATTTGCAATAGAATATGCCCTGCACAAGACAAATTTGTAATAAAAAATGCAGAAAATCGAACTTGCGGGCCGTACTGTAGAAAAAGAATGTTGCAGGAAAACCGTACTCTATCAGAAAATGTCAAATCAGGATAAACGGATATATTAGAAATGCGTACGCGTTCTTAAAAAGGAATGCGTATGCGTTTCATAATGCGTACGCGTTTTTAAAAAGGAACGCGTACGCGTTTCCTTTACCCAACGGGTAAAAAAATAACGCGTACGCATTATGAAATGCGTACGCGTTTTGTTTCAATAACGTGTATGCATTTCATAACGCGTATGCGTTATTAAAAAATTTGTTTCCCAACCTGCCTGGAGACATGGTTTTAGGTTCGGGAAAGCTTTGGCAATCCGAGCCTTAGCCTTTGACCTGCAACTAAAAAACTAAGGCAGATTGAAGAAGAATGTTCAACTTTGATAATATGGTTGATGAATTTTTTTTCTGAATCAATCTATAAAATTAAAACCCATTACAGAACATAATGTCTAGTTTTTATATATATAATTTTTATTAAGATTGGATTATATTTTCTATTTTTTAATTAATTTCAAAGCAAACTAGTCATAAAACTTGAAATATCAGAGTTTTTTTGTTTTTTAATAACTTTTTTTTGGTTAAATTTTTTAGAAAAAAAATTATATGACATCAATCTTTAGACAATTCTTTACACAATGAAAAAAAAAAATTCAAAAAAAGTTTAGTTTAGGTCAAATTATGCTGTCCGTACACGTTGATTTTTAAAAACAACAATTAAGGCCAATAAAAATTAAATAATAAAAAAAATATTCAACAAAAAATTACAAAAAAAATTCCTCATCAATCTTCATGTTGTTAGCTCTCTTTCCCCAAAAGGAATTAGTAAAATACTTTTATTTGATTCAAAAAGTGTTGTCCGTACACGTGCATGGTATGGTAAAAAAACAGGGACTTTTAAAAAGTGGTTTTTATAGATCTTTATCAAAATTTAGTTTCTACAATCTGGGTATTTGAATAATTTACATATTTATAAACTAGATTCAAATCTCTAAATTTCATATTACTGACTTTTTTAAAAATTCATTGTGTAAGTGCCTCAAATTTTCAGTTCAAGTGTGACAAATTCTGAAAAACAGCGAAAACACTTCCACTTTTTGAGCTTTTTGTGGACCCAACTTCTTGCGTTAGCCCATAACAATGATAAGGATGATAGGATCCCTTTAGGTCCTCTTGCTCATTCAACCATAAGATTTGGTGACTCTAACAAGAACAAAGCACCTTACATGCTCACACACACCCAAACAAAAAATGAACGACAACTGAAACATCTTATCGACACAGGTCGACTTAAGCTACCACCTTGCACTTGAAGCAACTTACCTAAATATAATACAAAGTATTTCACATATCATAGGATTCTTGGGCACCTTACGAACGAGTGTCAAATTGTAATAAGAATCCTTCAACAATTTGGCATCATAGAAATTGTCCCTTAATATAGGACCCCTTTTGGCATGTAATCGTTGTAGAATTTTGCAATTCTCACCATTACATGACCCTTATCATCACCTATCTCGACCCATTCTTTTCTCTCACTCAATGGGGACAAGAAGTTGATGGCCTTATCCTAATTAGGAATTTGTTGTTGTCCCTTTGGTTTGTTATCTACCTTTTGTTTATGCAGATTAAGACTGGGAGGTGGATAACCTACATTAGGTTGACTCGCATGCTCTTTAATAGTCCTTTTCTTTTTCTTTTTGTTTTTGCTTTCATTTGTGTATCGTGATCCCCCGTGATGTTTTGTTTGATGATTCTCTCTCTTTGTGAATTTCGAGCTATTTATACCTTCATTCTTCTCTATGTCGTAAGCTTTTCAATTTCTCATTGTTCTTTTCTCTTTTGTCTTGTGTTTTCCTTTTGAGGATGATGCAAGGCATTGAGACACCCTATGTCTCTTCCATGTTGACCCGAAATCTTTTTCTTTTCTTTTCACTTTTTGTTCTATTCCTTTTGGGGATGATGCAAGGCATCGAGAAACCAGGTATGTATCTTCCATGTTGATCCAAAAGGCCTTTTCTTTTTTTCGCTCTCTTTGTGTCATTCTTCTATTTCTGTGTATATTTGGGGAATGATGTCAGTTTCGAGCTCTCTAATATCCTTTGCAGCAAAGACAAATACTGACCTTGACTCCATAGATCCCTTATATGTTTCTGGGGGCAACCCTCTTTTATGTTTTCTTTTCCATGTTTGTCTACTTTAAAGTAATTTCTCACAGTTTGGTGTTAGCAATTTCTTTAAAGTGGGGGCACACATTGGTATTATTTCAATTTGATTTCATTTGCATTTTCTTTTCCATGTTCCTTGATACAATTTTCTTTCATACGATGCATTTTCCTCTTTATCATGACATTGGGAGTAATTTCCTTCAAAAGTGTGACCTATCTTAGCATATTATATTCCCCTTAGTGGTGGTGTGATGCATTACATCCCCAAAGTGTGGTGAATCTTTTATCCTTTGACTAGTCCTCTCTTGGAGACATTAGGAACAATGTCCCTAGAGTAAGACCTCATGTGTACTAAGCAAAATCCTTTTGAACATCCTCTCTCTTTCTTGTTATATTTCTTCTTTTTCCTTTCATCCTTATTAAATTTATGGAGGTATGGCTTCGATATGGACCTCTTGGGGCTCACCTAGTGAACACCTAGTTTCACTAGCCCGTGTGACCATGCATTTTCTTTTTGTCCTTATCATAGTCATGGGGCTATGACATTGATAAGGACCTCTTGGGGATCACCTAGTGGACAACTAATTCCCACTAGCCCTTGTGAGTGTGCGCTTTTGTTTGCATAGTGGAAAACGTGTTCCACTTGTAAACCCTCTTCAAGCCTAGACCCGGTCCACCGCGTTGGACGACCAGTGTTGTAGTTTATTTTCCTTTTTCCTTTTCTTGTCTTTGATGGTGTATGTTTGCAATTTAATTTTGGCTTCATATATCATTTGCAAGTGTGTTCCTTTGTGCCTATGTTGGTTTTCCATAAGATCATAATCCTAGGGGCTTGACCACCCTCTTGATTGTTTTCATCCTATCTTACCAACATTTGTACATTTGAACCCCTCTTGATTGTGTGGTTGGCTACTTTAGTGTGAGTTTGAGATAAGCTCATTCTCTCACTAAAGTGGGGGCTAGATGTAGTGTAGTAAAATGCATACCCTTGCATTTTCACACATTTTTGGGCCCACCTTGCTTTATTTATCCTTGTTTATGGATTAATTGGCCCTATTTTTATGTCCATAAGCCCTATGGATGACATATTTGTTGGAAAAACAAGGATAGACAACTAAGAAGGAGTGGGGGGGGGTGAATCAGTTGTTACCAAAATCAAACTTATACAACATTAATCAACCTTATATCACATAATATCACATATCTGACAATTAACAGTGCAACCATTAAATCAACAACACATCAAAGACATATGAACACCAAGATTTTATACGTGGAAACCCTATTAGGGGAAAAACCATGGTGGATGTTAGTCCACAAGATTATACCCTATTAGAAGTATAATGAAGAATAAAAAGGGGAATGCACTTGCATTCAATCACACTGCCTAGAGCACACTGCTCAAAGGGAAGGCTCACTACCTTACATACAATAATCATATTAAATCCATCTAATGAATTTGAACTAAGAAAATATTTTCTACAAAAGCCTGATTACAGTTCCAGTTAGGCACACAAAAACTACTTCAAACTCTTCCACCCTCTGCTCAAACTCTTTCGTGCACTCTGCTCTGAATGATTTGACCTTTATTCACACTTGTACATCATTTGTACACTTGAGCACTTATCTATAAATGAGGAAAACAATCTCATATATATATCTGCTACATGGATTTACAACCACTATTCAATCAACCACAAATAAAGAGTGAATTACAACTGTCGTCCTTGATACATGAATGAATTACAATGCGCACCAACACAAGTCACTCACAACATAGTGAGGACCCAAACAAACACCTCCAAACATGCCAAATAATAAAATATTAATCCTCATGGATCTGCAACACACTAACACCACAATGTCGACCAAGAACATGAAAACTCAGGCACACATCAGAAGAATATTTGATCACAAACACTTCAATCACTGTGTACATAAAACAAGGATAGATCATGATCTAGGCTTATCCATGAACATCACAGGTACATGCACAACACATGAAATTACCAGAATTCCATCCATTTCAACCAAGAACACCATCTACACAAACTGAGTAACTATGGGCACACAGATCTTCATAACTTCTGAAAAATTTTATGCAAACCTCTGAAAATGTTAAACAACATACTAGAAAGATTCAACAACAAACCCTTTGAATCACACCTTCATATCTTCAACACATAGATCTTTCCAACAATCTGACCTTCTCAGCTCCATTGGCTTCCTGTACTATAGTTTTACAATTTTCTCAATCTCCTCAACATATACAGCCTTAAGAAAATTAAATTCTAATAGTGTTGACATCAATGAAAAACACATATCAACAACACAACCACTACATCTAACAATCTCCCCATTTGGAATTGATGGCAACACATGATGTGAAAAATAATATTATCAACCTAACTAACTCTTCTTCAACAATCTCCCCCTGAGATTGTGCAATCTTTCATGTTTCCTTCATTTATTTTCTTTCCCACATTTTTCACATTGCTTCTCTCTCCCCCTTTGACATTAATGGAAAAGGTACACATGCTTTGATCACAAATTTGAATCATCTGACTACTCCCCCTGAGTAGCAGCCACCACAACATCAATACGGAATGAGATATGGCTATGAATTCACAGACTAATAAAAATACCTGCATCTTAGTTCTAATCGAGAGGGGAAATCACCCCTAACTTGCCTCTGAGGTACTATAAAGTATCCTTAGGCAACGGCCTGGTAAAGATATATGCAATTTTCTCTTTGGTAGGTATGTACTCTAGTCTAACTTCTTTGTCACTTACTTTGTCTCTCAAGAAGTGATACTTGATGGATATACGCTTTTTCTTTGAATGAAAAACTGGATTCTTAGAAATGTTAATGGCGCTTGAATTGTCACAGAATATTGCAATAGTTTCTTCATACTCAATTCTGAAATCTCTCAACATTTGTTTCATCCATAATACTTGGGTACAACTGTTTGCAACAACAATGTACTCTGCCTTAGCAGTAGCTAATGAAACTGAGTTCTATTTTTTTCTTAACCAGGATATCAGCATCTTACCTAAGAAGAATGCACCACCACTAGTACCCTTCATGTCATCTACATCTCTTGCCTAATCAACGTCAGTAAAAGTACTTAGAGTAAGATCATCATGCTTAGGATACCAAAGACCAAGATCAATTGTCCCTTTTAGATATCTAAATATTCTTTTTATAGCAGTCATATGGGACTCTTTAGGATCATCTTGAAATCTAGCAACCATGCATACAACATTCATTACATTTGGCCTAGTCTGAGTCAAATAGAGTAATCCACCAATCATTTACCTGTATCTTGTCTGATTTTTTTTAGGAGAATCATCTTTCTATATAAATTTACATCCGATCACCATAGGTGTACCAACTGGTTTTGAATCTTCCATGCAAAAAAATTTCACTAACTCTTTCACATACTTAGACTAAGATACAAAGATTCCATCATCTAACTGAGTAATTTTTAGTCCTAAAAATAATTCCAGCTCTCCTATCATTTCCATTTCAAATTCACTTTTCATTTCATCAGCAAACTTCATACACAAATCATCATCACCTTCAAAAATAATATCATTGACAAAGACTTCAATGATCATATATGTGTTTTGATCCAACTTAAAATATAGATTGTTTTCAGCAGTACCTTTATTGAATCCAATTTTCAACAAGTATTTGTCCAATCTATCATACCAAGCTCTAGGAGCTTGCTTTAGTCTATAAAGAGCTTTCTTCCATCGGCATACCATTTCCTTTTCATCAGTCAACTGAAATCCATCTGGTTTTTCAACATAAATTTCTTCAAATAGTTCACCATTCAGAAATGTTGAATTTACATCCATCTGATAAACTTTATAATTCTTGAAATTAGCATAAGCAAGAAGTAATCTAACAGCTCCAATTCTAGCAACAAGATCAAAAGTTTCTTCAAAATCAATACCTTTCATTTGTGAGTATCCTTTGCAAACCAATCTTGCTTTTTTTCTTACCATATCACCTTGTTCATTTAGCCTATTCTGGAACACCCACTTGGTTCCAATCACATTTTTATTCTGAGGTCTAGGAACAAGATCCCATGTATCATTCTTTTGTATCTGCAATAGTTCTTCTTTCATGGCTTTCATCCAATGTCCATCCTTACATGCTTCACTGATATTTCTAGGCTTAGCTTTAGAAATTAGACAATATTCTTCTAGAATTATTCTTCTAGTTTGCACACCTTTTCTTTTGTCTCTTATGATCTGACTATCAAAATGATTTCATCTTACATACTTAGGAGTTTTGAGATTTTATCTTACCTCTTGTTCTTGTGTTCTTTCTTCTGCACTTCTGTTATTTTTTTCTTCTTGATTCCCTTGGCTCACTGAAACAATTTGAAGTTGATTATGTGCCTAAACATTACTTTCATTGTTAGTACCATCATGTTGATCATCTGAATCATAACCACTAGATCTGGATGATTTACCAATATCTTCATCAACCTTGACATTTGCACTTTCAACCATTTTCTTCAGCCTTTTATTAAAGCACCAATAAGCTTTGCTTTTAGTAGAGTATCCTACAAAGATTCCTTCATCACTTCTAGCATCAAACTTACCTATATCATCATCTCTCTTGATGTAGCATTTGCTTCCAAATATTTTGAAATATTTGACAATAGGCTTATAACCAAACCATATCTCAAAAGGTGTCTTACCAGAATTATTGTTGACATTCACCCTATTAATGGTGTACACAACAGTACTTACTGCTTCTCTCCAATAGAAATGAGGAACATTTGCTTCCGGCATCATGGTTCTAACAGTGTCTAGAATGGTTCTATTTTTTCTTTCAACAACTCCATTCTGTTGAGGGGTCTGGGAAGCAGATAGTTGTCTTTGGATTCCATGCTCTTCACAAAAAGAATTGAATTCTCATGAAGTGAATTCACCACCTATGTCTGATCTTAGACATTTGATCTTTTGACCTGTCTCATTTCTCTACCATAGCTTTAAAAAATTTGAACTTTTCTAATGCTTCATGTTTTTCTCTTAAGAAAGCAACCCATATCATTTTGGAATAATCATCAATGAGAAACATAAAATACCTTTCTCCTTGTAGGATTCTAATTCTGAAAGGACCACATAGATCAGTATGTATCAAGTCCAGTACTCCATTAGAGTTATATTATTTGCTCCAGAATGAATTTCTTGTTTGCTTTCCCATCTGACATTCTTTGCACATAGTGTTAGTAGGCTTCACTAACTTAGGTAGATCTCTAATTTCTTGAGTAGATCTTATCTTGACAATGTTATCAAAGTTCACATGACATAACCTCCTATTCCATAACCAGCTTACATCAATTTGAGCAATCAAACAACTTTCACTAGCAGCACTCAATTGAAAGATATTACCTTTTGTCTTTATTCCTGAAGCAATCATATTTCTTGAACTTCCCAATATTTTGCACTTACCATTCTTGAACTGTAGATTGTAACCTTTGTCTACCATCTATCCAACACTCAAAAAATTATGCTTTAAGCCTTCTACATAAAGAACATCATCAGTATTGTGCTTACCACCAGAAGAAATAGTGCCTCTGCCACGAATCACACCAGAAGTGTTGTCTCTAAACCTCATAACACCACCATCATATTTTTCCAAGCTTACAAATTTGCTTTTATCACCCGTCATATGATGTGAACATCCATTGTCAATCACCCACTCATCTTTCTCTTCCACTTTGCCTGCAAGAGCTTTCTCAACATTTTCATTGCTAGTAGATTCAATGGACACCCGACCCTTTTCTTTGATAGCAATAAATACCCATTCATCTTCATTTCCAGTATCTTTAACAATTCTTCATTAGTTACACCTTGTTTAGCATAATAGCACTTTCTTTGAAATCTAGTGTTCTCAGGTTTATACTTTGAAACTATTTTAGGACATCTAGAAGCAAAATGACCTATCTTACTACAAGAAAAACATTTAATAGGTAACTTTCCTTTGTACTTACCATGACCTCTTGATTCTCTTTTCACAATCAATGCTTCTAGTTCTTCGAATTCCCTTTCTTCATCTTCAATTTGCTTCATCTTATCTTCATATCTGAATGTTCTTTGGGAACTCTCTCCTGAATCATATCTCTTTTTCCCGGATACAGTAGCCTTGAAAGCAGATTCAGTCTTAAGAGCAGACTCACCAAATTCACTTAGTTCAAATGTAGCAAGTTTTCCAATCAACATGTATTTTGTAATATTTGTCACTCTTCTGAGTTCATCAATAGCATGAGCTTTTGTCTTGTAGGAAGGGGGCACAGATCTAAGTATCTTAGCCATAATTTCATCATCATCCAAAATTCCACTGGCACATCTAATATCCATCACCAATTCATTTATCTTGTGTGAGAAGGAAAAGATGTTCTCATCTTCACTCATCTTCAAGCTCTCCCATTTGCCTTTTAGACTTTGTAGCTTAACACTTTTCACTAGTGCATCTCCTTCATACAATGTTTCCAGCTTTTTTCAAATTTGTATTGCAGTCTTCAATCCCATCACATTTGTCATCTTTGAATCTATCAAAGCACTCACCAGTGTTTCTACTGACCTGGTATTAATTTTTGCTTGCTTGATCTCATCTTCAGAGGAAGGACCATTCTAAGGAATAGTATATGCAATTTATGTCATTTTCCAGAAGGGTTCACCAATGCACCTTAAATGACATTCCATCCTAACTTTCCATAGAGACTAGTTTGTACCATCGAATCTAGGACTATCCTTCCTGAATGATGTCTTCTCGGATCACCTCAAGTTGTTAAGCTTCTTTCAAAGGAAATAGCTCTGATAACAATTGTTGTAAAAACAAGGATAGACAACTGAGAGGGGGGGTGAATCAGTTGTTACCAAAATCAAACTTATACAACATTAATCAACCTTATATCACAAATCTGACAATTAATAGTGCAAGAATAAAATCAAAAACACATCGTAGACATATGAACACCAAGATTTTATACGTGGAAACCTTGTTAGGGGAAAAACCACAGTGGATGTTAGTCCACAAGATTATACCCTATTAGAAGTATAATGAAGAATAAAATGGGGAATGCACTTGCATTCAGGCACACTTCCTAGAGCACACTACTCAAAGGGAAGGCTTACTACCTTACATATAGTAATCAAATTTAATTCATATAATGAATTCGAACTGAGAAAATAGCTTCTACAAAAGCCTAATTATAGTTCCAATCAGGCACACAAAAACTTCTTCAAACTCTTCCACACTCTGCTCAAACTCTTCCACACTCTGCACTAAATGATTTGAAATTTATTTGCACTTGTACATCATTTGTACACTTGAACACTTATCTCTAAATGAGGAAAATAATCTCATATATATATATATATATATATATATATCCGCTACATAGATTTACAACCAATATTCAGTTGGCCACAAATAAAGAGTGAATTACAACTATTGGCCTTGATACATGAATGAATCATAATGCGCACAAACATAAGTCACTCACAACATAGTGAGGACCCAAACAAACACCTCCAAACATGCCAAACAATAAAATATTAATCCTCATGGATCCGCAACGAGCTAACACCACAATGTCGGCCAAGAACATGAAAACTCAGGCGCACATCAGAAGAATCTTTGATCATGAACACTTCAATCACTTGGGACGTACATCAAGGATAGAGCATGATCTAGACTCATCCATGAACGTCATAGGTACATGCGCAACACATGAAATTACCATAATTTCATCCACTTCAACCAAGAACACCATCTATAGAAACTAAGTAATTGTAGGCACACAGATCTTCATAACTTCGACAAATCTTTATCCGAACCTCTGAAACTGTCGGAAAACATACTAGAAAGATTTAGCAACAAACCCTTTGAAGCGCACCTTTAGATCTTAAACACACAGAGCTTTCCAACAATCTGACCTTCTCAGCTCCACTAGCTGCCTGTACTATATTTTTACAATTTTCTCAATCTCCTCAACATATACAGCCTTAAGCAGATTAAGTGCCAATAGTGTTGACATCAATGACAACCACATATCAACAACATAACCACAACATCCAACAATATTTTTCTAGTAAATCCTGACATTCTCCAAAACATTTTTGATCCCCTAATGAGTCTGATTGGCGTGTCTTTGAATTTTGGTCAGGACTAAGATGCCACTAAGGGCGTCTTTGTCCCCCTGAGGTCTTAGGACCCTAATTTTGAGGTATTTATTTTAAGCCCCTTTTTGGTGTTTGTGCCCCAAGCTTCATCACTTGGGACTAAGATGCCACCTAGGGCATCTTAGTCCTTCTTGAGTCATTTTCAAGATTTAGTTACAAATCTTGATGGGATTTAACCTCCTTTATTCTTTGAATTCATATGTTGGCTTGGTGTGACATAATTTTGGGATATTAAGCATGAATATGTATAAATACAAGGTTCATTCATTCATTTCAACCCAATTATTTTGTGAGAGCATTCATTATAGTCAAATTAAATTCACAAGAGCATTCAAGAGCAATTCATCAAGCAATTAGAGCCATCATCAAGTTTCAAGCATCATGTCAAAGATTGTTCTTGCATCATGTGTGTAGTTGTGCTAACATTTGTGATGTAGGGTTTTGATCTAAGCAAGCATTTCAAGTCTTTATCTATCAAGCATCTCAAGATCTATGCCTATTGTAGCCATTACACACAAGTTTCCAACATTTGCAAGGGTTTGGTGAGTTGTAGCATTGCATATTTTTCATTCATCATTTCCTTCATCATTTCTATTTCATTTCAAGGTTTAATTACCAAGGGGTTTGACCAAGGCAAACCCCCATTCACTAACAATCATCAATTTTTTCTATCTTGTACATTTTTTTTTGCAGATCTAGGTTGTAGACTTGAAGATTACTTGGAATAAAAAGTTGTCAAAGTTGAAAATTTGCAATCACAAAGTTGTCATCTTCACAGAAACTCGCCTATAGGTTAGATCTAGCTATTTCAGAACCTGAAATCCAAGGAGAAGAAATTGCAAATCTGGGAGCTCAAGACCACATTCACACTTTTTAGAAATTTAGACTAGGACTAAGACGGGAGTAAAGGAATCTTAGTTCTCCAAGTGGAATCTTTCAATGATTTTTTAGGATTATGTTTCATTATTCAAATATTTTGTGTTTGCCCCAAAAAATAGCAGCGGGACTAAGATAGGAGTAAAGGTGTCTTAGTCCTCCAAGGCACATTTCAACAGTTTGTTTGCATTTCCAGAATCCTTTTGGCATTTCCACGTTTCCCAAACACATACCCTAACTTGGAGTTGTTCATTTTTAGTATTAGTAAGCTTCATTTTGCTTATATTAAGTGTTTCACACATCATAATGTATTTTCAAACATTATTGTTTCCAAGCATTTTCTTGGTGGTGAACCCCTTGATCTGATAGAACACCCCCTCCTAAGTCCTCCTAGTTGTGTATTGACTCACCTTGAGAGGTTGATAGTCAATCCTATTAGGGTTCTTAGGACCTATTCGAATGAACTAGTAGAATAGGAGGAAAATGGCATCCTTTCCCCCTATTTTACCTACGTTTCAAACTCCATATTACAACTCTTTTTATGTGTTATAGATGTTAAGGCCCAACTTTTGGATTGCATAATTTTTTTCTAGAAAGTTGCTTGGGCCCTTTTTCATTATAGAGCTCAAAGATATCTGCATACCAAGCATTTGAGAATCAATGCAAAGGTATTAAGATGATGTCAAAAATAGACAAAATATAGAATATATTTTCCTTTCAATATCTTAGGTCTAAATATTCTTCTTGCACTCCAATCTTCTTAGATGATTTGTGTGTCTAATTACAACAAGAAAGTCCATAAATTAAAAAAGTGTATACTAGGTCAGTTTATAGTAGCTAGTAAATTGGTTGAAAAAGTAATAATTAAAAATGTTGGGGTTAGATTTGTGATAATGTAAAGATATGATCCAACGTGACAAATAATGTATTTAGGGATTAGGGATCAAAATCTAGAGATGAATGATAACAAGGATCAAGTCATATGAGGTTATGTGCTGAATTTATGCATGAATATGCTACTTGTAAGCCAATCATTATATTAAAAATATGCTAATCAAAATAGGTCCAAAACATGAGAGAAAAAGGTATGATTATGCAATTTTCACAATTATAGTTATTGAAAACAAATGGCATAGCTCCATTTAAATACTTAAAGGACATAGATTTGTGCTAATAACCTTCTAATAAATTTAGAAACTAAACAAAAGCAATAATGCCTATTGTCATGGTTAAAGTATTTATGTCTAGATAAAACACTTTTTTTCAACGTAAATATATAAAAAGATTGTTGAATAGTAATGACAGTTGCTAAATTTGACAAATGCAATTTATCTAGATTACAATATAGTCAATAATATTGTTAAAGATGTAGAGTGGTGGTTAAAATGTGGTGCTATTTAAGTAGCCAACCAAATTTAAATTATAATTAAATTGATCTTTGTGTCCTTATTGAACTCGTACACTTACATCAAAATCTACCATAATATTTTTCTTATGATTTGCAAGATTTAAGAATCCCTTAATTTCTTAATTATAAAATTCAATTCAAAGTGGAAGATCATACAATAAAAAGGACGGAAGGCTTTCATGAACCCCTTACTCTTAATCCCTTAAATTGTTTGATTCATTCTTAAAATATTGAAATACTTGCTTTCTTTCATTCAAAGGCCTACCTACATCAACTACCTAGTAAAATGCATACCCTTGCATTTTCACAATTTTTTGGGCCTACCTTGCTTTATTTATCCTTGTTTATGGCTTAATTGGCCCTATAAATGACATATTTGTTGGAAAAACAAGGATAGACAACTAAGAGGGGGGGGTGAATCAGTTGTTACCAAAATCAAACTTATAAAACATTAATCAACCTTATATCACAGATATGACAATTAACAGTGCAAGCCCTATGAATGACATATTTGTTGGAAAAACAAGGATAGACAACTGAGAGGGGGGGTGAATCAGTTGTTACCAAAATCAAACTTATAAAACATTAATCAACCTTATATCACAGATATGGCAATTAACAGTGCAAGCATTAAATCAACAACACATCAAAGACATATGAACACCAAGAATTTATACGTGGAAACCCTGTTAGGGGAAAAACCATGGTGGATGTTAGTCCACAAGATTATACCCTATTAGAAGTATAATGAATAATAAAAAGGGAAATGCACTTGCATTCAAGCACACTGCCTAGAGCACAGTGCTCAAAGGGAAGCCTTGTTGCCTTACATACAATAATCAGATTAAATCCATCTGATGAATTTGAACTAAGAAAATAGCTTCTACAAAATCCTGATTACAGTTCTAGTTAGGTGCACAAAAACTTCTTCAAACTCTTCCACCCTCTGCTCAAACTCTTTCATGCACTCTCCTCTGAATAATTTCACCTTTATTCACACTTGTACATCATTTGTACACTTGAACACTTATCTCTAAATGAGGAAAACAATCTCATATATATATATCTGCTACACGGATTTACAACCACTATTCAGTCAGCCACAAATAAAGAGTGAATTACAACTGGCGGCCTTGATACATGAATGAATTACAATGTGCACCAACGCAAGTCGGTCACAACATAGTGAGGATCCAAACAAACACCTCCAAACATGCCAAACAATAAAATATTAATCCTCATGGATCCGCAACACGCTAACACCACAATGTCGGCCAAGAACATGAAAACTTGGGCACACATCGGAAGAATCTTCGATCACGAACACTTCAATCACTACGGACGTACAACAATGATAGATCATGATCTAGGCTCATCCATGAACATCACAGGTACATGCACAACACATGAAATTACCATAATTCCATTCGCTTCAACCAAGAACACCATCTAAACAAACTAAGTAATTATAGGCACATAGATCTTCATAAATTCCACAAATTTTTATGCAAACCTCTGAAACTGTCAGACAACATACTAGAAAGATTTAACAACAAACCCTTTCAAGTGCACCTTCAAATCTTCAACACATAGAGCTTTCCAACAATCTGACCTTCTCAGCTCCATTGGCTTCTTGTACTATATTTTTACAATTTTCTCAATCTCCTCGACATATACAACCTTAAGTAGATTAAATTATACTAGTGTTGACATCAATGACAACCACATATCAGAAACACAACCACAACATCCAACAATCTCCCCCTTTGGCATTGATGGCAACACATGATGTAAAAAATAATATCATCAACCCAACTAACGCTTCTTCAACAATCTCCCCCTGAGATTGTGCAATCTTTCATGTTTCCTTCATTGTTTTTCTTTCCCACATTTTTCACATTGCTTCTCTCTCCTCCTTTGACATCAATGGCAAAGGTACATGTGCTCTAATCACAAATTTGAATCATTTGACTACTCCCCTTGAGTAGCAGCCACCACAACATCAATATGGAATGAGATATGGCTATGAATTCATAGACTAATGCAAATACCTGCATCTTAGTTCTGATCAGGAGGATAAATCACCCCTAACTTGCCTCTAAGGTACTCAGAAGTATCCTTAGGCAACGGCTTGGTAAAGATATATGAAATTTTCTCTTTGGTAGGTATCTACTCCAATCTAACTTCTTTGTCACTTTATCTCTCAAAAAGTGATACTTGATGGATATACGCTTTGTCTTTGAATGCAATACTGGATTCTTAGAAATGTTAATGGCACTTGAATTATCACAGAATATTGCAACAGTTTCTTCATACTCAATTCTAAAATCTCTCAACATTTGCTTCATCCATAATACTTGGGTACAACTGTTTGCAACAGCAATGTACTCTGCCTCAGCAGTAGATAATGAAACTGAGTTTTGCTCTTTGCTTAACCAAGATATCAACATCTTACCTAAGAATAATGCACCACCACTGGTACTCTTCCTGTCATCTACATCTCCTGCCCAATCAACATCAGTAATATCACTTAGAGTAAGATCATCATCCTTAGGATACCAAAGACCAAGATCAATTGTCCCTTTTAGAAATCTAAATATTCTTTTTACAGCAGTCACATGGGACTCTTTAGGATCAGCTTAAAATCTAGCAACCATGCATACAACATTCATTATATCTGGCCTAGTCTAAGTCAAATAGAGTAATCCACCAATCATTGACCTATATCTTTTCTGATTTGTTTTAGGAGAATCATATTTCTATGTAAATTTGCATCCGGTCACCATACGTGTACCAATTGGTTTTGAATCTTCCATGCCAAACTTGTTCACTAACTCTTTCACATACTTAGACTAAGAAACAAAGATTCCATCATCTAACTAAGTAATTTTCAATCCTAAAAATAATTCTAGCTCTCCTATCATTTCCATTTCAAATTCACTTTTCATTTCATCAGCAAACTTCATACACAAATCATCATCACCTTCAAAAATAATATCATCAACAAAGACTTCAATGATCAATTATGTGTTCTGATCCAGCTTGAAATATAGATTGTTTTTAGCAGTACCTTTATTGAATCCAAGTTTCAACAAGTATTTTTCCAATCTAGCATACCAAGCTCTAGGATCTTGCTTTAGTCTATAAAGAGCTTTCTTCAATCGGCATACCATGTCCTTTTCATCAGTCAACTGAAATCCATCTGGTTTTTCAACATAAACTTCTTCAACTAGTTCACCATTCAAAATTGTTGACTTTACATCCATCTAATAAACTTTGTAATTCTTGAAAGTAGCATAAGCAAGCAGTAATCTAACAACTTCAATTCTAGCAATAGGATCAAAATTTTCTTCAAAATCAATACCTTCCATTTGTGAGTATCCTTTGCAAACCAATCTTGCTTTGTTTCTGACCACATCACCTTGTTCATTTAGCTTATTCTGGAACACCCACTTGGTTCCAATCACATTTTTGTTCTAAGGTCTAGGAACAAGATCCCATGTATCATTATTTTGTATCTGCAATAGTTCTTCTTTCATGGCTTTCATCCAATGTTCATCCTTACATGCTTCACTGATATTTCTAGGCTTAGCTTTAGAAATTAGACAATATTCTTCTAGAATTCTTCTTCTAGTTTGCACACCTTTTCTTTTCTCTCCTATGACCTGACTATCAGAATGATTTCATCTTACATACTTAGGAGTTTTGAGATTTTCTCTTACCTCTTGTTCGTGTGTTCTTTCTTTTGCACTTCTACTATTTTTTTCTTCTTGATTCCCTTGGTTCACCAAAACAATTTGAAGTTCATTCTATGCCTAAACATTACTTTCATTGTTAGTACCATCATGTTCATCATTTGAATCATAACCACTAGATCTAGATGATTTACCAATATCTTCATCAACCTTGACATTTGCACTTTCAACCATTTTCTTCAAACTTTTAATAAAGAAACAATAAGATTTTCTTTTAGTAGAGTATCTTACAAAGATTCCTTCATCACTTCTAGCATTAAACTTAACTATATCATCATCTCTCTTAATGTAGCATTTGCTTCCAAATATTTTGAAATATTTGACAATAGGCTTATAACCAAACCATATCTCAAAAGGTATCTTACCAGAATTACTATTGGCATTCACCCTATTAATGGTGTACACAACAGTACTTACTGCTTCTCTCCAATAGAAATGAGGAACATTTGCTTCTAGCATCATGGTTCTAGCAATGTCTAGAATGGTTCTATTTTTTCTTTCAACAACTCCATTCTGTTGAGGGGTCTGGGAAGAAGATAGATGTCTTTGGATTCCATGCTCTTCACAAAAAGAATTGAATTATCATGGAGTGAATTCACCACCTCTGTCTGATCTTAGACATTTGATCTTTTGACCTATCTCATTCACTATCATAGCTTTAAAACTTTTGAACTTTTCTAATGCTTCATGTTTTTCTCTTAAGAAAGCAACCCATATCATTTTAGAATAATCATCAATGAGAAACATAAAATACCTTTCTCCTTGTAGGCTTTTGATTCTGGAAGGACCACATGGATCAGTATGTATCAAGTCCAGTACTCCATTAGAGTTGTATTGTTTGCTCCAAAAGGAATTTCTTGTTGTCTTTCCCATCTGACATTCTTTGCACATAGTGTTAGTAGGCTTCACTAACTTAGGTAGATCTCTAATTGCTTGAGTAGAGCTTATCTTGACAATGATATCAATATTCACATGACATAACCTCCTATGCCATAACCAGCTTACATAAATTTGAGCAATCAAACAACTTTCACTAGCAGCACTCAATTGAAATATATTACCTTTTGTCTTTATTCCTGAAGCATCATATTTCTTGAACTTCTCAATATTCTGCACTTGCCATTCTTGAACTACAGATTGTAACCTTTGTCTACCATCTGTCCAAGACTCAAAAAATTATTCTTTAAGCCTTCTACATAAAGAACATCATCAATATTGTGCTTACCACCAAAAGAAATAGTGTCTCTACCACGAATCACACCACAAGTGTTATCTTTGAACCTCACAACACCACCATCATAGTTTTCCAAGCTTACAAATTTTCTTTTATCACCAATCATATGATGTGAGCATCTGTTGTCAATCACCCACTCATCTTTCTCTTCAACTTTGGTTGCAAGAGCTTTCTCAACATTTTCATTACTAGCAGATTCAGTGGACACCTGACCCTTTTCTTTGATAGTAATAAATACCCATTCATCTTTATTTCCAATTTCTTTATCAAATTCTTCATCAGTTACACCTTCTTCAACATAATAGCACTTTCTTTGAAATCTAATGTTCTCAGGTTTATAGTTTGAAACTCTTTAAGGACATCTAGAAGCAAAATGACCTATCTTACTGCAAGAAAAATATTTAACAGGTAACTTTCTTTTGTACTTACCATGGCCTCTTGATTCTCTTTTCACAATCAATGCTTCTAGTTCTTCGAATTCCCTTTCTTCATCTTCAATCTACTTCTTCTCATCTTCATATCTGAATGTTCTCTAGGAACTCTCTCCTGAATCATATCTCTTTTTCCTGGATATAGTAGCCTTGAAAGCAGATTCAGTCTTAGGAGAAGACTCACTAAATTCACTTAATTCAAATGCAACAAGTTTTCCAATCAACATGTCTTTTGTAATATTTGTCACTCTCCTGGGTTCATCAATAGCATGAGCTTTTATCTTGTAGGAAGGGGGCACAAATCTAAGTATCTTAGCCATAATTTCATCACCATCCAAAGTTCCACCAACACATCTAATGTCCATCACCAATTCATTTATCTTGTGTGAGAAGGAAAAGATGTTCTCATCTTAACTCATCTTCAAGATCTCCCATTTCCCTTTTAGTCTTTGTAGCTTAACACTTTTCACTAGTACATCTCCTTCATATAATGTTTCTAGCTTTTTCCAAATCTAGTATGCAATCTTCAATCCCATCACATTTGTCATCTCTGAATCTATCAAAGCACTTACCAGTGTTTCTATTGACCTAGTATTAATTTCTATTTGCTTGATCTCATCTTCAAAGGAAGGACCATTCTAAGGAATAGTATATCCAATTTATGTCATTTTCCAGAAGGGTTCACCAATGCACCTTAAATGACATTCCATCCTAAATTTCCATAGAGAGTAGTTTGTACCATCAAATTTGGGACTATCCTTCTTGAATGATGTCATCTCGAATCACCTCAAGTTGTTAAGCTTCTTTCAGAGGAACTAGCTCTGATACCAATTGTTGGAAAAACAAGGATAGACAACTGAGAGGGGGGGTGAATCAGTTGTTACCAAAATCAAACTTATACAACATTAATCAACCCTATATCACAGATCTGACAATTAACAATGCAAGCATTAAATCAACAACACATCAGAGACATATGAACAACAAGATTTTATACGTGGAAACCCTGTTAGGGGAAAAACCACGGTGGATGTTAGTCCACAAGATTATACCTTATTAGAAGCATAATGAAGAATAAAAAGGGGAATGCACTTGCATTCAGGCACACTGCCTAGAGCACGCTGCTCAAAGGGAAGGCTTACTACCTTACATACAATAATCAGATTAAATCCATCTAATGAATTTGAACTGAGAAAATAGCTTCTACAAAAGCCTAATTACAATTCCAATTAGGCGCACAAAAACCTCTTCAAACTCTTCCACCCTCCGCGCAAACTCTTCCACACTCTTCTCTAAATGATTTGACCTTTATTCACACTTGTACATCATTTTTACACTTGAGCACTTATCTCTAAATGAGGAAAATAATCTCATATATATATATATATATCTGCTACACAGATTTACAACCACTATTTAGTCGGCCACAAATAAAGAGTGAATTACAACTGTTGGCCTTGATACATGAATTAATTACAATGTGCACCAACACAAGTCTTTCACAACATAGTGAGGACCCAAACAAACACTTTAAAACACGCCAAACAATAAAATATTAATACTCATGGATCCACAACATGCTAACACCATAATGTCGGCCAAGAATATGAAAACTCGGGTACACATTGAAAGAATATTCGATCACAAACACTTCAATCATTGTGGATGTACATAAAGGATAGAGCACGAT
Source organism: Sequoiadendron giganteum (assembly GCA_007115665.2). NCBI lineage: Eukaryota > Viridiplantae > Streptophyta > Pinopsida > Cupressales > Cupressaceae > Sequoiadendron > Sequoiadendron giganteum. Next base: position 74,672,961 of record CM021102.1, read on the forward strand.
CTAGACTCATCCATGAACGTCACAAGTACATGTGCAACACATGAAATTACCATAATTTCATCTGCTTCAACCAAGAACACCATCTACAAAAACTAAGTAACTGTAGGCACACAGATCTTCATAACTTCCACAAATATTTATGCGAACCTCTAAAACTATCGAAAAACATACTAGAATGATTCAACAACAAACCCTTTGTAGCGCACCTTTAGATCTTCAACACATAGAACTTTCCCACAATCTGACCTTCTCAGCTCCACTGGCTGCCTATACTATATTTTTACAATTTTCTCAATCTCCTTGACATATACAGCCTTAAGATTAAGTGCTAATAGTGTTGACATTAATGAAAACCACATATCATCAACACAACCACAACATCCAACAATATTTTTCTAGTAAATCTTAACATTCTCCAAAGCATTTTTTATCCCCTAATGACTTTGATTAGTGTGTCTTTGATTTCTGGTCAGGACTAAGATGCCACTAAGGGCGTCTTTGTCCCCCTGAGGTCTTAGGACCCTAATTTTGAGGTATTTATTTTGGGCCCCTTTTTGGTGTTTGTGCCCCAAGCTTCATCACTTGGGACTAAGATGCCACCTAGGGCATCTTAGTCCTTCTTGAGTCATTTTCAAGATTTAGTTACAAATCTTGATGGGATTTAACCTCCTTTATTCTTTGAATTCATATGTCGGCTTAGTGTGATATAATTTTGGGATGTTAAGCATGAATAAGTATAAATACAAGGTTCATTCATTCATTTCAACCCAATTATTTTGTGAGAGAATTCATTATAGTCAGATTAAGTTCACAAGAGCATTCAAGAGCAACTCATCAAGCAATTAGAACCATCATCAAGTTTCAAGCATCATGTCAAAGATTGTTCTTGCATCATGTGTGTTGTTGTGCTAACATTTGTGATGTAGGGTTTTGATCTAAGCAAGCATTTCAAGTCTTTATCTATCAAGCATCTCAAGATCTATGCCCATTGTAGCCATTACACACAAGTTTCCAACATTTGCAAGGGTTTGGTGAGTTGCAGGATTGCATATTTTTCATTCATCATTTCTATTTCATTTCAAGGTTTAATTACCAAGGGGTTTGACCAAGGAAAACCCCCATTCACTAACAATCATCAAGTTTTTCTATTTTGTACATTTGTTTTTGCAGATCTAGGTTGTAGACTTGAAGATTACTTGGAGTGAAAAGTTGCATTCTCAAAGTTGTCATCTTCACAGAAACTCACCTATAGGTTAGATCCAATTGTTTCATAACCTGAGATCCGAGGAGAAGCAATTGCAAATCTGGGAGCTCAAGACCACATTCACACTTTTTAGAAATTCAGACCGGACTAAGACGGGAGTAAAGGCATCTTAGTCCTCCAAGTGGAATCTTTCAGTGATTTTTAAGGATTATGTTTCATTATTTGAAGATTTTGTGTTTGCCCCGAAAAATAGTAGCGGGACTAAGACGGGAGTAAAGGTGTCTTAGTCCTCCAAGGCACATTTCAATAGTTTTTTTGCATTTCCAAAAGCCTTTTAGCATTTCCAGGTTTCCCAAGTACACATACCCTAACTCGGAGTTGTTCATTTTTAGTATTAGTAAGCTTCATTTTGCTTATATTAAGTGTTTTGCATATCACAATGTTTTTTCAAACATTATTATTTCCAAGCATTTTCTTGTTGGTGAACCCCTTGATCTGATAGAACACCCCCTCCTAAGTCCTCCTAGTTGTGTATTGACTCACCTTGAGAGGTTGATAGTCAATCCTATTAGGGTTCTTAGGACCTATTCGAATGAACTAGTAGAATAGGAGGAAAATGGCATCCTTTCCCCCTATTTTACCTACGTTTCAAACTCCATCTTACAACTCTGTTTATGTGGTATAGATGTTAAGGCCCAACTTTTGGATTGCATAATTTTTTTCTAGAAAGTTGCTTGGGCCCTTTTTCATTATAGAGCTCAAAGATATATGCATACCAAGCATTTGAGAATCAATGCAAAGGTATTAAGATGATGTCAAAAATAGACAAAATATAGAATATAATTTCCTTTCAATATCTTAGGTCTAAATATTCTTCTTGCACTCCAATCTTCTTAGATGATTTGTGTGTCTAATTACAACAAGAAAGTCCATAAATTAACAAAGTGTATACTAGGTCAGTTTATAGTAGCTAGTAAATTGGTTGAAAAAGTAATAATTAAAGAAGTTGGGGTTATATTTGTGATAGTGTAAAGATATGATCCAACATGATAAATAATGTATTTAAAGATTAGGGATCAAAATCTAGAGATGAATGATAACAAGGATCAAGTCATATGAGGTTATGAGCTGAATTTATGCATGAATATGCTACTTGTAAGCTAATTATTATATTAAAAATATGCTAATCAAAATAGGTCCAAAACATGAGAGAAAAAGGTATGATTATGCAATTTTCACAATTATAGTTATTGAAAACAAATGGCATAGCTCCATTTAAATACTTAAAGGACATAGATTTGTGCTAATAACCTTATAATAAATTTAGAAAGAAAAAAAAAACAATAATGCCTATTGTCATAATTAAAGTATGTGTGTCTAGATAAAACACTTTTTTTCAACGTAAATATATAAAAAGATTGTTGAATAGTAATGACAGTTGCTAAATTTGACAAATGCAATTTATCTAGATTACAATGTAGTCAATAATATTATTAAAGATGTAGTGTGGTGGTTAAAATGTGGTGCTATTTAAGTAGCCAACCATATTTAAATTATAATTAAATTGAACTGTGTGTCCCTATTGAACTCGTACACTTACATCTGTTAGAGTAAAGGTTTTAACTTAATTATGTTGATTAAGTTATATTTATTCCTTTCTTAAGATTTCACGTTAGTTTGCATAAAGTGATATTTAATAATTATATTAATTATTAAATGTTATTTTATTAGGGCTTCTATTAAGGTTTTTCCTATTAAAGTTTTATTAGGGTTTGCATGATCTCCTTTTTTTAAGGATTGATCCCTTTGTATTTCATATCAATTCATTCTCTCATTCTCTCTGATATATACATTTTCAGTTTTCAGAGAACCCTTGCTTGTTTGTCTCCATCTCTTCTTTTGTGACAGGTTATTTGCATGCAGGTGATTTTCGGAGTTTGTGGTGTTGTATTTTCTCAACTCCTACAACATCAAAATTTACCCTAATTTTTTTCTTATGATTTGCAAGATTTAAGAATCCCTTAATTTCTTAATAATAAAATTCAATTCAAAATGGAAGATCATACAATAAAAAGGACGTAAGGCTTTCATGAACCCCTTATTCTTAATCCCTTAAATTGTTCGATTCATTCTTAAAATCTTGAAATACTTGCTTTCTTTCATTCAAAGGCCTACCTACATCAACTACCTAGGAAACAAATAAATGCTTTTATTGGCTATCATTTCCACCTATTTAAAAATAAAAATGGATAGGTGCGTTCAACTAACACTTCATTGAATTTATATTATAAATTCAATGCCTGGCCCATTTTTCTTCCCAGGCGCTATCCAATCAAGCAAATTCATGTAATGGATGCCTTGAATGCAGATGTTGTGGTTACAGAAGAACTAGAAGTAACGGGCCTCAAATTCTTTAGCGATGGTTCCTTTCATCGGTACGAGCCCGCAGACATCTCAGTGCCCCCATCTCCTGAAGCTTTGTTAGCGGAGGATAAAGGAGTCGCCTCCAAAGACGTAATGTTGGACAACGATCTGGACTTGTGGGTGCGCATCTACTGTCCTCTGGATGCCGCCAAAAGCCAACGCCTACCCGTTTGCGTTTATTTCCATGGCGGGGGGTTCTGCATAGGAAGCGCCTCTTGGAAAATGTTTCACGCGCTCTGTATACGCATAGCAGCGGCTGTGGGAGCGATGGTGGTGTCAGTTAATTACAGGCTCGCTCCGGAGCATCGCCTCCCTGTTGCCTACGACGACTGCGCCGCGGCCCTCTCGTGGCTACGCTCTGGTGGAGCAGAGGACCCCTGGCTCCGACACCACTCCGATTTATCCAAGGTTTTTCTGATGGGCGACAGTGCAGGGGGCAACGTTGTCCATCACGTGGCCCTTCGGGAGCCCTGCCGTGGGCTAATCATGGTGCAGCCTTCCTTCGCGGGAGAAGAGCGCACCGCTTCTGAGACGGAGTCGCCTCTGGCTCTCAAGTATAGCGACAAATTTCGAGAGGTATCGTTGCCTGTGGGGGCAACCAGAGACCATCCCTTCTGCAATCCGTTGGCCTCGCATTCGCTGTCGTCCTCATTGGCGAGGGCAACGTTGCCTCACCTGTTGGTAGTCATTGGTGGCCGGGATATTAGGAGAGACAAACAGAGAGAATATTGCCAGGCTTTGAAGGCGTACGGAAAAGATGTTACGGTGCTCGTGTTGGAAGAAGAAGACCACGCTTTCTATGCGCTGACACCGGAGGCTGAGAGCACCGAGTTACTCGTGCAAGAGATCGCATTGTTTATTAAAGCTCGTTCTTAGATGTCGTGGCAGCCTCGTGTGAATGCACAGACGTTGAACATGGCCGACATTCGACTTCCTAGGAAAGCCCCTTCTTGCTTTCCTTCCTTACTAGCCTCTTAAAATTCTATCCTTTCTTTCTTATCTTTTGTTTGTGTGGTTTTTAGACTCGTACGGTATTTTCCAATAGAATTGTGGTTTTCTTTATAGTAATATATATAACTTTTTATTATAGTATTATGTGAGTCCTTTTGTTTTATTGAATTTTTTGGTCTTGGGCTACTTCGTTGAGGTCACTTAAGGAGCAGGTTAGAACATAGTTATATATATTTTAGACATCATTCATATTATGGAGTAATTCCTCCCCCCTCCCCACCACCACAACCCCCCCACCACAAGTTTAGGTTAATTAAATAAGTGGTGAAAGACATGAATTTTGATGTATTTAAATTCTAATATTGTGAGTGGGATTAGCTCTATCCATAAGGATTAGAGTGGTGAATAGCTTGATAACATTAATAAAATAATAATTTAAGAGGTTGATTCTTCATTTATCAAAAAAATAAATTAACAAATGTAATTCATAAAAAGTAATAAGAGTTCTTGATAAGTGTAATAATTATTAAGAAATTAAATGTGAGGAAATAGAGTTTTAACTTTAGAATTGATTATAGAAGAATAATGTTGATGATGTGTATAAATGATTTGTCATGTCTAGAAATTAAATACACATTGTCTTTAAATTTGAATAGGTTTAGAAAACCGTGTGGTTCAATCCCAAGCACCATGGGTTCAATCTTGCTAGTCACAATTTTAAAATCTATTGAATGGATTTGAATTTGAAAACACCAACTATTAAATCTTGTTTGCCTTGCTCTCAGATGTTTTATGGACAACATTGGGGGAATTGATAGATTGTTATGGTCAAGTTATCCTAGGTCAAACCCTTAGATGTGTTGGCTTTATGATTTGAAGATAGCATTCACCAAAACATAATCAACCTATATATAGATTAGATTCTCTATCCATTAGAAAATCAAAGTGTACTCTAATAATTTGACCTTATGATTGCTAGCTTCTCTTGATTTCAAAATACTCCTACCATATAAATTAATGACACATTCAATACCCTTAAATATTGTTGCCATTTTTATGCCCACCTTATGGCCTATCAATTATGACCGATCTGAGAGATCTTACCTAGGCCATATTGTATGTTTGTAGGCTTCTAGTTATGGCCTTCCTTCCCCTTGCCTTAGTCATTTGCCCAAGTTCAAGCATCTCAAAATTGACCAAGTGTTAGGAACTTATGAGCTTTCCATGTTGTGAGGAAGCCAAATGGGTACCCATATCTCAAATTTGGTGAAATTTGGATGAAAAATGAGTAGGTTATGGTCTTGTGGGTTTTCAACCTATTATTGGATCCTTGAGGAGAAATGCATCCAAACCGAATCTTTGCGATATTCCATTTTTTTTCGGTTGCGAGCTTTCAAGCTGTTGTGGAACCTTTGCATATTTTTTTATATGAACCTAAACTATACTTTGGTTCGATACTTTGCTAGGTCAAATGGTTCTTCCCACACTACAGGAAAAGTGACAATATCTAGATGCTATGAGTTTTCCTAGGTGAATTGGATATGAATGATAGTTGCATATGCACCCCACTTTCCCATAGGGACCCATCCAAAGTCAAAATTGGCTAAGTGTAACTTTGTAGGAAGATGGAGTTGATATTCTCGCATAGGCTTGATGAAGGTGTAAATCTTGCAAGTTTAAGTTTACGGAAGCTTCATACGCATCGAGTTTTGTGAAAATTTTCAAGTGAACCAACTTAAAGATAAGGTGTAGTTCATATGTAAGTTCCTAACCTGCAAGGTCCTATTGTCGATGAATTTTCTATATTTGGCCCAATCAAGCTAAAATTGTTAAGTCTAATGATGTGGGTGGATGGGGGTGAACTTCCCGCACATCCCGTTGCTAATGAATATTCCACCCAAGCTATAATTGACCAGTTTTCTGCATTTGTAGGGATTTGATGGCCATCTACATTTGTGGGGATTTCAACTTGATATCTTTCAAAGGTGTAGATGCCAATGATTTTTGCGTAAATACATATGGAGGCCAAATTTCCACTTGATCCCAATCAAGTCTCTTTTGCAAACTTTCCCATATGAACTTCCCTATTTCAAATGACCTCATCTAATTCAGTTGGATCCTTCTGCATGTCTACTTCCACTTCATCTATCTACCTACCCATCTCATGCTGATGTCATCCACCCTTGATGATGCATGACATCATCTCACCCAAAGTTTTCCTCCCCATCATGGCATCATCATACTCTTTTTCCATGTCATCTATCTCTTTTGCTAGGTTCCTTTCTGTGTGGAATTTCCTTATTCTACTGGATTTTATTTGGATCACCTTCAAATCTTTGTGTTTCCCTTTGCACCTATTTTCCCTACAATTCACTTCCCTTTGGAGCCTTCCTAACCATGTGAATGTTATCTACATCCTTTGTGAATCACTACATTTCCTAATACTCCTCAAATCTCCACATTTTCTTTTGGTTCTTGTTCTCTAGGCCTAAGTTTGATTTGTTCTCACCATCCAAATGTATTCCTATGTTGCTCAAGGTTTTAAAACATATTTAGATGGGTGTCATATTTTCACAATTGATTGAGATGGCGTGTTTACAACTCAAAAAACACCATCAATGCTACACCCACTACTACAACTACCCAATCCAATTTATCAGGGCTCCAGAGGTGATCTCTTATGCATTTCCATATATTCTAGTAGGGAAATCAGTGTGCATGCAACCTTTATGAATTACAGACCTTTTTTCTGGAAAAGAGCCATCTCTAATTGTATTTTGTAGAGGATTTCGCATTTGATCTATCAAACCATCAATTCTTATATATCCTCATGTTGTTAGTGATGTCCTCTCTATATATGTAGATCAGATTATGTTGTCATATGTTTTTTCATCATCATTCTCTACAACTGGTTAAGGTTAGGGTTTGTAACATTAGTTATGTTATGCTTCAATATAAAAGAAAAAAAATTAGTCTTTGTAGCTATTATATTTGTTCTCTACAAAGACTTGTATATTTCATGCTTCTCTGCTATTGTAATAGGATTGTGTCTTTGAATGAATAAAATTTTTGTTTTTACCTTTGTTCGCTTGTTACACTGTGTAACTATTTTACATTCGTGTATAAATGAATGGTTTTCCATTTCTGATTTTTATATGTTGTTTTAAAAATTTTCACATAATTGACTATGGATATTTTATTCCCTCTTAGCAATTTTCAAATTCTAACTTCCATATGTGTCTTAAGAAATGATATAAAAAAACACTGTATAACCCTTTTGGAAATCTAGTTGATTCATAATGTAAAATAAGTAGGAAGAACCACTCTAATCTTGGTGTATCACCATCCCTTTGTTTTTGTATTCCTCTTTCTCCCTCTTTTCCTCTATAGGTTGTTTGTAGGACTAGTTTAGAAATTATTCAATATTGGGTCAGACCAACACTACAACACCTAGGTTATAAAGGAAGTCAACCTTCTTCGGAGGTCTAATCTCAACAAAAAATTTCCCACACTTGAGATTATTCCCATTGTGTCATTGGAATGCTAAACCCAGTTCACCAGGGTGCAATTTCATGTGACAATTTTTTTTTGGAATTCTTGGTGAGACCAATTTTGTGAGCTTTACATCACCCACTAAAGGATTTTGGTGTGTTCTTCAGTAGATCTTGCCTCTTAGGGCAGTTCGTGACCCTATAATAAAATCTACCGGTTTAAGTAGTATAAGTCTTCCCACCAGTTGTGACAATAATTTTTGCACACTTGGTGGGACCATTTTAACGATATCTACTTCATTCTGTTGAGAATGTGGTGCTTATCTAAAAATATTTAGCCTTAAAGAGGCATTCTACAACTACCTAGTGTAGTGTAGAAAAATGTACTCATTTACATTTTCACACTATGTTGAGGTCCATTAATTAATTGGACTTAATTAAGCTTCTAATTGCCTAGATTATGCATTCCTAAGCCTTATTATTCCCATTTTTCGAAAGGTAAACCAACATTAAACAAATGCTAACATTATTTTAAACACCTTCCAAATTGTGTGTCCTAGATTTAGGTCTCGGGACCCATTTGCCCAATGGTGAATGGGTCCTCCTTAAGTTCTAGGTCCTAATTTTTAATATGTTTTTGGAATTATTTTAATGATTCAAATTCAAATTTCAAATGTCAACTTATGGAATCTATTTTTTGGGAAATTAGATAAACACCTATAAATGTATAGTTATTTTATCAATTCAACATTAACACACCATATGCAAGCATTCTTATAGAAAATATTATTGTCAAGAGCATTGAAGAGTAGATTTATCAGTCATCTACAACAACATTCAAGATCATATCATCATGTCAAGGTTAGGTGTGTTCATATTATGCTTTGGAGCTAACATTGTGATGTAGTTTTTAAGAATTCAAGCATTAAATCAAGCTATTATTCAAGCCAATTCATGCAAGATTCAATCCTTAGAGAGATGTGTTGGACTTTAGTCCTCTAAGGGCAGCCATTAAGGTTTTGGTGAGTTGTGACATAGACTTGTTCATTCATCAATCCTTATCATTTTTCATTATCTTTCATTATTAAGGTTTAATTACCAAAACAGGGTTTGACCAAGGCAAACCCCTATTCACCAAAAACAAAAAACTTTTCCCTCTCTTTAATTTTGCAAATTAGCATGTGAAGAAGGATTGAAGATTGGATCAAAACTGCAATTTTACAAAGTTTTCAAAGTTTTCATCAAATTTATCAAGCCATGGAAACTCATTTGCAGGATTTATTTCTGAATTTTTGATAGTGGAATCTAGAGGAATCGAGAGTGTAGATCTGGGATTAGAAGATTGTGAAATCAGATTTTGGAACCCTGCTCAGAGACGCATTCACCCTAGGGAACATTTTTCTCAGTAAGACAATCAACAACCACTTTTGGTGATAGTCGCATAGTATTTTACCCTTCTTAGATATGCCTATAGCTTGTTGTTTTTGTTTACATTATGATTTTAATCTACATTTCAAGTTTTACATTACAGAATTGAGTTCATTAAGCATTTTATTTTTATCTCCCAAAAGTGCATTTCAGTCATATTTTTCATTTTCTAGCATAAGGGAAACAACAGATCCCCTAATTAGGTTGACTCACCTAAAGATTGCAAGTCAATCCTACCTTTAGAAGATCTCTTTTCCTAATGAAATTAGAAGAAATATAGGTGCATCACACCCCCTAACAATGACATTTTTCTTCGTTTCATCTTGATAAACCTATATTTTTCTTTATTTCATTATGGTGAACCCAACATTCTTGCACTATAAGATTTCTGATTTGGAGATCCTTCAAACCCTAGATCTAGGATTTTTCATTAGTTTGTATTTCACCTCATTTAGGGTTTTCAAAATTTCATTAGTTTGCATTTCATTTAGGGTTTTAAAGTTGTATTTCGCATTGTTTAAAACTTCAAAAATTCAAAAAATGGCATGCATATTGCATTCATTTTACATTATAGTCTGCATATTAGTGCTTTACATTCATTTAAATCATAAATTTCAAACAAAATTGCATCTAGAAATTTTTCATTTCACTTGTTGTTTATCATCAAATTGCATTTGCATTTCATCATAAATTTCTAGAAATCTGTAATTGAAATTGTTTGTTTAAAACCTCAATCAAAGACCTTAAATATCAACTTGGAAACTTATAATTTAAAATTTCAACCCCTATGCATGGACCCATTCACCCTAGGGAAAATTTGTCCTTATACAGGTCATTTTTTTAAAAAATGGGTATTAATTTGTCTCTATCTGCTTTGCATATTGTTGTTTTCATATCTCAATTTTAGTTTCTGGAGTTACATTTTTCTGAAATTGTTTGCATTCAAGTTAATTGGTCAAAACAAGTGCATAATTCAAACATAAAATTTGCATTCAAAAGACAATAATAACATGAGTATGTTCAACTTCGTTGGCGTTCAACCTTGTAAAGGCCAAACCAACTTGTCTATGAACATTGCTTTCTCACAAAATGACATAATCAAACATGCACTCGATGGTCCTCTTTACATAGCTAGAAGAATCAATGACAAACCTACTAGGTTAGAAGACTTGTCAGCAGCTTGCAACAAGGATTAAGTGAAGATTTAACACATTGTAAAAATCGCTCTCTGGGAGAAAAAGCGCCCATGGAGGCCAGGGGCGCCCATGTTTTTCACCTAGCAAATGATGTTTTTAGGAAAAGTGCTCTCCAAGAGATCATGTTCAGAATTGATCTAGCTTCATAGTAAGCCTATCAGCTAGCTTTGAAGTTTTGTCATTGGTCGGAGAGTACGAGATGAAGTAAGCTCCAAATCACCTTCAAAATGATGAAAATGCATAAAATTTGACTAAGTTTGAAGAAAAAAGCACCCCTAGAGGCAAAGGGCGCCCTGAATTTTGAAGCCTCAAAAGTCAGAATTAGGGTTTGCAACCTCAAGGAGTTTCTTATCAATTTTGATCATTCTCTTCAATGAAACTGTTAGCCAGTCTTTTGGATACATTAGTCAATCAGAATCAATGATCAAACATAGCCTCCGGTGATGTTTGCAAATGAAATTTTCAGGAAAATCTCCAAGTCTGGAGTAGAGGGCACCTAAAGTCAAAGTTTGACATTTTGAACTCAAGTGAGTGGGTTGCCCCATAAAGGTGGATTTTTTGAACTCAACTTAAAATAATATTAAAACTCCAGTTTTGCTTCCAAGTCGACTTCAACAAGACTTAAGTTTGCATGCGTGTGAGGACAATGGAAATGTATGAAGGTAGCGCCCATTTTAGGGCTAGTTATCATTCAGTTAACTGAAATGGAGGTCCAATAGAATTTAGCATCCATTTTAGGGATTTTCATGCATATGTAACACCTTAACTCATAAATTTTATTTCTTAAGGTATTTGGGCATCCATTATTCTCATCACAGGTGGAAGCAAACACATATTTTCTCGAGCAAGCAAAAAATATGAATGTGCTATGGGTGATATCTTTTATTTTTCTTCGTAGTGCCAAGTCCAGATTGTTCAGAGGAAATATTTTCCAGACTTCATTGTTTGAGTGCATGTAGACTTCATCAAATCGAATTCAAGGCATAGGTGTCTTTTTCAAAGGCAGAATAATAACTTCTATTTTCTATCTCTAAAATTATTCTATCCTTGTCTTAGGTTTTCTCTCGCATGTCAAAGTAAATGGCATAATTTTTAAAATATGGTCATTTGGATTCATTCAGCATAGCATCAACAACAAAACCCATGTTCTAGAATTTTTTTCAAGAAAATTGCCCCGTTGCTTCTATTTTTGAAGTGTTGTGCTTTTTTTGAAGATTATTTTGCATGCAGGCCTTAAACACATTTTTTTGAAAAATGGAGGACCTAGGTCTTCTCAGCTCATCAACACCTACAATACCCATGTGCCATTTTTTCTCACGGAAAATTTTCATGAGAACTCCCTACGACCATTATAGCTCTCAACTGAAAAGCCTTTGCATGCCTTAGTAAAACTCATTTTTTTGAGTTTCTGACAAAATGGGTTGGCTTATAATTTAATTCTCTACAAAACTCACGTTTTAGAAAATTTCCTAAAACTTTACCCTCGACTAGCTATTTTTAGCCTCATCTAGAGCCATTTTTAGCTTTTTTTGAAGTTCGCCCAAACATATCAGACTTTACAGTCAAAAGTCCAGATTTAAAAAATGCAATTCAACCCAATAGAATAAAAGGAAAAATCAGTCTTGGTTCACGAATTTTTGAAAACCTCTGACACATACTTGGGTCACATTTATCTAGTGGTCAAATTGAGCACGTTGGAAGGCACTGATAGCTCGACAGTCAAGAATCTTGAGCGTTTTGAATTGCTAGCAGCGGCAAGTATTCCCATAATGGTGGTTGATCTTGAGTTCATCATTTGCATGCATAAAGCATTACAACTCATCCACAATACAAATCTGATTAGCAGATGGGTGAGTCATTTGCAGTCTGAAGCCAAGAGATGTCAAGAAGTGTTTTTTCATTCCATCTCATTTAGATAATTTCCTCGTATCCATAGAGGAATGTGACAAGATATGGAAGGGAGACAAGGAAAGATCTCAAAGAAATTTTTCTCATAGGTGGTTAAAAGAACAGAAAACCAACATGCCAAAGAAGGTTGGGCATGGAGAGTTCAAGGATGAGATTGTTATCCTGATTACTTTGCTCAACCAGGTTACAAGTCAAGAGGAAGCTCATTTTTTTTGACCATGGATGTTCTATGTCATCAAATAGATTATCCATAATAAGGAACAATTTTACTGGGCTATGTTGATCAATGAGTGTCTTCACCAACAAATCACGGGATTCCTTAAAATCCACGAGTTTCACATGGTTTCTTATTTGGTCTACTTAATTGCATTCCAAGGCAATTTTAGAACTTTGAAGACCAATGGAAGTCTTATCATTCAACATGTACACGAATACTTCCCACAATTGGAGTTCTCAAAGGTTGAACACGATTTCAAGCAGGTGAATGATCACTTCCTAATGAAGACAGTTAGAGACCTAGATAATGAGATGCACATTAGAATTTCACGAGAGGCAAAATCAACAATGAAGAGTTGGGCAGATTGGTTTATCCAATTTTCCTCTTTCACATATATTCGAGTGTATGGTTACACCAGAGAACCTCTTATGGTACTAAGGTATCCTTCAGACAAGGTCCTATTCATGGAGTTCCTAAGACAGGCTCACGAGGTTCATACTTTTCTTCACAATCAGCACAAGCAAGCATTCACCTTTCCTTTTGGACTAGGCATATACAAGTGAAAGACAATAGTCGATTGCAAGCAGATGACCAACGATTTTTCAAAACTCCATCTCAAGTACCTCATCAAGAAGAACTCATATGATCATTTGGGTCATTATGTAGCTTGGTTGGAGTGAAGTAATTCACACAAGCCAGCACTTGAGGACTTTTGGGTTGATTGTGAAGATGAATTTGAAGTACACCGACGTCACTACTACACACTTACTCTTCCTCAGCTTGATGATTTCCTATCATAAGACATTGAGGATTTTTCAAATGATGATAGAGAGGTGTTACTTATCACATTTGTCAAGGACCAAGTTTCTCACCAACCACTTTGACAACTGAATTGGTATGTCAGAGAGATTACTTCAGTTGAAGACCTATCGAAAGGAGTTATCAAAACGAGCATGTACTTCTTGGACAACAAGAGGAGTTGAAAGGTAGTTTTAGTTACAAATTTTCTAGAGATGTTTTCTTCACTACCTTCTACATCAAGGTCAAAACCCCGAGTTAAGGTTATCATGAAACCTTTTGAAGGTGTTAGGGTTAGTGGAAAAATGAAGGGAAGGAGCATAAATCAATCAAATAAGGCATCAGAATTTCCAATAGAGCCAATGGTGCAAGCTAAAGTCAATTATTCATCTCTTGTTCCACCATCTTCTCCATAGTCATCTCCCATTGATATTGACTCAAAACCAAAATCGTCAATTCATGAAACTTCAGTACCAGTTGATCCACTAGTGGTTGACACAAGAGTAGAAGTTTCTCCTCGAGAGGTTGACATTGATCATTCATGTTGGCTTGAGATAAATTTGGTTAGAAGGAGGCGAAATCCTTCATATCAACTTGATCTCTCTGAGTTTGGCAGTCCCTATCAGGATAATTCAAACAAGAAGATTAAGAAGTAGGTGCATATAGAGAAGACTCCTAAAGCATAGATCATTGTTGAAGTTTCTACACCTCCAGAGGGTAAGAGTTTGGATGAAGTTTAAGTTGGTTATTTCACCTTTGTCAAATCAAATCTTGGCAGGAGCACTCAACATGTGGACGCAAGCCTTTTGAAGTTTGTTTCAAGTAATCTTGAAGAGCATGTCATGAAGGATGGAGAAGACAAAGCAACCCTCAAGGCTAAGAACAAATAGCTCTGATTGTACATCTCAGATATTCTTCATGAAACCTCAAGCAAGATGGCTATGCTCCCACAGCTTCAAGCGACACCTGCATATCAATAGAAACTTGGTCAGTTAGTCAATCATGGAAATCTCTTGGAGAACTGGATCAAGGATTTAATTATTGTATGTTGATACCTTCTCATAGTGTTGTATTAGTTGAGGTATGATGTGCATGATCTTCGTCAGGGAATCCAACAACTTGAGTTGACTATGGTAGAAGGCAAACCAAAGAATTTGATTATCATCTCTCAGTTGGTAGTTGCATACGATGTTGTTGTAGCAGAGGAAGATAAAAGAAATATTTTTTCTTGGAGAGGACAACATGTTGCACAAGCGGTTGTCGTTACACCAAAAGATTGACCTATTAATGCCTGATATAAATGCTAGATTTATACAAGACCAAGATCCATAGGAGGTAGTTAAACTATGTCACAAAGTCCAAGCACCGCACTGGACTACACCTACCACTAGAAGAGGAGACCAAGGATCACACCTTGCAACAATCCCCCCAATGCAAGTGCGAGGTTCGAACCTGTGACCTTGGCTCTGATACCAATTTTTGCACAGACGATTGTCGTTACACCAAAATATCAACCTGTTAATGCCCAATACAACCGTTGGATTTGTACAAGATCAAGATTCACATGAGGTGGTTAAACCATGTCACAAAGCCCAAGCATCGCACTGGAAAATGCCTACCACAAGAAGAGGAGACCAAGGATCATACCTTTCAACACAACACCTCTTCAAAGAGGAAACATATGAGAGAATCTCTACAAAGTTGGTTGTGATCAAGGAAGATGTTGTTGCTTCCATCCAACTTGTGAACGGATTTTTCACTCAAATCCCATGTCGTTATCTTCATGAGGATGGCACCTATGTTGAGCTTGAGGTTGTACGAACTGAGTTCCAAAATTTAGTTCATTATTTTCTTGATGGTGATCCTATGGCG
Source organism: Sequoiadendron giganteum (assembly GCA_007115665.2). Taxonomy (NCBI): domain Eukaryota; kingdom Viridiplantae; phylum Streptophyta; class Pinopsida; order Cupressales; family Cupressaceae; genus Sequoiadendron; species Sequoiadendron giganteum. Next base: position 74,688,450 of record CM021102.1, read on the forward strand.
TCCAAGTTGAATCACTTCTCAATGATGTCAACGAAGTTCGACAAGCTAGCTGAAGAGATTAAGGAGCGTCAGAAGATGAGCAAGGATGCAAAGAAGGAGTTGAGTAGAAATTTTATCATGGTGGATAGTATCAGAGTGCTATAAGATGAGACAGTTACTGGATTCATGGAGGAGATGGGTATGTGCACGATCATCATGGAAAAAACAGGCCCTTAGGTTGCAATAAAAATTCAAAAAATCAGAGTTAGACAACTTGACATAAAAATTTGACTAAGTTATCTATATTAATTCAAAAATATGTAAGAATAGAATTTGTACAAAATTGAAAGTAGTTTCTAAACTACTAGGTTTATTTAAAAGAAATAAAAAATCTATTTGGTGAAAATTTGAAATTTCAATGCAATAGTACTTAAATTTTTGGGAAAAATAAGAAGTAGGTGTCTGTCTGACCACCCTAACCACAATAAAATGATAATATTTTTTTACAAAATTTTAGATATAAGTAGAGGATTCATGTCCAGATGAGATGCATATTTTTTTGTAATTTTTTTCCAAGTAAATAATTAATTATGATTTTATTATGATGCCTTTTTAAAAATATAAAAACTTGTATATCTGACCACCTTAACTTGGTCAAAACTTCATGAAATTCAATATATATTTTTGAATCCTATAGTATGCGAAGCATAGAATGTGACACATGTTTTAGATTCAAAAAATGTGATACCATTTGAAAGATATAGATTTTTTTCAATCAACCTATCAATCAAGACTTAAGTCATAATTCAAATAAAAAATGAATAATAATAATTTATTAAATTAAAATTAAAGCATAATTTATATTGGTGGAAATTTGAGGATCTCCTTTAAAAACCCTTTTCATTTCATCAAATTTGGGTAAAACAAAAGTTGTCAGCCCATGGGCCATCATATCACTTACATATCGCCACTTTTTGGCCCATCATGATCCTGCACATACCCAGATGATATCCCATGATGGCTTGGAGTAGACAGCCAATTGGATCTTACAACTTTAAGATATTCATTAGACACAATAGTTAACTTGATGCTTCTTTCCAAGTTAAACTCGTTGTTGCACATATCATTGCATGTCTATCTTGAGGATATCTTTCATGGAGGTTGTACTTTCAGTTAGGATCTAGTTAAGTGATGTTAATTATCAATTGAATTTCATTTCAATAAGGACTTGCATATTGAAGACATCCATTTATTTTGTATAGTTCAATTAACTGATGTTGTTTTCCAGTTAACTACTAGGTTGCATGCAGTTAGACATAGAGAATAAAATTTTGCATGCTGGAAAGACTGAGTGTAAACTCAAGGATATTTTAGGGTTCCCTACTCCTTGAAGTTCTATAAATAAGAGCGCCCTTACTCATTTGTACTTTAACTTTTGTTGCAATAATAAATTGATGAGATGCCTTGTCATGCAATATTGTTATTCTGTACCTATTCACTTTTGTTAATATAAAGCTAGCTGATTGTTTATTTGTATGATATGTCCATACAATTTGTTGTCCTAGGTTATATTTGTGTCTAATAAGCTTGTTTCATATCTACACCTCGGATAGGAGTCCCTCTTCCTTGGGTATTCAGAAATAAAGTTTATCATTTGATGTTATTAATAATCTTTGTTTCATATCTACACCTCGGATAGCAATCCCTCCTCCTTGGTAATTTAGATATAGAGATTATTGTCTAAGTGTTGTTTCCAGTAAGTTACTTTTTGTGAACCCCTAAACCTGCAAATGCACAAAAGAAACAAACATGGTTAGATGTTAGATCAAATGCATGTACACAAGCATGAGAGATTCCCCATGAAATCCACCTATTTAAACTATAATTAGGAACAAAGATGAAGAACACAACACAAGAAATAAAATTAAATCCTAATCAAAGCTAATAGAATGATGATCCTATGGGGGAATTGGTGCCAGTGAAATGTTGCAATTGGCCCTTTCCCAATTCCACTATAGGATTCAACCCCAATTTTCGACGGCCTTTCATCAAAATCTCGACGATACATTGTCGGCCGACTGACGATTAACAGAAGTCAGCGCCGTCGCTCAAATTTCGTCTACATCTCGACGGGCTGTAAAATGTCGACCTCACGACACACGCTCATCGGAATCGCGACGCCAACTTCGTCGATCGCGTGATGAATAGTGCCTGGATGACAGGAGGCATACCTTCGCCAAACCATCGGATTAACAATGTAAGACCGTCGCCATTATGACACAAATTCGACGTATTGGCAATATCGTTGAGAGATCAATATTGTTATAGCAATCAAAATTTCCTGAGGAGATATTTCGAGAGGATTGGATTTTTGTCTCAGTGATAACTTTTCATTGTCGAGATACACATCTTGTCTCATCGATGAAGCACGAGGGAAGCATATCGGCAAGACATATATCATTGGAGTAAGTTTTGAATGTCTACCCGAGCAGCTATATGACGCCGATAATCTTACTTCGGCATGAGTCTTGGTGACATAATTTAGATTGAAATAGCGACAGAAGTTCATCGAACGAGCGACGAAATATGCAAGTCATTACGGTGAAACTTCGTCGAATACATTGCAAATTCGTCGGACGCTTTTTGAGGTTCGTCGTAAAATCGACGATAAAGTGAACTTTTAAAAAAAAAACCTATTCATTGAAATGTAGGCATATCGGTGAAAGATGAAGACTATTACAATGATCAAAATTGCTTGAGAAGATATATCGGGAGGACTGGTTTTTTGTCTCAGCGATAACTTTTCATCGGTGAGATACACATATTATCTCATCGAGGGAAGCATATCGGCAAGACATATATCATCGGAGTAAGTTCGGAAGGTCTACCCGAGCAACTATATGACGCCAATAAGACTACATCGGCATGAGTCTTGGTGACATAGTTTAGATTGAAATAGCGACAGAAGTTCGTCGAAGGAGCGACGAAATAGGCAAGTCATTACGGTGAAACTTCGTCGGACGTTTTTGCGATTCATCGCAAATTCGACGAGAAAGTGCATTTTTTTAAAAAAACCTATTCATTGAAAGATCAAGACTATTATAGTGATATGAGGCCTGTTTGTAGCAGCAATAATGATAACTATTTTCTTGGCTGTCATACAAGCCATCTCCATCAACAGAGCTTTGAAACCAAATCCACACACAACACAATGTTCATAGTGAAAAGTTAGCAGTATATTTCATCTTTGCATATTGGTTTGATGCTTCAAACGATGCATTTATTAAATTGAAAAGTGCATTACTTACCTTTTTGAGCTTCTCTTTGTTTTGAGAGTAGTTTAATAATCTCTACTTAACAAGGCCAACCACGTGAAGGTGGAAGCTCATTTGGCCCTTCCCCCCCCATTCAACCTCACATCACTCTCAATTCCCCATACCCGATCATATAACATTAATCATTCATTCATCCATTAATAACATATAACATTCATTCATTAACATATAACATTTTTTCATTAACATATTTCATTTTTTCAGTTTTTACATATTATCAAAAATATGGCTGTCATAATATGATTACAATCACTTTTTTTTTGTTTCTTTTTTGCAACTAAAAAAAGCTGAAGTGGAGTATCATTTTCAAAATCATCTATCCCCCCTTGAGTTGTTCTAAGCTCTACTCATGGTCTTAATGTACGCCTAGTTGTGTACTCACAACCACGTGGATGCGGCTGCAAGGGGGGGTCTGCTGCAATAACAAAGAAATGTTAAATTGATATGTTTTATATTTATTGTTACATGTATTTCATTAATTAAAAGAACATCAGAGTGGTGCTCTTTACCTGATTGGGCCACATCATGTTCCTGATATTGTCTTATAGCCTCATGCTCAACATGTTGAACACCCTCTAAATCCTTATCTGGAGTTGAAACACGAAAGATTACATTAATTAATACACCAATTGCAATTAAAAATGTTTAAAAGAACATTAGAGTGGTCCTGCTTACCTGATGGAGCCACATCATGTTCCTAATCTTGTCTAGCCTGATCATGCTCAACATGTTGATCATGCTCTACATGCTCTAAAGTTGAAACAGGAAAGGTTACATTCATTAATACACTAAATGCAATTAAAGATGTTTAATTGTATTAATCCATACTGCATTTTGTATAGCACATGAATACATCTAGTACCGGGATGCACACCATGGCCTTCATTGGCAGGTTGTGCTCCACCCTCACCAGGCTGCATTCCAATGTCATGTGCAGGATTATCATTGCTTATCTTTGTAAAACAAATAGGCACATTATTATGGTGGAAATTAATATTGAACAGATTGCACAAGTATTCAACTTGAAATAAACTTTATTGAGTTTATTTACCTATGTGTTGGATGCAGTAGAAGATTGTGTTTGCCCAGTCGAGACTCTTAGCTGTTCAGTCAGGGCTCCATAGCCTTGGTTGAAGGCAATCTTTAGGTCCTCTTGTGTGGGCACTCTGTTGAAATCAAAGCCCTGCATTTTTGCATGCGATCATGAATTTTGCTTCTATGATGTGATAAAACCAAAATTGTTTGCAATTTATTATTTGGATGCAATATTTCATTTATTGATACTTACAAATCATGCGGCTACTTTCATATAACCACCAGAGCCAAGTTTGTGTTGCCCGTGTTTTCCTAGTCTTGCCTTTGTTGCCTTCGATGTGTCGGGCAGCCTATGAAAAATTTGAAATACGTTAGATTATGTAAAAAGAAAGATTAATCAGCATATAATTAAATTGTTGATAGTATTACATACCTTCCTTGGCTTGGTAGTATCTTTCCTTTCTTCTTTTTAGCCTTCTCCTTTCCATCCGACACCAAGTCCTTCCACTCTTTTTCCAAAATCATGGGGGGACGCTCGTACTTTCTATTCTTCTCTAAATGTGACCTATTGGTCCCTCACATACTTTAGATAGGTACCAACTTTCTAAAGGACCTTGGTTCAGTTGAATGTTTTATCACCGAACAACACAACTAAACGGTTAATGAGCTCATCTTTTAAATCTTGATTTTGGGCATTCCACTGTGTACGTATGGTGGGCCCGAAGAGCTTCAATGAAATATCACTTAGATGTTTATAAAAAACATCATTTCCTGCAATTATAATGTAGGAAAATATTGTCATTTTGTAAATCAATATAATAGGGTGCTATCCCCACTGTTAGCACTTACTTAAAAAATAATAATAATAATTAAAAAATTTTAAAGTACCTGGGACCTTCTCTATCTTTATGGGAAGGAAATCCTCGGTCACCACAAATGTGACCGACAATGTTCCCGTACTAGTAATATGGGAAGATCCAGGAAATGCTACTAAAACATCACCAGTAGTAGTGGCCTCTGCATCCACAAGTACTGACACATGTAGTGGCATGTGTTCACTTCCAGAGGGTGGACTTCCAAATGCCTGCATGGTATGTGTTGCCGACATTTCAGACGACAATATAGGCATAGATGATGGGGTTGGATGATGTGTTGTATGCGCAGGAAGATCAGGATTGACACTTGTACCGTCCCCTACTTCCCGGGAAACACTTGCAGTACCTTGATCACGACCAGCATCATGATCATGAGGACACAAATAATCCTATAAAAACAACACATATTTTAGTTCATGACATAAAAGAGTACAAAATATAAAACCATGAATGAACTTATGTTATAATTAAAGATCTCATGACAGCTTACTTCCAAGTTTTGTGCTCTCTCAGACAATATTTTAACCCTTTCTCTTATCTCATTTTTTTGAGGCACTACGAATACCAACTGAAGGATTTCTTGATTGCATTTTTTTTGGGCCTTCCTCATCATATCCACAGGGTTTGTGGAAAATGCGATGTCATCATCACATAATAGTGACTGCACCTCCATATGGATGCTCTCTTGTACTGCTGGTGCCTTTCGTCGATCAGCCAACTGCAACAAGAATATTAAAAACATTATCAAAATTAACCCAATAAACTCATGAAAAAAACATAATAATAAAACATTTTGCTCGTATCTAATTTGTACAATTACAATGACGTAAACATGTCAGATAGAAGCACCTGAAGATGGATCATGATTTGTGCTCTAGGCCAGAGCCTTCCTCATATGATCAATGTCCCGCTGTGACAAAAATTAAATATAAAAAATATTACCGAAATGAAACCAATAGACTTACAAAAAAAAACATAATAATAAAATGGTATATTGGAGTCATTAATTGGAGGTTGGGTAAAATGGTATATATATGGTACATACCACCCCCATAGTAATTGTGTTTGTATCTAAGCAATTCAAATTATAATCGATTAGCAACCCTTCCCCTGCAGTTATTGATTTTATCGCACATACGAATACACGGTTTCCCTCTCGCACCTCAAATATACAATTGGGTTGCTTATTTGTTGACCAAGGTCGTGTACTATTTATAAACCTTGCAATATTCCCTGATGCTTTTGGCCTCCTATCAATGTACCTAGCCACTCCTTTATTTTGATCCTTATCTTTTAGTTGTATATAATTTGCTGATAGTGCATACCTACGCATACTTCGTGTATATCGAACCAACTACATCCAATCTTTGTAACTGTAACAAGGTCCAACATACACCATCAACTTAGTAACTTTGTCATAGCAGACTTTTATTCTGTCCATGCAAAATAGGCCCAAACCATGTAATGACGATGGTGCTATGTGATATATCCTCTCGTTGACACAAAGATCAGTGTTTATTGGAGGAAGTTCCTTGGGTACCCATTGTTTCCATAGATGTTTGTACCTCAAGGGCACCTCGATGTCGCCTATGCTCTCATCATCATAAGAACATGACACACCTTCATTAAGAAAAAATTCCATGCGTTTACGGAATTTTCTTCTAATCTTTTGACCTCTAGTTGATCTCCCTCTTTTAGACCTACTACATGTCTCGCTTTCCTCTTCTCTTCCTGAATTTCCCTCGCTTGAGGAAGACAAATCTGACAAATACCTATTTTGTGGTGCCTGCACTCATAAGGATGTTGGATGAATTTCTTTCATGGTGATGTGATCCGAAGGTGACATTATGATTAATTTATCATTTCATCGCTAGAAATTGGCAGGTTATAAGGTAATCAAGTCTTGATAGATTGCAAGTTATTGTTACTACCATCCAAATATGTCCATCACAAATCAAATCTACTTAACGTCTTTGTGCAGCGTCTTTGCAAGCATAAAGTAACTTCAAATGATAGTTTGGAGTTAGTTCTTTCTTCTTTCAGCAAGTATTGTAGCTCATTTTTGGAGCTTTCAAGAAAAAGATAGCATTGTAACTCATTTTCACAGACTTGTACTCAACTGTATTTTTACCTTTCAATCAATAAAAGCAAGCTATTTTTCCTTCTCAATACTGGATAGTGTGTGATAACATGAAATTATTGATATTTCCTTGTGATGATAACGTTTATCCTTGGTTCTAGTCTAGTTTCTCATAGCCTTTATACAAAAGTGCATGTTTGTGCAGGTCATAGTTTGTGTTCTACCAGTTCTATGTAGGATTCAATTGTGAATTCAAACATTCGAGCCTCTAGGAAGGTCATTTGTTGTTCCACTTGAGTTTTGCCATAAAATTCAAAGCCTATCTATGAAATACTTATGCAAAACATGTCAAAACTGAGTTATGTATATTGCAGTGAGTTTTATTGATCACATTGTGTGTCAAAACAACATTACAAATCCTTAATATTTGGTGCATCATGCTAGGAGTTAGTTTTATTTCATGTTTCCTCCTTACCCTTTTCCCAACAATTAGCTTTAGGTGACTACCATAAGAGCCAACTTATTGTGGAGGTTCTTTTCTGTTCTAGGTAACCCACAACCTAGAAAATTCCCATGTTTCACCAATATGTTAAGTTCTGCAACTTAGGAGGGGTACAATATTGAGAAATAACAATTATTGGCATGCTTGGTGGGACCAGTATGATGAACTTCTCATCAAAATACTGATAGATTTGGTGTTTTACTCAGTATTATTAGCCTTTGGAGGCAATATAAACAACACCATGCATGGTGACTCTAATTACATATCAGTTGGTTTTAGTAGTCCAAATGCATGCAACCAAGAAGAGGAAAGTGTTGTAGAATCTAAGCCAATTAAAATTCCAAGTTTTAAAAGTTTTTCTTCAAACCAATAGTTGATTCGTAACCAAGAGAAGCCCTTTCAAATCCCATTACCAGTTGAATCTAACATGGACAACTATGATGAAATTGTTAAGTTGGAAGAGCATGTGTTAACAATCCCAAGCTTCAAGAAAATCACTTCTTCTCTTCCTCAAGAGTTACCAAAGCCTCCTATACTAGCCAATCCTCTATCAACACTCCCTAAAGCTTTTGAGGAGTTGCTCGATCATTTCAAATAGGAGGAGGTCGAGCTAGTAGCGAAACAAGAGTTTTTGTTTTCAATTCAAGACTCAAAACTAATTAAGGATCTTCCTCAAGTGGAAAGAACTTGTGAGGTCAGTTATGAGGAGGCAAAAGAGATATCTATTGTTTATAAGCCTATGAATGGTGTGAATAATGAAAAATCTAAACTTTTTCAAGTAGAAGTCGAGGGTGATTAGTTGGAAATCAAGGTACAAGGAAACTGGATGGGTTAGAAGGAAGAGTTGATCTTACCATTTGATGAGTTGTCTTGTTTTGTTGTGCAAGATGAAGATTCGAAGCAACAAGAAGATATCAAACAATTCGATGAGTTGCTAGTTAAAGAGGAAAAATCAAACATGGATCAAGAGGAAGAATATGGTCTTGATGAGGAGTCTATTCTCTCAAGTCAAGAAACTTATCATGAAGTTGATTTGCAAGATCTTAGCTATTTGGAGGAACTTCCTTTTTGCTGTACAAAAGAGCTTAAGGTTGGTATAACAAATGAAAGTTTGTTGGAAGAGGCTACTACATTTTTTGAACATTTACCTTTGCTCATTGAAGAAGAAAATCCTAATTTGGAGTGTACTAATGAGGATTTTGAGCTTGGACTAGCTGTTCCTAAGAGCCTTCGAAGAGTTGATAGCTTTGATGAGTTATTAGCTATCTTAATGGAAGAGGATGGTCCATTGACCATGGATGAGGAATCAACATGAAAATTTATCATGTAAGGTGAAGGTAATGATGTTATTTCTAATCATTCAAATTGTCTTCTCTCTTGTCTAAACTTAGCCATGAAACAGGACAACCATAAAAAAGGTAGAAAGGTTTGAAGAATGCAGTCATGATAATATTATATCAACCTTATTGGGTTCTTTGAAAGAAGAAGAAAACCATGAAGTTCCAAATCAATTTCTTGTACCACAAGAGCACCATAAGAGTAAGATGAAGAATATGATCACAACAAAAGAGGAAAAAGGAAAAACCAATCTAAAGCTTTCAAGGGGATGTCCTATTAGGCATCTAACTAGGATGGAAACTAGCAATGCATCACAAGTCATTATTGCACCCAAGCATGAGGACTCTATCCTACTCTCCTATGTGTTTTAAGATAACATGAATGGTAAGTGGATTTGTGGATTTTTTTTCTCCATTTATGAGGCATTGCAATAGTTGGTTAAACATCTATCATTTATTCATTTCCTCTTTGATGCTCACAAACATATGGAGCATTACAAGTTGCAAAGAAAGGGTAGCTACTTTCATGAACCAGTTAATGGTTTTATTTAGGTATTCCTTTCCTCAATTAGTCTAGGTTAGGATAGTTTTTGTTTTAAGTGAATAAGTTTTGTTTGCACAGTTAGTTTGTTTTGAGTCATTTGGTAGGTTGAATAAGGTTGGTAGGTGTAATGTGGTGGAGCTTTTATTTTCCTTCCCTTTGGGGTGGTTTTATCTTCATTATTTTTCTACTGGTTTGGTATTTGGGGGTTTTTTCTTTCTGGCCGTTGACTTGCTATCAGCAGTACTCAGTCACTTAAGTCGTGTTTTATCCCTTTTGGCCATCACTTCACCGACCCCTTTTACCTATCCTTTCGGTTTTGCATTTTGACTTATGCGTCTCTGTGGTTTTTGGCCTATTAACCTTTACAACATAGCCTTTGAATTATTTTTTGACCCTGTGGGTTATTTCCTCGTTTGCCTAGTGGTCCCTTTCTTTAAAGTAACTATTTCGCATGTGCAGATTTGTATTAGTCGACGGATGCAGGAACTGCGATCTTGACTGTTCATCGCACACCTCGCAAGGTTTGTGCTTGCATCACAGAAAATGCTACGAGGCTTGCGAGATGCTGCCACCTGTTGTGTAACTTGGTGGGGCCAGTTTTTGAGTGCTGACTAATGGATGGGTGATGATGCTGACAGCTATGTACTATCTGATGCATCTGGGCCGTCCCTCGCTGACCTCGTGCAATTAAAACTTCAGTTTCAATAATGCTACGAGGTATGTGATGTGTTGACGTGTGGGCACCACTGTTATCGATTAACGAATGAGGTGGGACCCGTTCCATGCTGATGTGGTACCTAATGGGCAATATTCTTGCTCGCTTGCTGACTGGAAGGAGGATGTGTCATTTTCAAACTGCTGTTGACCAAATCTGGACTGTCTATCTGGCCAACTATATCTTTGATCAACGACATGTTTTCAAACAAAATGGTGCTGTACTATAGCCATTCTATCTCACATGAGTGAATAGTAATGGTCAAGTTCAACTCGACCTACATAATTAAATGCTAAATAACTAGTGGATTGCTATTTCAATGTTGCATTCTGGTTTATAAGAATTCCTCGATGTTTAGAAAAGCGGTTATTATCTTAGTTCTCCATTATCGCGACAGTTGACGCTCTGCAAAATAAATAGTAAGTGATACGAACGCCTTCTTTTGTAATTTCAGAATATATTAGAATTGCCTATTGAATAATCGGCGATTATGTCCTTTTCGATTCTTGGTGAATTGTTAAGTGAATTGGCTATTAGAGCTTATATAGGTCATTGCTAGTGATTTGTGTGCATATAAAAAAGTTTTCTGTAACGGCAGTCAAGAATAGGGTGTAATTGTTTGTTTTTGTTTAAGAAAACCCTAGTTCAAATCCCCTTCTGTTTAGAATATATATGGCATCCAAGGCACGAACTGTTGGTCCCGAGGCTACACCTAGGGGTTACTCACAAGATATTATTGATCTGTTGAAACCTTCTACAAGAAAGAAGCAAGAAGGAAGGATATTGTTCTATGGACCCATGATTCATGAAGGTTTAATGGACAAACAGTGTACAATCCATGATGTTGAATTATCGTACATTGGTTGGCAGCTCTTCTCTAATTGGTTTGGAAATAAAAATTTGCCTGTTCCTTTGTGTAATCCATGGAGACTGGACTTGGGTAAGCTGGTGGTACCGAATGTCTATGAAGATATAGACTTATTAAAAGATATTGCTGCAAGGTACGATCCTGTGACTCGAATTGTCAGAACACATCTTGGCAAGCCTATGATTAAAATAACCAGAGAGGAAATTGCAGAGATTTTTGGCTTACATGAATGGAGCCAGGATATGATTCCCATCAAATTGGAGGTCTTCAGGGAAGAATACAGAAACACTAAGGATTTGATAAGGACATCCCTTTTGATACCCCATTTGGCTATGTCGGGAAGGGGGAAGAATCAGAAAAAGGTTGTTATTGGCAAGAATGAGCTTGAACCTTTCCCAGTAGACTACTTTGCCCCTCATTTCAAGAAGACCATTTGTGCACTATGTCAAGTTTCGGGGATTGACCTGAAGAAGACTGTGCCTATAGAGATAATGTATATGGCTCTCAACCTCCAACACCCTGGTTATAATGTGGTATATGACTTTTCCACTTACCTTGAAGAGAACATAGATTCTGGCTTAGCACCTTTGAAGCTGGGAAAGAATTGGGTAAAATTCAGATGGTTTTCACTATTGATTCATATGTTTTTATATAGGGGTCAGAAGGTATTTGAAAAATATATGGAGTTGAGGAAGATGGAAGGAGATATTGAAATGCCTATCCAATTTTGGACTAGGGTCTTAGACAAAAATGATCATAAGTTTGATTACGTCACCTTTCATAATATTTTTGAATCTAAGCTAAGGAAGGCTTTAGTTGTTGATCCACCCAGGATTCCAAAAGAAATTCATGACTTTCTAAGACCTATGGAGAGGAGGCCTGAGTTGAATCTAACCCACAATTGGGATGATATTATCCCCAATCACAATACTACAATCTTCAGGGTCTTTGGCACCAATGCCATCCCGTTTTTCCTACCTAAAAAAATTCCTCTCAGACTTGGTTTTGTAGAGATTATGAGGCAATTGGGAACATCTCAAGATTTCCATTTTCCTGTTGAACACAAGAAAGGATCCTTTTTCTCTGAATATATAGCTTTTGCAGATTTTGTTATGATAAAGGGAGGGTGGAGAAATTTACACTTGTTACTCAAGCCATATAGATTGAAAACTGTACGCCCTAGGAATTATGATCCTGAGGGTTTTATCTCCCAAATGAAGGCTAGACATCGGACTGGAACCTTTGTTCACAATTTCCACTATCCTAAAGATATCATTAAGAATATTTTTTATGAGGACTTGCAGGATGAGAGAAAGGAAATGTACATTGCCTATTCAAAAATGGTAAGAAGTAAACAGGAGAAAATACCTGGTTTTGATCCTATACCTGATGCTAAAGATGAGCTCAGCAGGGCAATCTATGTTCTTGATAATTTCAAGAGCATAGGATTCTTGAAGGAGGAAAGGATTGTAGAAGGAAAGGGAAAGTGACATGTTACTGAGCAGCAACTTGAGATAAGAATCGAAGAAAGGCCTACCTACCAGCCTCAAGGGAAAATAAAAGTGTTTTCAAGAAGGAAGAGAAATAGGACAGAGGAAGTTACGATGAGTGGTGCATCATCCATCCCAAGGAAATCAATATCTGGTATTATTGATCTAGATTCGCCTCCAAGAGTTCAGAACAGATTAGCACATCATCCCCAAAGAGGCCTAGAACTGATAGTATGGGGGATGTTGGCCAGAAAGGTAATGATGAGGAGGATATTATTGTAACTCTAGATGAAATAAATCCAGAAATGCCACTAGATCCGATTGACATTGCAACGAGCTCAGGAGCCATCACCCTAAGATTGGGGAAAGATGAGATTAAAGGAATTACAAATACTGATGATTTGAGAATGGAATCTTGCAAAGAATTCATGATGGATGACTCTTTTATCCATACCCGTGCTTTTGAAGATTTTGTATGGAGAGCTCATCTCTCATCTTATACTAAGCAAGTAGCACATGAGAGAAGTTTGCACCCAGAGCTTCCAGAGCAAGTAATTCAGTCAAAGGTCAGAGTACAATTGAAGGAGAGGTTTAAGGAAATCACACCAGAATAGGGTAGAACATTGGTTCAAAAGTGTGGGATATTGCTACTCCCTAAATGGGATATTGTTGATGCTGTAGTATTTGATACAATAAGAAGGGAAAATAAACTGCTTCTTGCAACAGAGGAGGAGGCGGCATTAGCACTTAAAGGATCATCTTTCAGTGAAGAGTGGGATTCTCTGGCAATATGGTCACTATCTATAGGGTCTCGAAAGTCACTGAAACATCCAATTTTAGTGGTCATTTGATTGTGAAGAGAGTTGTCGATACCCCTACCTTGGAGGCTGCTGACATGGTTGTGAATGTTGCCAAATTTACTAGGGAAACTGTGGAGGATTTAACTAAAAAATGAGATACTCTGAGGAACCAGTATAATGACATTATTATTGAGTATAATAAGAGTCAGCAAAGGGTGGCAGAATTGGAAACAGAAATGGCCTTATTAAGGCAACAAATGGAAATCTTGAGATCCCAAAAGCAGGTTAGCTCTAGCCAAATTATTGTTGACCCACCAATTGATCAACCCCAACCTCCTGCACAGGTTCAGTCTTGGGCTATGGTCCCATATAATATGGGACAAGTGCCTATTATGGTTGAGAAGGCCAGTACCTCAAGCGAAGATCCTTCTAGGGAAAAGTTACTCCAGCAAATTGAAGAATATAAGGAGATGGTAAATCAAATCCGGGATGCAGCAGGAAGGAATAATTCAGAAATTGTTGATACTATGTTAAGGCATCTACATAAACGGGTCAAGAGTAAGCTGAATGGTGTTCATGTGAATTATGCCTTGATGTTGCAAACACTTGAATTATTTCCAAGGGACAGAGAATTGGTTATCCCTTTGTTAAATAGATGGGGCCCTAGAATGGAAAAATTGAAATTTATGGCAGTTGGAGCAAAGCAACATGGGAATAAGTATCCCATAGTCATGACAACATATCAATTTGTTAAGACTATTGTTGAGCAAAAATTCCAGGCGTCTGCTACTCCTATGGAGTCCAAAATCAAAGCACTGAAGGATATTTATGATGGAAAAGATTTGACTCCACTACCTCATATTTTGCATAGTCAAGATAGTGTCAAGCCTTTGCAGGTGTGGAAGGAGCAAATGAATAATATAATGACCGCCCAAACTCATGAGATATGCAAAAATACTGATATTCGCATGTTGGAGAACACTTTAGAGAAGTTATCACTTGTCATTAGTTTCCTGGAGAATTTTGAGAAGACAGCCACATCATTAATGATAAAGTATGTACCTTATCAGAAAATGGTGGACCGAGTGGTGGCTTTCAATTGGTCGTCGAAGGAAGATTTTGAGTCATGGAAAAAGATGTTTATTGATGAACTTGAATTATAAATAATGGGGATGAGAGCTACAATTTGGTCATTTAAAATATAGGTCTGGCCTATGGTATTATATTTTGAAATATATTCTCTTCCCGGATTCAGGTACAAATTGCACAAATAAAATCAGCACATGGACGGTTAAAAGATGCTTTGGTGTCAGGGAATCAATACTTGGAACCACGCTTTCCTTTCCTCCGTAACAAATTAATCATCATTTTGTTTTAAGCTTTTCTTCTCTTACCAAGCAAATGATGTATAGATAATTGATTAGGAATTAGCGGTCCAGTAAAAAATGGACATGTGTATCCTCTGGCCTAAAGCTTGTTTGCTCCCTTTTTTTCATAAAAGGGAATTCTGGGCCGAGGAATAGGTCTGTTGAAATTACTTAAGATACGTAAGAGAAGAATCAAGTAGAGAGAGAGAAAAGAATATGTCCAATTTTTTGAAGCTTTGAGTCCGTTTGGGAACTTAGTAAATCATGGGGTTTTGGAGCATACTTATGCAAATCTTGTGATTGTTTTGAGTCTATTTTCTCTCCTATTGTAGTAATTTGCATGAATTTTTAATGAAAAGTCTATCAAAAATAATGTTCGTTAAATTTCATTTGTCATTTCTTGTGGATTATGTTCAACTATAGCTCTGGTTCAATGGACCTATTAAATGCTTCAGTTGTTCAATAAGTTCATGCAAATTAGCACATAGGATTTGCTAAAGAGTAATAGATTCATGTATTGATGAATGGATGGTAATGCCTTACATACAGATCATAGATGCTCTAGATGAAAGTTACCCTATAGTTCAGTTTCCAGTTTGACTCCGTGCTTTAGGATAGGGCACTGGTACTTTGACTGCTTATTGTTCTTGTATCTTTTGTTATAGCTTCAGGCAATTTCACTCGAATATTTCATAAAAACACACTTAGGTGTTATTTCAATTCCTTGTTAAATAAGAGCTGAATTCTCTTGAGAAATAACTAATTTCTTGAAGGATTATCTTGTTTAAACTTAGACTGGAATTTATCTGTTGTTTATCCACGTATGAGCAAATCATTCTCATCATGAATGACAATATATTTTAGGGATACCTTCCTGGATCTTACAGAGTCCGACGTGTAGGAGAGATAATAGTTTTGTTGCATTTTTCTCATTAAGTTGGCACAGTGCCTTCATGAATTTTAAAATTGAGTATGGCAAGCTCATAGAAGCTTCTACAGGTTCTACTTGGGTTGTAAAAAACTCCAACATTATGCACTATATTGGATGAGTTACAACATTATGCAAGACTATTTCTCAAGTCTTGTCAAGTTCCAAGAGTCGACACCATGCCCAATGGATAAGTTTAGGCAACTGGTGAGGATGTTTAGCAAGCAAACATATAGAAGATGTCACCAATTTTTTTACCTAATTTAGCTTCTAACTCAATCAAGTAAAGTTGGGATAGTTTTTGCAAAAATAAAGATAAAGGTACACATTCAATTCTACTAAGTTCCATTCATATACACAAAAGTATTATCAAATGAATTGCAGTTCATTATGCAAATGTATATAAGAGAAAGATTGCACAAAATTTTCACAAATATCTTTTATTGATAATTACAAATGTATGGTGTCCCACACAAGTTGTGGGAATAACTATTTCAATACAATATAAGACATAAACTATACATTTGAAGAAATAGAAAGGAAAGAGCATATGGAAAGAGTAGGGATCCGTCATTGCCTAAATGATGAACCCCAAAGTTGAACTGTTTCCTAAATGATACACCCCAAAGTTGAACTATTGCATCATTGGAAAAGTATGATCAAATTCATCTATTATGAAGAATTGGTCTATGTGCCTCTAGTAATCACTATAAAAATGTGAAAGACAAAGCTATTTTATTTTTTGTCTTATCTTATACCATTTTACGAGAATGGGGGGGCCAATGTGCGAGAAGATCTTTGGAAACTAGGCATGAAAATTGTAGGTTAAAGAGAATGGGGGTGCCAAACTTACAGTACTCATTGTCCCTTGGTCGTTGATTTTTCCTAAGTGCCCTCAACCTAGTCCTCGGTGCTGGTATTGACCTTGTTTTAGCTCCAAACTCTTCGTCGGTGCTGGTATTGACCTTGTTTTCACTCCTCCAAAGTGTTCCTCAGCGCTGGTATTGACCTTTCACTTGTCCAATTTGAGGAGCTACAACCTGCTTTAGTTAGGTTTTAGAGTATGTTAATTAAATTTAAAAAAATTATGGCGCCATTTAGAGTAGTGAATATAAAGCAAGCAAAGCCTATTATGGCGCCATTTAGAGTAGTGAATATAAAGTAAGCCAAGCCTATTATAGTCATGAGGGAAATAATAAAACTCCTAGGATACTTTGTGAAACCATTTTCCTTGGTTAAAGGGAGGCCATAAAATATACCTTTGGATTTTTTCAATCTTCAAATATGAGGATTTGCAAGGTTCTTAGCAACATGAGTAATGGAAATGTGTGCAACAAGAATTTTTGAACACACATGGAATCTCCTTGCCAAAGAAAGGGGCTTCATAATTTAATATGATAATTTTTCTCAACTCTAGAATCAACTTTTAAATCTTCTCCTAATAGGGCCAAAATCACATCTTCTTGTGTTTGAGAAGTCACCAGCACTGAACATAACCGTCAAGCAACTTTTCATCAAGATTATAACATCACCGTCGATTTTGAGCACGTGCATCTCGGAGCCGCTTTAGTAACCTGTCATATAATGTACTAAAACTCGACATAAATATTAAAGCACTTTGATTAATAGTAATGTTATAATACTAATATATTATATAACAATATTATATTACATTATATGAATTATAATGATGATATATTTGATATATTAAGATTATATATAATCTATATATAGATTAATAGTAATTATATTAGATTATTAATATTATTGGTATATTATTAATAATATTAATATTGTATTAGATTAATAATAATTATAATATTTTTAAATGATTAATTATATTACAAATGAACGCTAGTTTCAAATTCTTAGCTTTGAATGAATGGTTGAAGCACCAATGTTGAATATTGCAACTCTAGTAGGCATGAATAGAAGTAGAGGAGATTGTTTGGGAGAAGAATTTTTTCTAGTGCTAGGTTATGTGTTAGGTTATATAGGGTTAGGTTATATAGTGTTTGAGCCTAGCCTCAAACACTACAATTAGGGTTAGGTTATGTGTTTTCTTTAGGGTTAGGTTTGGGATTAGGTTTATGGTTATGGTTAGAGTTTAGGGTAATCCAAATCATAACCTAACCCTTTCTCTTGAAACCTTAACCTTGACCCTAACCCTCACCTTTATCCTATCTTTATAACCCTAACCACAACCAAAACTCTAACCCCAACCCTAACCCTAATTACCTAACCCTAAATATTATTTATTTTATTAATTAGTTGCATTCACTCTAATAACCCTAAACCTATCCCTAAACTTAACCCTAGCCCTATCCCTGGCCCTAATCCTAACCCCAACTCTAAGCCAAATATAAAAACAACCCTTAATCATAATTACAATAACCCTAAAACTTCATTCTAGATATAACCCTAATACTATAATCCCTAATTGTAATACTAAACCCTAACCCTAATTTCATATCTAATCCCAACCATAACCAAAACTCTAAATCTAACCCTAACCATAAAACATAAACCCTAATCTAACCCTAATCCTAACATTATTTTCCTAACCCTAACCCTAACTCTAAACCTAACACTAACCCGAACACTAAATCCTAACCCTAATTAAATACCCAATCATAACCCTAAATTGTAATATCATCCTTTCAATTGGATACTAGGGTTAAAGTTAGAGTTGGAGTTCAATTAGGGTTAGGGTTAAGGTTTCTAGTTATAAGTTAGGATTAAGGTTGGGTTGGAGTTAGGGTTATGGTTTGGATAAAAACTTAAAATTAGTGTTAGGGTTAGGTTGGGGCTTAATTGGTATAATGGTTAGGTTTTAATTAGGGTTAAGATTCAACTTGAATTAGGGTTAGGGTTCAATTAGTGTTCAACTAGGGTTAGGGTTGGGAATTAACATTATGAATAAGGTTAGAATTATGGTTAGGGTTTGAAATATAATTGGGGTTAAATTTCAATCAGGATTATGGTTAGGGTTAGGTTTAAGATTAGAATTAGAATTCCATTAGGGTTACATTTAGAGGTAGGATTATAGGATCAAGTTTGGGATTAGGCTTAGGGTTATAGGATAAATTTTGGGGTTAGGGTTAGGGTTGTGGTTGGGGTTAGGATTGGGATTAGAATTCAACTAGGGTTAGTATTTAATTAGGGTTAAATTTGAATTATGGGTAGGGTTTAATTAAGGTTATGCTTAGAGTTTAATTAAGGTTACTATTCACTTAGGGTTATGGGTCAGTTAGTATTCAATTTGGGTTAGAGATCAATTACGGTTACGATTCAAGAAGAGTTTTAAAGGGTTAGGGTTGGAGTTAGGGTTAAATGAGGGTAAGGACTATTGTTAGTTTTAGGCTTAGGGTCAACTTAGAGTCATCTAGGGTTATGATATAGTTAGGGTTAGAGTTCAAATAATGTTAAGATTTAATTAGGGTTAAAATTAAATAATGATTAAATTAGGGGTAGGCTAAATTAGGGTTAGGATTAGGGTTAATATTTAATTGGGGTTAGGGTTCAATTAATATTAAAATTTAATTAGGGTTAGGGTTCAAGTAGGAATCAATTAGGATTAAGGTTTATTTAGAGATAGGGTTAGGATTATAGTTTAATTAGTGTTAGGTTAAGTTTTAATTATGCTTAGGGTTTAATTAAGGTTATGCTTAGAGTTCATTTAAGGTTACTATTCACTTACGGTTACAATTTAGTTAGTATTCAATTTGGGTTAGGGATCAATTAGGGTTATGATTCAATAAGATTTTTGTAGGGTTATGGTTAAATTATGGTAAGAGTTGGAGTTAGGGTTAATTAGGGTAAGGGTTACTATTAGTTTTAGACTTAAGGTTAAATTAGAGTTATCTAGGGTTATGATATAATTAGGGTTAGGGTTCAAATAACATTAAGATTTAATTAGGGTTAGGGCTAAATTAGGGTTAAGTAAGGATTAAATTAGGGGTAGGCTTATATTAGGGTTAAGATTAAATTAGGGTTAGGGTTAGGGTCAAATTAGGGGTCAATTAAGGTTAAAATTTAATTAGGGTTAGAGCTCAAGTAGCAATCAATTAGGGTTAGGGTTTAATTAGATCTAGGGTTAGGATTAGAGTTAAATTAGATTTACAATTAGGTTTTGAATTAGAGTTTGGTTGGGTTTGGGTTGGGGGTTAATTACAATTACTTTTCAATTAGTGTTATAATTATGGTTAGGGATTCAATTTATCTAGGGTTATAGTTCAAATAAAATTAGGCTTGAATTAGGGTTAGGGTTGAAGTTAGGATTAAGTTATAATTATGGTTAGAGTTAAGTTTTAATTATGGTTAGGGTTTAATTAAGGTTATGCTTATATTTCAATTAAGGTTAATATTCACTTAGGGTTATGGTTCAGTTAGTATTCAATTTGGGTTAGGGATCAATTACGATTATGATTCAAGAAGAGTTTTGTAGAGTTAGGGTTAAATTATGGCTAGGGTTGGAGTTAGGGTTAAATTAGGGTAAGGGCTATTGTTATTTTTAGGCTTAGGGTCAACTTAGAGTTATCTAGGGTTATGATATAATTAGAGCTAGGGTTAAATAAGGATTAAATTAGGGGTAAGCTTAAATTAGGGTTAGGATAATTAGGGTTAATATTTAATTAGGTTTAGGGTTAAATTAGGGTTAGGGTTAAATTAGGGTTAGGGTTTAATTAATATTAAAATTTAATTAGGGTTAGGGTTCAAGTAGCAATCAATTAGGATTAGGGTTTAATTAGAGATAGGGTTAGGATTATAGTTTAATTAGGGTTAGAGTTATGATTAGAATAAGAGTTCACTTAAGTTAGGATTAAGCTCCACATGAAAAATGATCAACCAAAAGTCATCAACATTAGGGTTAGGGTTAGGGTTCAATTAGGGATATAGTTAAATTAGGGTTAGGGTTAAAGTTAGCATTAATTTTTAATTATGCTTAGGGTTTAATTAAGGTTATGCTTAGAGTTCAATTAAGGTTACTATATACTTAGGGTTACAGTTCAGTCAGTATTCAATTTGGGTTAGGGATCAATTAGGGTTATGATTCAATAAGTTTTTTGCAAGGTTATAGTTAAATTATGGCTAGGGTTGGAGTTAGGGTTAAATTAGGGTAAGGGTTATTGTTAGTTTTACACTTAGGGTTAAATTAGAGTTATCTAGGGTTAGGGTTCAAATTAAGATTTAATTAGGGCTAGGGTTTTAAATTAGGGTTAAGTAAGGATTAAATTAGGGGTAGGCTTAAATTAGGGTTAAGATTAAATTAGGGTTAGGATTAAGGTTAAATTAGGGTTCAATTAAGATTAAAATTTAATTAGGGCTAAGGTTCAAGTTGTAATCAATTAGGGTTGGAGTTTAATTAGATCTAGGGTTAGGATTAGAGTTTAATAAGTGTTAGGGCTAGGCTTAGAATTAAGGTTCCATTAAGCTTATAGGTATAATTAGGGTTACCATTAGAATTAAGGTTAGTGTTATAAATATGATTATAATTTGAGTTATGGCTCAAATAGGGTTAGGGTTCTACAATAAAACTTGGGGTCATGGTTAGTGTTAATATTAATTTAGAGTCTCATTAGGGTTCAATCAGGGTGATAGTTAAAATTATCCTTCTCAATATGCCTATTTTCATCATTTTTTCTTAGTGCAATAGATACCTTAATAATGATAACTCTCGGCGTATTTTTTATATATTAATATTTAATATATGTATGCTAGTTATGTTTTAACGGTGACCTGTTGCCACGGTGGACCGGTCACTTAAGTGAGGTTTCATCCCTCTCAGGTCGTGCTTAACCGGCCCTATATCACCTGATTTGCCAGTCTTTTTGGCGTAATGGCCTAGGTATTACACCACCAGAAATTTCAATGCAGGCCCCACTTAAATGTTCCATTTGAGGGCTGATGAGTCATCTGATCACAGAATTTGATCTTCATCGTTTCTCACAAACCTCACAGGTTTGTCTGCTAGCGTCATCAAAGTAGTGTGAGGTTTGCGAGATATGGCCACGTGGCATGAATGGATGAATGAGTTTTCTTCCCGAGGTGTTTGATATGACAGGGGGTCATCTTTTCACCAGTAATAGCCATAAATAACCTTCAGTATGGATCAGTCAAAACCCTCTTGTTATGTTTTAACGGTGACCTATTGCCACGATGGACCGGTCACTTAAGTGAGTTTTCATCCCTCTCGGGTCGTGCTTAACTGACCCTATTTCACCTGATTTGTCGATCTTTTTGGCGTAATGGCCTAGGTATTACACCACCAAAAATTTCAATGCGGGCCCCACTTAAATGTTCCATCTGAGAGCTGATGAGCTGTCCGATCACAAAATTTGATCTTGACCGCTTCTTGCAGACCTCGCAAGTTTGTCTGTTGGCGTCATCAAAGTAGTGCAAGGTTTGCGAGATATGGCCACGTGGCGTGAATGGATGAATGGGTTTTCTTCCCGAGGTGTTCAATATGATAGGGGGTCGTCTTTTCACCGGTAATAGCCATAAATAACGGGGTAATCATGATCTCTCGCACACCTCTCACGGGCAAAGTAAATATCCGGGAGAGTGTTGCGAGGTTCGCAAGGGAGTGGCACATTGCTTTTCTTTTCGTGCCAGTGGGATTATATGGGACCCATTGTGTGGCCTGGGTCTATTCTTCTGCGGGTTTTTGATTGGATATGTTTTCTGAAGGCGTCGACTTGGATTGTCAACATCCATTGACCTGATCTCCACCCTCTGTTTGTTAAAGTGCCTTCCGAATCAGCGGTTCATTTATAGGGAAGAAGTGTGTGAGTTGTCTGCATGGCATGTATTACTTGGTTGTTGCTCATGTCATTAATGATACAGGTTTCTTTTCTCCTGAGGATCTCCACCTGATTTCCTCCTACGTGCGAATAGTGCCATCCTGCCGAGGGTATTCATAGTTATCTAGATCATTAACTGTGCAAGTGCTTCAATTGCCTTCAAGTAATTGTACCCTACATACTGGCTTGCTCTATAAATGCTAACTGAATTGTATGTAATCAGCATTGCATTCTCTTGTGTCTAAGTGCAGTAACGTTTTTCTTCTGTTTGTGGCTACGCTTTGTTTCTATCATGAGTAAATCATTCAAGCGAAGGAGTACGAGGCTGGCTTCACCAGTCATGAAGCTGAAATCCAATTATCCCATGTCTTGCAAGGCTATTATTAGGAACACTAGGAAGAGGCCAGTACATTGTTTGTCCCCGATAATCATCTTGGATTTTGATGAATCTAAGACTGATTCTGATTATCGATACTATTTGGCTTCCCTGGCCGATCTTATGGGAGTGGATGAGGAGGTTCTGGCAATCGAGCTAGTGTCTACATTAGCACTAGGTCCAGTTGTTCAGGAATGTGCTCGCAAGGTTGGTAAAGAGGAGGTGGTGCCATCGCTATCGCAGGCTCGAACTCAGAGTGGTTGCTTGTACCGGGGCCGTGTTGCTTCTTCATGATTACTGGAAGTGGGTCTGTTGTACGTGTCTTCTCTTCTCTTGTTGTTCTATCAAGTGGATGTGGATGTGGATATGGACATGTACGTGCTTTGTATGAAATTTCGTTTTTCGACTAGTTATTTCATAACCGTTTTGATTCCTTTGTTCATGCACGGTATCATTATGACAAGGAATATAAATTTGAATTTCATTTTGGTGCTGAAATTCAATTTGGTGTCACAATGTAGCCTAATGCTTGTTGCTCTCCTATTTTATAAAGGAGATTTCACGGCTCATTGTGAAGGGTCAGAAAAATTTTGCAATTCGATGCTTGGAAGTTATACAGTCCTCTTTATTGTTAAAGTGTTATGAACATTTTGTTTCAGGAAGTCATCCTAGGGTTAGGTTTATATACAGATTAGTGTGATATGCTTTTTTAATTACTGATATCGAAAGAAATCTATAAAATTAAGATGGTTTACTCTCCTGTGTGCCATGGATTATGAATAGCTTTATCAAAGATTCATCTATTCAATTTCAATAGTTAATTGAAAATGTGATTCATTTTCTTGCTTTAACACAAAGAGTTAATCAAATGCTTGAAAAATAAGTTACATGTTCATGGTTGTATATACTCAGGAGGCTTGAAGAAGTACTATCTTAATATGCTAAAATATCTCATGATAGTAATGCTATATGAGATGGGTTCATCGTATCAGGATTTTGTTCTGTATGACTCCATTGCCCTATGGATGAAGCACTGGATAATGTTTGTGTCATTTTATTAGTTCAAGACTGTAGGTTCTAAGCAAGGATATCCAAGTACTGAACACAAAACACTTGAATACAACCTTGTCCTCCTTAGGGAGGTATTGTAACAAATAAGTGGGTCAGTTCCATTGCTCTTTGGTACTGGTAGTCATTCTCTGGTCTAGCAAAACCTTGAGATGACCACTGTCCCTTTGAGTGTGTAGGAATTATAATTTGTACATAGGAAGTGTTCTCACCAATCATGAGACATTCATGTGAACACATTTAGGTTTACCCACCTTGGTCCTACAGAGCCAAAAGTGTAGGAGAAGTCAGTCCTTTATTGACTCTCGTTAGTTGGCCATTAGTGGTTGTAGTTGTCCTTGATAGGGGTTGGCTACCTCTTAGATATCTGCAACCTCTACATGGATTGTATTTTAAACACCAACACAACCTTCACCAAAATCCTTATTGGTTTCCTTAATATGGGAGATTTGGAACAAGGTATAGACATCCATCAAAGCATAATATGAAGATGATTTTTTTGAAATTTTGTGGTTGTAGATGCCCTTTTAAAATTTATATAGAATGTGGAACGATAGAAAAAGCTTGTGAACTATTTGACAAAATGTCTCAAAGAATTGTAATCTCTCAATTTATTTTACTGTCTATTTTGTCATACCCCATGTCCCAAATTGGGTATAACACAATAGACACTAAAACAAATTGATAGATTGTTATGAGGGCAGTGATGAGACTTTTCTAATTAGAGTGTATTCCATGAGATTACAATTATTCAAGACATTGTGTCAAATAGTTGATGAGCTTTGTCTATCCTCCCACATTTTGCATAGATTTCAAAAGGGCATCTACAACCACGAGATTTGAGAAAATTCATCTTCATATTATGTTTTCCTTATGATTGGTTGACTCTTATACTAAATTAATATGTTCAATTTATGTTTCCTACTTGATCTAACTATCCACAAATGGAAATTTAATAGTGGAAAGATATGATCCTACTTTGGTATAAATTGTATATGCAATATCAAGGTATGAATTAATATGTTCAATTAAGAGATGTTAAATGAAATGAATAAAACTAATGTAATGTAAATAAGGGAGACCAATTCCTTATTGGGTAAAACGGAGTCAAATGAAAGCCTTTAATGAATGGTTTCTATCTAGCAGGTCCTCTAATTGTTTGGCATATAACTATGAGTTTACAATTGGTATAAACATGCAAGAGTGTAATTGATAAACCCTAGTTGAGGCAGAATATCAAATCTAATAATCTGATTCTTCTTAATGATCCAAATGGCATTCCCAGATTACTGTAATTTATTGAAAGAAATTTTAATTCTTCTTTAAAGAATCCAATAAATCAAATCACGCAAAAACAACAAATGTGTACTGATAAATAGAATATATACTTGATACTTCAATTTAAACAACCAAGAAACATTAGATTGGAGACAATCAAATAATCACAAGAATCCAACAAACAATTGATACCAGAATGAAGCCACTAAATCAACGGTCTTTCATTATCTCCTTCAAAGTTCATACATGCAACATAGTCTCCTTGAATGTCATCATTTCTAAAAATTTAATGCTTAAAACAATCTATCCTATTCTAATTCTATCTTCTACCCCTTAAATTTATCCAACAATGGATAATTATACATCAGTTTGCAAAAGGACGTGCCTTTTCAAAAAGGTTTAAAGCATAAAAGGTTTAACAAATCCACTATTAACTAATTTCTCTTGAGCCACAAATGGACTGCATGCTCCGTATAATCCTAACACTCATGAGTGTCGGCATCTCCCAATGCATCATGGATCACAATCTCCATTATTATCATTTGCTCATTTTGCTCACATGCTGCATCCAATATCACATCTTTCGTAGTGGTTGTCTCCAGCATCCCTTGGAGTATTGTTTCACACTCACTTTTCCATGTTGTCGCTTCCTTCATTTTCCCTTCATCATCACATAACTTGGTGAATCTATCTTCGGCAGCCTTCGTTAATCCCTGCATATCCCCTTGTAACTCCACATATAAATCCCTATGCCTATCTATAATACAATTGGCATTTTCAATCTCTTCATTACTAGTAGTGTCATCCTCCATTTCCTCAATTCTTTCCTGAATTCTGCTATCCACTCTCCTGTGTTCCTTTATTGCATCTACATACTGTGAATGTTTTCCCTAGAGTTTATTTAACCAAGTGGTTAAAACAACCTGCCTATTTTTTAATATTGCAGCAAATGCATCCATTCTCCCTTGAGAGTATGCAGTTGACCCTTCCCAACGGTCTTTTTTCTATGAAATATCACCTTGAGTGAGCAACCTTGTTGGTTCTATTACACCACCTACCAAGTCTTTCAAGCGTTCATTCTCTCTCAACATCCTCTCATTATTGGTTTTGTACATCTCCCTTTCCCTTATCAATGCTTGGATTTGGGCTTTATTCAACTTGGCTATATTTATCCCAATATCAACAGTCACTACAGGATCAACCTCCCCAGCCTTCAGGGTCATGACATGTCCGAATGCCTTTTTAGTATCAATAACAATTAATTTCTTGTGAGGAGGATACAAGGCCCAAATCATCAATGTTTCATCATTGGGATTGTATCTTGATCCTGTGTATACCTCCGCCACCTTCTCTATACTGAGCTTGTGGGTAGCATTGTTATCTTTTAAGAAACTATCAAAAACTAATGTAGAATTCATATCCAAACTTGGAAAAATCATAACACCTACCTTTTCAGGGGTCATGTCAATCATCTCTTTGTCCACTTCATGCTTTAAGCTTTTTAACAGTTGATCCTCATTCCCTGGAGTGACATTGTCAACCTGTCCCCTTATCTCTTTCCCTTTTTGCTTATATAAAAATGTCTTAAACTCTAAGGTCTTTATAAATTCATCATCTGATATGAAAGACCTATAGTCTTCATGTCTTGTATCTACATCCATGGTTTCCTCAACATCTATTTCTTTGGCAACATAGGCATACTCCCGAGTCTTCATTCTTGAAACTTTCCTAGATGAGCTTTGTGGCCTGTCTATTTCTAAAATCCCCTTAATGGAGGATAACAACTCAGCATCCACCAACTCCTGATTATGTTTTTCAATCACAATTTCAGCTTCCTCTGCCTCCAGGTTTTTGATTATGTCATCAGATTTAAAAGGCACATGATGGTACCCTCCGAGATCATAACCTTCCTTAGCTAATACAGTGAAATCACTAAAACACAATGTACTGGACATAAAAGCCTGTTTCCCATATGAACTTAAGTTCATAACACTGGAGAAATCCATTTGCCTAACAATTTCAAGGTATGCAATTCTATCCGGGACAGTTCTGGGCAAAATGAAAGGTGTATCCTCAAAGCCATAAACCCTAATCATTGTGGCATTCTCTAAGTAATACCAATCCCCCCGGCTGTGGTTAATTGGTCCATTGTAATCTCTAGGCCTAAGAAACCTTTTTACTTGTTAACATAAAGAATAATCACAAGGATGGCTAAAAAATCTATACAAGGGTTTCACAAAGAATTCTTCAAAATGCAAGAAATTTAAATTGGCAAACCTGCTGTCCCAAACAACAATCCATAATTGAACAGGCAATGGCCTACCTTCCTTGTCGGATTGTGAAATCCTCAACTCCTGGGGCCATAAACCTAACTCTTGTCCAAAATACAACACTAAGTGCATCAGCAGTGAGTAATTTCTGAGATGGAGAACAGAAGCACCACTCTTTATCACCATCAAACCTACATCCAGCTCCTTAAAAACATGTGTAGCATAGTCAAATGATCTGGAATTGTGGTACTGAATGTCTACAGAAATCACCATGGGCACAACCGTCATATGCTTAGGTACCTCCATCCCTTATACCTGTCCCACTGAGTAGTAAGTATATTTTAGGTAAGGTTCGAAGAGGTCTACATGAAAGGGTGGCCCCTCACTATCTTCCATTGGAGTAGGTTTGCCATGACACCCAATTTTGTGCAGAGGTAACCTCCACCCTTTATAAATAGTGTCCATCCTTTTAGGGCACACAAATTTCTCTAAATTGAGCCTCCATGGATTGCATACTGGCTCAAAGCGATTTCTCCTATGGTAATGGAAATTGAATAACTCATAGCCTCTAATCGGAGTCCAAACATCACCTATAAATTTGCATTTGTCAACTTCCACTTTGAGCTATGCAAAACGCCTAGCTTTAGGTCTAGAACCAGGTAACTGGTCTATGAGGTCTTGATTTAGCTTCCTTTCAATAACTTCTGGTTGCAACTCAGTCTTTTGCTTTTTTTCTTTTGATTGGCTTCCCTCCCCGGGTTTTCTTCCCTTTAGTTTTCCTGAACCAGTGCCTTCCATAATTCAAATTTTTACGAATTCTAAGAGGACAAGAAAATTACTGTAACTTCTTCCAAACTCAAGCCAGGTGAATGCCTTAATTGCTCTACTAGTTCCCTTGCTCTCCTTCGCTTTGAATTCTATGAGGCAATGATTTCAATTGATCATACCCTGATATGCAAAATCTCCTACACTTCGTGGCGCCATTAATGTCTTTACCGATCGAGACATGAATGCTGCAAGTTTTTTTTTTGAAATTGTCATTGTCACATCAAGGTTCAATGATCACCCACCCACCAAGACGTCTTGTAGTTTCCCCAACATCACAAGTCTCCCCGATAGTTTCTTTCCTTTTGCTTTTATATCACCATGACTTTCACTGAAACAACTATCGCTCAAACTTAATGAATCGGGCCAACGGTTCTTTGCCTTACTCTGAAAGTACTTTGTCTCACCGAGATGTTCACCTTATCGAGTATGTCACCAAGACCAAGCAATTTGTTTTGGTGATAGAATAATACTCATTGTGATGTCTCTTAGATCTCCCCGTGGTGACATGTCTCACCGATACACCTCTTCTTCGGCAAGAAAACGAGCATTGTCTTATCGATACCCTTTATCTCGGCATGCTCAATTCTGTCAGTGTAACCTGAGGGGTTGGTAAGACTTTTATGAACTCTTCCCGACATCATTTTTCTTACCGATTGAGTCCTCCTTTTGCTTTATCGGCAAGACCAATAACGCTTCAGCCAGTGTTTTCAAATCTCTCTTCGACGACCAAAGTCTCTCCGATAGACTTTACTTTTCTCCAATCGAAAAAAGGTAACTTAGCTCAATACGACCTTACACCATCACGCCGATACCTTTTGTCTTGCCGATAAGTAATACAAACCCACATTCTCCTAGTGTATAACTTTATCGGTATGACCCGTTTGATGTCTCGTCGATACAATAATGAATTTGTCAAAATTTGACAGTTCCAACAACATGAAGGTTTGATGTTTCATGACAGTACTAGCATTTCAGTTATAATGATATATTTAGAGCTCATGGCTCTCCTTTGTATAAACATATCACAATTTTTAATAATATAATCAAGGGTTATGCCATTCAACTCACTGTTATCATGGTGTGTATGATTTCCATTTTTGCTTTAATTCAAAGAGTAAATTAAAATGCTTGGATTGAGTCATAGATGGATATGTTTGTAAAGGGATTTGATAAGAAGTATTGAGTTAGGATAGAAATTGACACTGTTGTAATGCAATATTGTCAGAGATCTTATATGTTATGTGTTTGAACCTGTTATGGAAATCTAAATATTTGTGAATTAATTCGACTCCCCAATAGTATATGGCACTGGCCTAAATCGTATGTGTTTGTAAGGTTCTGTGTCTGTTTGTCTTAGCTTAGAGCTTGCTGCCAAATTGCAAATTAAATGACTATCTTAAGTGGTGAAATGTCATTGTAATCATCTCATGCTCGAAGTAGTTGATACTATTGATGCTTTTATGTTGTTTAAATTGATATATCAAGCATATATATATATATTCAGTTTACCGATACACATTTGTTGTATTTGTGTGATGTGATTATTTGGTTCTTTCAAGTAAAGATTAAACCCTCCTAGTCAATCACAGTAACTAAAGAGTATTAATTGTATCAATAAGAAGAATCACATAACTAGGATTGTCATTCTATCTCAAGTAGAGTTTGTCATTCATTTACTTGCACATTTATCTGTGTGCCAAACACTTTGAATTATTGCCATCATAGATTACACTTTTATAGATCTTCATTAGACTCCATACACCCAACAAGGCAGTGGTCTCATGCTTTCATCTTTTGGTTTATCCATTTTATTTTTTACATCTGTTAACTGAACATATTCTAATATAATTCAAATATAATTAAAATTAAAAACATCATAAATTAATTATGTAACCACATAAGTCAAATATAATTATTTCAAGAAATTAATATCAAATAGATAATATAAATTAATGTCATTGATCTTCTTCTTCATCCAACTCTTTGTCTATATCATCCGATCTAGATTCAACATTGTAAGGATTGGTCATATCATCATCATCGTCATTGATATCAGTTTCAATAATGTCATCATCCACATGGATATCATCTTCATGAACATTAACTCCTACATCATCATGATCTAGTTCCTCCTCTTCGACATCTTCGTCAGGCACATCATCAACTAACTGTTGATCCTAATCATCATCTACATCATCTTCTATTTCTTCAGTATCTTCTTCTTCCACCACATTATACTTTACTGGCCTTCCTCTTGGATCATGTCTAACAAAATATGACCAACCCGCTTTACCTAGAACCTCTAAGTAAAATACCTACTCACATTGGCTTGGAAGAACATAGGGCTCATTTCGAGCTCGCTCAAAATACCTTGTATTAACCATGGTAAATCCATTATCATGTTCAATAATAGTTCTCTCGAGATCATTTTCATTCAATCGTAGCCTGTACCATAGGATGACGAACAAAACTAATTTGAAGGACTTAAAGTCACACTCAAGTATATCATCCAAAATCCCATAGTATTGATTTTTTGAGACTTCTGGATGTATGTCGCTTCTAGATGAAACATTAGTCACCTGGAAGACTACAGTTATCGAAGAATCACAAGTTTTCTTTGTGTCATCCAACTTTTTGATTCAAAATTTATGACCATTGCACCACATAGCCTTGTGGTGTTTCACCTACAATATGTCAAACATGCAAAACTTATTGCAATATCGTCAGTTGATAAACATTTTTATTCTTGGCCGAATGTATGCAAAGAAAAAAATCTCAACATATATATACATCAATATAATTGAAAACAATTAAATAATATGGGTGATTAATATATTTATACATATCTGTTTATCTCTTAAACCATATGCTAAATCAATTTCCCTTGGTGTAACATTGGAATCTCCATTACGTTGAGCTTTTTTAACCAATAAAGCCACACCTTCCCATGTTAATGCGCGACCATATTGTTGATATCGTTCAATCCATACCGTCATCCAATCAAGATTGTTTGCAACGTACAAATGTAGTGCATCCCACTCTCAACCAACTGTATCAAAAAAAAATGATATTCACAAATGACGTAAAATTAGTTAATTACCATGGTATACGACCTTAATTTATAAGTACAATTTACATAAAAACCAAATGTAAAATGTATTCTAATTAATCTCTGGTGCAGGAGCACACCTAGGCTAACCTCCATAGTTAGGATATTTTGGGCTTGTATCTGACACTAGCCAATTCAAAGTAATTGTATGTTTGTTTTGGACCTTAGAAGGTCATTGTTGTGGCTAAGTGAGTTAGTCATTAGGACTAAGGTCACCAAAGTTAGTCATTGTTAATAGTTTTTACATTGCTTAGCCTTAGTAGCTTAAATTGGGATTTGAGTCTTAAATGTGTTCTAAACACATGAATGATGTTAGAAAGATTTCAAGAGGCCTTTAATGGTGTTGGTTACTCAAAATATAGGAGATAGAGGTCCTAAGAGTTAGGAAGGTGGCATAATGACAGAGTTTCCAAATGTTGTTACAAAATTGTCATGACAACAATTGCCATTATGGAAAATGTTGCATGCAAGTCGGTTACATAGGATCCCCTAAAGAATAGGAGTGGGGGATCAACCAACATACCCTACAAACATGGTGAATGGCATATAATATGAAGCGGGCTCGAATTCAAGAAAGAGGGAGATTGTAATCAAGTTTTTGGAATAGAAGATAGCTCTACAATTTCTGTTTTTATGTGAACTCTGAGTGTTATTGAGTGACAGTGATACTAAATGAATTCGATGTTTTGATTTAGTGTTAGAGTCATATTCATGGGATGGTATTAAACTCTTTTCATTCTGCAAGTAAGTTAATTTAATTTGTTTTAGTGTCCTGAATAGATAGGTTAAGGTTTAAGGGTTTTACTGGTCTTGTCTTGACCAGCTTGAGTTTTTATGGCTCCCCCATGAAATCTAGTCATGGTATTTTCCCGAGGGTAGATGGATGTGTTAGGGGAGCCATTAGTATATACATATGTAGAGTTAGGAGTCATGGAGAGTGGAACAAATGTGTTTAATTTCAAGTCCTAGACGAGCTTAGAGTGCTTGGTTAGAGGTTTGATAGTAATGAATTGAAGAATTTAGGCAGGGGATTGAGGTAAAATATGGAACAAGTACATCTCCAAGTAGGGTATAGACATATCCTAACATGCTAGAAGGATTGAGGTTCTATCAATCCATTTGATTGAGGTTTGAGAAAGAAAACTAGTGGGGTCCTACAAACTAGGCCTAATAGCCCTATTTAACCTAGATAATAGGAAACCAGTGTACGAAGAACTTCGAAGTATAGAATATTTTAAATCTTTCAAAAAATCCAAAAGGGTATTCGAATGTGGAATTGGTTTTTTAAGTTTTTTGGAAAGTTTGGGCAGGAACGAAGTAAAGGTTTCTGTCAAGGGCTACAAGAAATAGGCCTCCTCAAGACCAATTCTTGAAACCGGTAGGAAAGGAGTTTGGAGATCCTCCAAGATGGATCCAATTGGAAGTACATGGCATGTTTCCAATGTGTTTGACACCCTTGCAATCAATTCAATGTTTGTGTGATGTTGGCACTTAGAGTCTTCTAAGTGTAGGAGAGATTTTGCACATAACAAAGTGGTGTTAGTCCTTCAAAGTGGAGTACAAGGTGTGAGACTCTTGGAGAGGAGTTGGATTAGGACTTAGTTAATCATCTAAGCCTAACAAGGACCTAGAAAAATATTAGGTTCCCAGAAGAAGACAAGGAAAGGTCTTCTTAGCTAGTTGTGCAAGAAAGCCTTGGAACACTTACACCAATCTCCATGACCATCTTATAATTACCTGACACTTTCCTCAATCTACCTTTCCCCATCAAGTACTCCCCTTCGAATTTGTTAATGGACTTGGGATCCCAAATGCGATCTACATGGATCTTTGCAGCAAACTTAGGAAGATATTCAGTAATGTACACCATAGTCTGGTATACCATGTATCCCTCCACCATAGAACCCTTAGGATGTGCTCTCTGTCTAACCAAAGCCTTCAAAAATTTCAAGTGCCTCTCAACCATCCACATTGACCTTGTGTGTATAGGTCCACACAATTCAATCTCCTCAACTTGGTGTATGAGGTAGTATTCTTGTGCATTGAAAAATGTCGAAGGTAGACACTTTTGTATTTCACACATTAGACAAGGAATTCTTCTCTTCCAATAATTTATATCTTCTTCATGGATTGCTTTAGATGACAGCCATCTACAAATGATTCAAGGCACAAATATATTAATGAGATTTAACAAAAATATACAACAAATTGAACAAATATCGCTACTTACCTCATGTATTTTCCAAGATCATATATAACTTGCTTGAAATTGTTGTCAAAGTTGTCTGGGAGAGATAGAGGTAGAACGTACTACAACAATTATAAAATGATCTTTTCATTAATATTTTTCCAAAAGTAGTAAACATAATACATTGAAAAGTACATGTAGTATATAAATATATATATAATATACCAGGATAATTACCTTAATTAAGGTATGCCAATCATGCATTTTCATCCCTAGCCCAAATTTACCTTTCTTTGTTATTATATTGTTTATGTTGGCAGCAAATCCTATGGGAAATCGAATTTTTCGTATGACTTGTTTTATAGCATTGTTTTGCTACTTTGTTAATAACCAAGGAAGGGCACTTATATTAATTTGGTCTCCATCTCTATTTAATTGAATGACATTTTTCATTGCATGACTGGCTTCCTGAATGTCACTACAAATTTTGATAATTTTTTCTTTGTCATGCCTTCCATCCAATATTTTCCATAACGTTTCTGTCATATTCTTTCTGATATGCATTGTATCAAACAAATGCATAATTTGTAGCTACTCATAGTAGGGCAACCTACTAAATTGTCTGGGATAACTTTTCAGTCCTTGTGGAAGCTGACCATTAATGCCTTGATGACCTTCATGAATCATATAAGTTAAACAAATTAACAATGACAATCATTGTCAATTACAACATGATCACAAAATAAAAAAATAAATTCAAAACATATCATAAATGATAGATAAACAATTTGATTCGATGTATAACCTTGATGATTAATTCTATTATATTCCAACTTCCATAGACAAGGTGTCATTCTTCGTGGTTTTGATGTAGTCTCTTCTTTCCTATTGAAAAGATGTTTTTTAGTAGTTCGATACTTATGATTTCTGTGGAGGAAGTTCCTATACTCATCAAACACCTATTTTTCTAAACTTGTTGAATGACGAGATTTCATCTTTGGACCACAAATTGGACATGCAAATTTTCCCTTTGTTTGAAGACCTGCAAATCATATATAATTGGATTAAATATGTCAATTTTTATAATTATATATAATGAATAGATTATTTTAAAAACATGCATGATATCTAATTCATAAAATTAAATATCATTAAAGTCATGTAGTCAAACATTATAACATACCAGAAAAATGAGTTAGCCCTGGGGCATCATGAATTGTCCATACAAGCATTGCATGGAATTGAAATTTTCTTTGTCCTATTAGTCTAGATACGTCATACATAGTGACGTCGTTCCATAACTTTAGTAACTCGTCGATAAGAGGCTCAATATATACATTCATATCTTTAACTTGGTACTTACCTAGTTGAATGAACATAAACATTACATAATTATTATAACCATTTTACTGCAATATATATAAATTCATGTACATGACTATTAAATGAAAAAACATATAAGTCATTATGCAACAAATAAGACAAATGAGATGCTACTACATTTAAGAAAATTGATGTAAACAAATACCTGGAACAATCATTGCCAACATTATGTGCTCTCTCTTTATTGACATCCATGGAGGAATGTTATTGTTGATAACAAAAACAGGCCACACCGAGTAAATAGATCTCAGCTCTCCAAATGGATTGACACCATCCGCTGCCAATGAAAGCCTAAGATTATGAGGTTCTTCTTTAAAGTGTGGCCATTTTTCCTCCATGTCCCTAAATGCAGAACCATCCGCAAGCATTCGAAGAATCTCATCTCCACTTCTATTACATGCATGGTAATCCATAAATTGCGTTAAGCTTTCACACCTAAATAATTGTTGCATACGTGGAATAATGGGAATATAACGAAAAACCTTGTGAGGCACCTTTTTTGTTAGTCGATCTATTCGATATCTACTGATATGACATTCTGGGCATTCTGTTGCAAATTCATGTTGTTTATGATATATAATATGATCATTGGGACATGCATCTATTGCTTGATACTCCATTCCAATATCTTTCATAATGCCAAATAAATCTCGGTATGAGCAAGGTAAAATATTTGATGGTGGTAACAAAAATTCACCAATCAATCTACAACAAAAAATAACTTCTTAATATAAAGAATATTAAAGGTACATACTTCATCCTTTATTTACTAGCGATGAACTAACAATAATTAAAAAAAATGAAAAAAAATGACATATATGACATACCTTAACATCCGTGAGATTGCTATGTTGGATAAACCATTCATAACCTTCAAGTTCACCAACAACAATACAGCAGAGAGAAGGGTTGTTTGGGAGCCTTCATAAAGCGGCTCATATGTCTTCTCAAGTACAGGTAAATCACGAACATCATCAAAGTCATCTCGATCAACATGATTAGATGTGCCACTACATGTGTCATGGATCAATGTATTTGTACCATCATCTTCAATTATGTTTTCTGGTGCATGATCATCTTCTTCCATAGGATCATTAACTTCATCTTCGATATTCATAGCTCCATGTTCCTCTGCTTGCAAAACCACATTCTCTAGGCCTTGATAATTCATATCGTGTGCCCTAGGGTGCCCCACCTTTATAATAATGACAGACACAAATAAACCATGATCATGATCAAGTGATTTTTTATATATATCAAATGTTAAACAATATAAAAATTTACAAATTCAATCAATATAAACACATATAATGAACAACTTACCAATGGACAATAATCATGCCCCCCTTCAAGGTGACCATGCTACCTACAATGTTTCTCAGCTATTGTGATTAAAAGTCTTCTCGTCTTTAAGCTCTTGCAATTATTGCAAGGACAATAAAATTTCCCATCACCCTTTCTTTTCAATATAGCCCACAATCTAGCAACTGTCTCTTCATTTTGTTCTGGACTAATATTATCTGACATGATTTTTCATTGTCAAGCTTGAATATTTAGATTTTCAAAAAATATCAAACTCACACGGACTCCAATAATTTTTAATCGTACACAGGTAACAAAATATAATAATTATGATATTTTACACCAAAAAAAATGGGCATGCAACCACCCCTACAAAAGAGAAGATAGTCTGAACTTAATGACCCCAAAAAACACTTTCAAATGCTAATTCTAGAAATTATTAAATTATGATTTTACAATGATTTCCAACTGTTATGCTACTAAAATCAGAATATTGAACTTGCACAACAAAATCTGGAAATGAAATTCTCAAAATGCAGCTAATAGGCCTCAATAATTAAGGCCTACTAAAAACTTTGTGAAGTCACTACAAGGTTTCCAAGCCTTACCTGATGATTTGAGCAAGAGGATTAAAGAGTTGGTAAAGAGTTTTGATGACTGGAGTGGCACATCTTTACCAGATATTGTAGATGCCCAAGGAAATGTTAGATCACTGCAGCAATGGCAAGACAGGGTAGATGAAATCATTAACATTAGCACATTTTTGGAATCTTTTGAAAGGGAGGCAAATCAAGTAGCTATAAAGTATACAACTTATAGTGCAAATGTAAATTAGGTGGTATATATATTTTAATTGGCCAATGGATGAGGAATATCAAGGATGGGTAGAAAAGTACTTAACTGAACAAGAATAGGACAGAGTCTACAACCGGTAGTTAACAGCTCAGCGGTTATGGTTATAACAAATTTTGGCTATGTCTTGGTGGCAGTTTTGGTGCAAGTTTTCAAAGTTTGGCAAATGCAACAGTTATTCTCCAGTGGACGGGATGAACAAGAAGATTCTTTAGAGACTCAGTTGTTGTAACCAATTTTTGAAATATCATAAGGCGATCCAAGTGACCAGTGATAGGTGTATTTCTGGTCCGATGCTTGTTGCTCCTTCATTTTCCCTATAAGAAGGATTTCATGACCAAAAATATGGCTGGTTAGCAAGCTAGATATCTTTAGGTCAAGTCTAACTGAAGTTGCAGAGTGAATTTATAAAGAGCCTAATATTATAGTGAAGATACTATTCTTAGGTTTGGTGTCATTCTGTTGTAGGTTTTAGTTTCATGGGTACTTAATTTTCAAGAGAGTACTAGCATCTAAATGAAAATTACTCATTTCAAGGTCATGTATCTCCATTGTATGAATATATTATTATCTTGAATAAAATGATCAAGGGTTATTCTATTCATCTCACTGTTATGGTGTGTGATTCTCATTTTGGCTTTAATTCAAGGAATTAATTAAAATGCTTGAGTGAGGTTATAGGTGACTATGTTCATATAAGGATTTGATAAGTAGTATTGGGTTAGAATATAGACTGATGGTATTTAAACTGTATTATCTAAGATTTTATATGCTATGTGTCTAGAAGATAAACTTGGTTACAGTAAAAAAACAACGAACACCTTTGATATTATCTAGCTATGGCTCCCAAATCTATTGCAAATTGATCATTAGGGTTAAAATTGAAACCTTGCAAATATAATCCTTGTCCAAATCCATCAAGAATTTTCCATTAGTTATAAACAATTCCCTTATAAAGAATTTGTGAAGCCAAGTCTAAAATCTGGAAATGAAATTCCAAAAATGCATAAGACTATAAATGAAATATGATGAGATGTTGCTTTCAAATATGATTTTCAAACCTGGAAGTACAAATCTGACTTCACAAATGAATTCTGTAAAAAGACAATGACTTCCCTCAACCTGACGATATCTTCTTGAGTTTCTTCCAATTTTCCCCAAGAAAACCATCGAGCAAAACACTGTCGCAATAAATAGTTGAGCTCATTTCAATTTATGCCCGCCACAATTTAACTTTGCAGGACCACCCCAATTTTGGTGAAAGTTTCATCGAAACATACACAAAACAATGGCTTGTCGAAATTCCGATGAACGTCGGGGTAAAAATTAAAAAAAAATTGGAAATTCGCACAAGTGCCCGATGATACATCTGATTATATAGGTTTCATCAGAAGGTTTCATCAGAAATTGGAGTCAAATGAGTTAGTGTTCCTAAGCTGCAATGTGAGTTGATTGAACAATGGTCAAATCTCCAAAGAGATTTGAGCATAGCCTTGTTAAAATTTATGAAAATGGTGGATGATTGGATGCAATGGACAAAATTAGCTCTCAATGTGAAGAGAGTAACTTTGCATGAAGATTGTGGATGATGATGGATTTGAGTATAGTAAGTCTACTCAAATTGTGGATGATAGAATGAGAGGAAGATTCTCTCATTTATAGATTCCAATCTTGGAAGAATGAGTGAAATAAGCAATGTGGGATAAAATATAATCCAACGGCATTGTGCCACTTGTCCACATGTGATTGGAGGAGGAATGAGCACATTTTGGTCAATGTGCATGATAAATGCTATGAGATTCAAATTTGAATTTTGAATGTGACATGTGAGAGGGAAAGAGAAATGGATTTAATGTCACTTGGCTCAATGCACAAGAACATGTAAGAGGCATTAAATGCCTTGTTGGAAAGACCAAGTCCACTTGGCCTTTTGAATTCAAATGAGGGAATATTCCCTTTTGATGTTTTGTGAGGGAAAATAGATGAATTAATAAATTAAAGTAATTGATTTATTGTGCAACTTGCATTCTCTAGAGAAATTTAATGAAAGGGATTAACTTAATCATGGTTTTGATTACTTTAATGAAGAATTAGGTGTTTTGACAATTTAGACTTAAATAGATGAATTAATTTAAATCAGATTTGAGAGGAAATGATTTAATTAAATAAATGGTTTGATTTATTTAACTAAAGGGAATAATGTTAGATTAAATTAAATAAGGTTTAATTTATTCAATTTAATAAGAGGACTTTAGAGACTTAAAAATAAAAATAAATTATTTAATTAAAGAGGGATTGAGGATTAATTAAATTAAATTGATTAGTTTAATCAGCAGAGGAGAAAGACCTAATTAAATAAATAATGATTTATTTAATTAAGGGATGAAAGGTGTTGATAAGCTGAGAGTATGATTCAAGATGAAACAATGTTAATATGATCAAAATCAGGTGCATGTATATTTTATGTGTCTACACTTTCAGCCTACACTTTAAATAGGTTTCCTGCCTCCTCAAGAATCCTGTGAACTAACTTACCATTTGATGCCATTTCCAAATACCTTTATTGTAACCTACGCCTCAAATAGGTGTCCCACCTCCTTGGAAATCCTAACTTTAAGATTATCATTAAATATTCCCCCCTCCTAAGTCCTCATTATTTGTTTCTCTTGAGGTAATAGGATATTTTAGCATTAAGTTAGTTGTAGTTAAGATATGCAAAACCAGAGAAAAACCTTAGCTGCAATGTATTTGGTTTTCTTAACCTTGTGCCTCTTCCAGCTGAGTCAAAAAGATAGGATTTAGAATATTTATTTTTTCACGCATATCAAAAAAAGAGGGAGCTTCCCCTCTTAATTTGAAGAGTATTCATTATGCATTGTGCATAGCTATCAATTTCCAATACGCACTCCAGAGGTGCGAATTGTAATGCCAACAAAGTGCATAATGAGTTGAATTATTTATTTTCCTCTTCCATGAGCTTAGATGATAACAACTATGATGATCCTCCTAACAAGAGTACATCACCACGTATTTAACCTGGTGATTATCCTACTACGACACTCATTATTGCCCCTTTGGCTATTCATTAGTCTTTCATATATGATAAACAAGATTGGGATGCAAACGACTTGCTATAGGTCATCTCGCATGTGTCATACTATATTTTTTCTTCTTTTTCATGTTATTTTATGTGATTGCATGTGTGTAATGTTATTGTGTCACAAAAAATGTATCCTTGGACCTTTCTACGCTCATTTGGGTCTTTCTTATGGATTTTGGTCTGATTTTGCCTAGATTTAATGTTGTAATGTGGCCAACACCTTCACATTAGGTCTTGAACTCTTGTAAATAAATAAAAATTTATGATGTCTTATAAAGGTGTTGTGAAGTGTTGTAACACACTTTCACACTTTTCTAGAACCTTTCTAATGCATTTCAATTAAATAGCCTCTTTTTATCACTTACCAAGCCTTATTTCAAAGTGTTGTAAGGAGTTGTAACAAACTCTCACACTTTTCTAGGGTTGTCATCAATAGTTGGACCATTTCTTATGTTTAAATGGCCCCTTAATGCACTTACAGGTCATACTTAAAAGTGTTCTTGAGAATAATCTCGTTAAACATCATTAAATAAACTTTAATTCTCAACACCCAATAATAATGGCCTAGTGCGACCAAGTCACCACTTGGGGTGACTTAGTCCCATCTGGCTTAAAAATCAAAATTATGTTATACATCTGGTGGGATATTATTCTCTAGACGTTGAGGTCGGCCTGTGATGATGTATTTTTGGGAATTAGGGCATAATCATTTATAAATATAAAGTTTTCCTCTCATTTTCACCCCCCAACAATTCATCCTTCAAGCATCCAAGCATTCAAGCATTCAAGCATTCTAGGCATATCAAGCATTCATCCATTGGAGCTTCTACTTGTATATCTTCATATTTCTACATCAAGGGTTTGGTGAGTTGTAGCATTGCATGTTGTTCATTCATCATTCTCTTTCTATTTCATTTCATTTTCAAGGGTTTGATTACCAAACTGAGGTTGGACCAAGGCAACCCCCTATTCTCTAACCCTTAACCCATTTCCCCTCTTTGTTTGTGTGTTTTGTAGGTCTTGTATGCAGATTTGTCAAAGAGAAAGGTGTTAAAAGGTTTCAACATCTCATCAAAGTCATTCAAAGTCAACAAAACCCTAAAAGAAGCTTGGAGATCACCTACAGGTCAAAGTCTATAGATTTGGATCCAGATTCTTGTCAGGAACTGAAGTATAGATTGTATCTTCAAGATTCTCGAAAGTTGAAGGTGGAATAAGTCACCATCAGTGGTGAATTAGTCTTGTTATGTCTTGCATAACCACCCCATCTTTTGCCTAGGTCAAAATGGGTCCCCCTTTGTTAATGTAATAATCTTTTGTTGATTTTCAAACAAAGTTTGGAGTCGTTTTGCTTCCAACACTTTGTTTATTTTTGTTTTAGTCTGTCGAAACCAGAACGGGAACTAAATCAGGTTCTGAAAGTTCTTTTAAAACTTGTTTTGGTTCCCATCCCGACGGTCTTTCTTCGCTAATTTTTTTTGTCTTTATTGGAACCGGAACTGGAGTGGATGTTAAGTTGGCGTTTATTGAAAATTACAAAATCATAATCCATCCCGTCTCCGTCTCCACAAATTCAAACTTTTCGTTTTAAGTCTTTGTCCTTTTGTTAAGTTTTATTATGTCGGTTTTTTGTTTTATTGTTTCTGTTTAGTTTCGTTTTGTGTTTTGTTATCGAACCCGGACCTGGAATGGGAATGAAGTTTGGAAATTTCTTAAAGTTTTGAATCAGTTTCCATATTTAGTTCCGCCCCCGTTGTTTTCTGGGTCGTTGACTGTTTGACTGAAGTTGCATTGTAGAGAAGTGTTCATTCTCTTTTAGTTCTGATTCCACCTTAACTACATTCAATGCATTAATGCTAGTAGCTTGGTGTAGGTAAGAACTCGGATTTTTACCTTCATTAAGGATTAAACCAATCATCATTATCATTATTGAAAACTTGAAGAGTGAAATAAAGCTGCTAAGGAGTCCATATTAGTGAATCGATTGAAGGGAAATGAGATTATTGCTTGCGAATCAGTTCAGAAGGTTAGTTGGGTTCTTTTGTGTTCGAGGTAGGGTTTCTTATTGTTTTTGTTCTTTGTTTATTTACTATTGTGTTTGTTATATCTACTCGTGCTTTGAATCATTTCATTCTTAAATGAATCTATGGTTCTTGGTATGATTGTTTGAGTAGGTTCTTGCTTTATTTTTATTTTCTAGTTTATTCTTTGTTTCTTGTGCTATTTTTTTTTTTTTTGATTCTTTGTGTTTTAGGGCACGGTCGCTTTCACGTTTTAGTCATGACCGCATCGTGCTATTTTGATTTACAGTAAGTTAGATTAAATTAGGGTTTTAAATGGTGTTGGTTAAAATTAGGGATCTACAGTGAGGTAGATTAAATTCATGTTTTTTTTTTACAATAAGTTAGGGTTAGATTCATCATTTTTACTTAGGGTTTTGTCACGCATTCAATATGGTAAAATGGCAAGGTTTAAAATCCATGCCCTAGTTTTATCGTGTTTGTTAGATTAGGGTTTCGTGTGTTTCTGTGATCACATTTAAATGATTAAAATATGATGCCCTAAAATACAGTCATTCCCCATGGTCATATGAGTACAGTCTTATTAAAGCCTCTTTTCATTTAATATGACCTTAGTTTTAATCATGGAGTTGTGTGTTAAATCGATAAAATCTTTGATGACGTCATGGTCAACCTAGGCGGAGACAGGATCATAATCGATCTTGAACTCGAGAATTTTGTTTTGCAAAAGGTATCGATTCCATTTCCATCCCGTCTTTGGCTCCACGTATAATGAGAAGTCTTCTTTCAAAATAACGATAACCTAGATGGAAGCGGAGGCGAAATGGAAATAGAATATGAAAATATTAAAATCTGAAGAAAAAAAAAACAAATCCATTTTTCATTCTGATCCCAATTCTGATCACCTTCCCAGTTGACTCTGAGCCTGTTCATTGTTAGTGAAATATCTATATCGGTTTTGGCTCGGATTCTGGCAGTGTTGTTTAAAATAGACTGTTTTAGACTATGTTTATGCTTGGTTCCGCCTCCGGTGCATATATGAAAGGTATGGTTTTTAAAGCATGTTTTGTGGTGATATTTAAAGATCTAATTAGAGGTTTTGCTTGTAGGAAAGTTGAAGGATGTTAGGAACATCAAGGGAAGCTACTCGAAGGAACCAGCCTGCAGGAACATCAAAGACAACACCTAAACCAAAGAAGTTGAAGCTAGAACAATTGCCTTATACCTTGAAGAGATATAGTGAGTATAAGGACTCTAATAAGTCTCATCTAAACAAAAAGTGGTTGAAGACAGAAAAGAAATATTTAAGCAAACTTGTAGACCAGCCAAAGAGGGCAGATTTCTATAAGGAGGTATCAGATCTAAGCATGATGTTGTCTAGGGCCTTTGGGAAGAGAGATACATTTCGGTTCAAGGAGTGGATGTTTCCTTTCATCCAGACTATCTTAAATTGAGCCCATCAGTTTGATTGGCCAATGATTGTGTCAAATTTTATTCATGATCAACTAACTAGCATCAGGCATACCAAGTGCTTCTTTATGACTTCTTACATTATATATGCAACAACAAGATTGGGTATTTTCCTAGGTTTGAATAGAGTGGGAATAATGGGAGCCTTGGATAGACAGAAGAAATTATGGGAGCATTATGACCAGTTATCTCTTCAGGTTGCTGAGACTTATTTCAGAAGAGTCAATGATGCATTTATATATATGGTCATCAACCAATTGAATGGAGATGCTAGGTACCGGTTGAGTCAAGAAGCCATGGCATTCATTGCTGAATGGGGATGTTGGTACATTCAATACCCCAAATTCACATATTTCAGGTTAGCTGGTTTAGAAGGCCACCCACATTTGCTTCCAAGGTGCTGCAATAACATAATAGTGTTGATGGAGTTTGTATATCAGGCTCTTGGAGTTAATGCTCGATTTGGAATCAAGCATAAAAAAGGATGTCACAAGGTCCCCATGAAGTTGGGTGAGTATGGTTGTCAACACTTGGTAGGAGCAAAGGTGGTCTGTAGTGAATTGATACAATTGAAGTTAGGTTTATACACAACCCATAGGCACTTTGATCCAAAGGGTAAGATGTATGATTTGTTACCTTCGGTATTTGACAAGCATTTTAATCTATTAGAAGACTTCTGGAGTGACCGACAAGATGAGTATGATCTAAGAAAGAAGAATTATGAAAGATTGTCTGTCTCACTCATTTCAGAGCTTGGTGTTAAAGATAATATTCCTGACACATTGGTGGATGATGGAATTGTATTGGATCCATCCTATGAAACTTTGAACATTGGCACTAAGAGCCTAGATCCAATTGACTGGGATGCTAAAGAAACTATTGATATTAAGCAGATTGGAAGGAAAGTATTGGATAGGAGTGTGCAATGGTTAGTTCTAAGAACCAAGAC
This sequence comes from Sequoiadendron giganteum, assembly GCA_007115665.2. Lineage (NCBI taxonomy): Eukaryota > Viridiplantae > Streptophyta > Pinopsida > Cupressales > Cupressaceae > Sequoiadendron > Sequoiadendron giganteum. The sequence continues at coordinate 74,733,302 of CM021102.1, forward strand.
TCCTTAAGGGCCAGCCCCTAAAAAGGGTAAGGGATACAAAAGGATCAAAAGAAAGACACCTCCTAAAGAGCCTTTGGAGTTCCTTCCTCCACACATCGAAGAGATAGAACTTGAGGTGGTAGATGATGAAGAAGAAACACAAGAAGGAGACGTTCAAAAGGGATCAACTGTTTCAACACCTACATTAGGTGAATCATCCGCACAAGTCCCACTTGCAAAGAAGAAGAGTAAAGAAATTCAAGAGGGAGCTCTTCATAGTATGGCTGAAACTACAAAGGGAAAAGAGGTGGAGAAGGAAATTCTGGAGGTTGGGACAGATTCAGATGAGACTATGTCAGAAAAAGATATGCAAGAGAATGTGCCTCTAGAGGAGGATATTGAGCAGATTTTGACACAAGAAGATCAATGGAAGCTATTTCAAGAGGCGAAAAAGGATTCAGATGCAAAAGCTACAACCTTAGAGAAACAAAAGGAAATGGATGCCAAGGTACAAGATGATGCTATACTGCACCAGCAACAATTAAAAGCCAAACAAATTGAAACTAAGGCAGCAACTGATGAAGTGGAGAAACAAAGAAGGCAACAAGAACATGAACTCAAGGTTAAAGAAGAGAATGACAAGTTAGAGCTAATACAGAAGATTCATGACCTTGAGGGAGAGAAGGCAAGGAACCAGAGGGAAAAAGAAATCTTGGTTGCCAAGTTAAAACTTGTAGAGGAAGCTCACCAAAAAGAAGAAGTAGAAAGTTTAAGAAAGGAAAAGGATGTCGAAGAGCTGGTTAAGAAGAAAAAAGAAAAAGAAGCTCTAGAGAAGGAAAAATTAGAAAAAGAAAGGTTGGAAAAAGAAAAAGTGGAGAGAGATCGGTTGAGGAAAGAAGAGAAAGATAAGAAAAGGAAAGAACAGAAAGATAGGGAAGAGGCTGAAAGGCTTGTGCAGATGCATATAGTGTAAGAACAACAAGAGCAATCAAGGGTTGACTCTCAACCCCAGGTAAATATGCAACCACCTTCTACTATTGCTTCCTCTTCCTCTATGATGACTACTGCTCCATGTGCTCCCATTTGGATAAAACTAGATTTGCAGAAAAGGGCAGTAACACCTTCACAACCTCTCAATTGGGAGGATGTGATGAAAGGGGTTGAACAAGAGAGGCCTAAAAAGAAGGCCAAGATTCTACATTCTACCCGAATCACGGATAAAGGAGAGATTGTTGCTGAATGTGCCATGCCAATGATAGAAAAGGAGGTAGGGGACATGCAACTAACAGATTATCAGTTGAGTATTGTCAACTTGGGAAGGCCCACTAGGAATCAGCAAATGAATCTAATTGATGTGGTGGCTTCAACAACCAAATCAAGAATGATAAAGGATAAACAAAAGAAGGATGAGCTTAAGGCTCAGTTGGATCAATTACATTCATTCTTGAAAAGTGTCTCCTCTCCGAGATCACAATAGGTAACGACCATTGAGACTCCTATTTTGTTAAGTAAAAAGGAGGTAGATGATTTGGTATAGGTAAGAGGCAAAGCGGAGATGGTAAACCGATGGGTAGACAAGTTGAATCGAGAGGTAGGTGAAGTTTTGGTTGAAATTTTTGAGGTTTACAAAGGCATGGAAGGGTTAATAAGAGAAATGCATCAATACATTGAAGCATCGGAGAAACAAGAAGAGGAATATAAAGAGTATAGTTAGAAATTAGAAAAGGTTAGTGCATTGCCTTTAACTACTCTTCTTGAACAATCAATACTTGAGGAGGACATTAAGGATTTTGTGGAGAAAAATTCTCGTATACTCCATTTTAGAACAGATTTCTTATGTAAACATAAGGATGAGATTCAAGAGGCTATTAATAATCTGACTGAGCAATTTAAGGAGCTGGAAGTAGTCATTGCTATTATTGTAGATGTAAATGTGTAACAAAAGAAGGCATGCCTTTGGACTAGATAAAAGAGAAATGGGATGAGAGATTTAGAGGACTCATGCAGAAAGAAGATGATGGAGAAGATTTGATAATAGATTGACTAATGGATGTCAAGGAAGAAATAAAAGCTGCAAGAAGAGAGTTGATAAAGATAAAAGGTATGAGGGAGTTTGTTGTAGCAGAATTGGATCGAATTAAATTTGAAGATAGCTGGATTGATGGGCCAGAATTAGATACATTACAACAAGTCTTCGCCAGCTACGATGAGTTCATTGCAGACCCAACTTCACATGCATGAATCCCTACATGCATGACTATTTTCTTCTTTGCATGTTGCATGCAGCACTGACAGTTTTGGAGCGCATGACTTCTTTTTCTCTTCTATTTTCTATTCTCTAGTTTAACTGAATGTCTAGTGTAAGAACTCAAGATCAAATTGATCTGAGTTTCCAAGAGAATTTTTAGTTCCTAAAAATGTGGATGACCTCAAATAGAAGTGGAGTTTGAATTTTTGTATATCTATAAATACCCTGTGGGTATCATATTGTAAAGGTCGGCTAATTGAGAATAGAATTGGCTTACCTAATGCTAGGAGATAGAATTTTGTAGTGATCACTGAGATACATTGTTACTAAATACTTTACAGTTAATAAAAATTACAAGTTTTCCCGCAATATGGTGTTAGAATTAAATTGTTTTGTGTGATAAGGCTGATAAGTTATAATCTATCTGTATGCAGTGATTTTGTTGAACATAAAAGTTTCTTGACTGATGAAAGTCATTTGAAGGAATCAGATTTAAGGATTATCTTGTTAGATTATTATTGTATTAAAGTTATTAAAGTCTGTTGATCTATGACCTTGGCAATGAATGGATGTGTGTTTTGAAATCTTGGAGATAGTTGTGATAAGCGAATACTAGTATTAAATTAAGCACCTTAGATGCATGCAATGGTATATTTTATGCTGTAAATTGTGTCATGCTTTGGTTTTGTGATTTGTTAGAAAGCATTCATTGTTGAAGGTATATGTCCGGATGCTAGATAAATTTGATTCATACTTACTGGTTTACCCCTTTGTTCTATTTTTTTCTTTTTTTTGAAACCCCCTTTATTTACGAAAACGGTTTTTATAAAATGAGTCATTGCTTGAATCTTTTGTTACTAGCACAGGCCCCTTGAACATTATAGTTGCATGAACCAATTGAGTGACACTAGACAGTTGAGAACCAACTACCAGGACCTTGGGAGTTAGGCCACTACATGTCTTTATTTTTTAGGAGAAATAGAGTAGAAATATTTTTTTTTAATGTTGTTTGTGTCATTTTCACCATCAACAAGTCCCACTACCGGTCAAGAAAAGTGTTTTCTGCAGTTTTTTATACCCATTTTCCTGAAACCTGTTCTGGCAGAATCTCCCCGAAATAGGACTAAGTCGCCTAGCTTGGCGTAAGTGTCCTAGTTGGCTTCAACAATAATTTCTACATGATTCCAGAGCCTCTCTACATAAAGTTTCAGTTTCTACGTGCACCTCTCTAACCCCTTTCATTTTTGTTATTGTTTGTTTGCATTCTTAGGTCATTTTGCATATCACATTGTGTTTTCAAACATCTTGCATTTCATTAATTTTCATTAATATTTCATCTCTTTTATCATCTTATTGCATTTAGAAAATTTCATTTAGGCACATTTCAATCATATTTTCCTTAGTCTTGAATGAACCACCAAGTTTTTGTGGAATACCTTTCTCCTTTTAGGTGAAAAACCCTAGAAGTGCAAGGAAGCCCTATCCCCAAAAATTTGTGGCTCAGTTATCCCATGTACTATGTTGCTTGGTGTGTCTTTATGTTTGTGAGCCTACATTGGATGACCCTTGTTACTCTGTTGGTGCAAGGATACAAAGGAAGCAAATTTTTGTGACATTCTTCTATTTGTATCTTCATTCTTCTATCTGTCATAACCATTGACTTTTAATTTTTTTCTTGTGTTTTAATTTTGGCGATGATGTAAAGTGTTGAGACATTTAGGTCTCTTCCATGTTGACGCAAAAGGATTCTAATTTATTTTCTCTCTTTGTGTGTCATTCTTCCTTTATGCTCGTTGTTCCATGAGTTATTTAGGGAATGATGACAATTTTGAGCTCAATTATATCACTATAGAAAATACATACATTGACCCCAAATCCATGGATCCCTTATGTGTTATCTTAGTATTGCATATGGGAGAAACCTCCTTTTCATAAAGTAGCTTTATTTGGAAACATATGATTGTCATAGGTCTTTCCAAATAAGCTCTCATGTCTATTATATCTATTGTCTTTTATCATATTCTAAACTTTAAATTAATTTCTCACAACATGGTGTTTAGAAATTTCTTTAAAGTGGGGGGCATTATGCCTCCCGCTTGTCGCTTGCTTGATGTCATGATCTCTTGTTCAAATTTTGGTCTTCTTATTTCATGTGATGTGTCTTTTTTTTTTGTTACATTGGGGTTGATGTCCTTCAAGAGCCTAACCTTTCTTGGCATATGGCATTCCTCTTAGTGGTAATGCTATAGCTTGCATTCCCTAAGGTGTGAATATTTTATCTCTCAACTAGTCCTCTCTTGATGGTGATATCGAGTGTGATGTTCTCTAAAGTGATACCTTTCATGAACTAAGAAAAATACCTTTGACTATCTTAAAACCAAAACTTTTGGCCACTAAGCATAACAAAACTTGCTTGGTGGTGCTTTTGTTTCATGAGTGTATACCATAATGTAGCTTTCTTGTCGTGTGATTTTTGTATGTTTTTCCTTATCAAAGTTATCAGGAAGTATAAATGTTGGTATGTTTGATGTATGGGAGCTTGTAGACCTGGCACGACTTTCCCATTGCCACTTGTTTTGTGGGTTCACACCTTGTAGACCTAGTATGTGTTTCTAACTTGTTTTGGCTCATTGAGTGTATATCAAACTACACTTGTGAGTGTGTTTCTTGTAGCAACCTTGTATAACACAAATTGTTTTCCTGTGGTGCCATGAGAGTGTTTTTTATGGACTTGGCATAACACAACTTTCTTGTTCATCTTTTTATTTGCATTAATTTAGACATTGTATGATGTTATATCTTGTGTCACAGTTGCATTCATATATCTCTTTGTGAATTTGTTGGTTTTCCATGGGGATGTTGATCTTAGGGGATTGATCATTCTCCTTGATCCTTGTCATCCCATATTTCCTAGATTGTACAATTAGACCTCTCTTGACTTATTTTTCTAATTTAGTGTGATTTTGAGTGTAGGGCTCATACTCTCACTAAAGTGGGGGCTAAATGTAATGTATAAAAATGCACTCCTTTACATTTTCACACAATGTTTGGTTCCCTTAATTATTTGGACTTAATTAATCTTCTAATTGCCTAAATTATGCATTTCTAAGCCTTATTATTATCATTTTTTAAAAGGGAAATTGGCATTAAACAAATTCTAACATTATTTTAAACACCTTGGAAATTGTGTCCTAGATATAGGTCCCAAGACCCATTCGCCCAAGGTTGAATAGGTCCTCCTTAAGTCCTAGGTCCTAATTTTTAATATGTTTTTGGCATCATTTTAATGATTCAAATTCAAATTTAAAATTTTGGCTTATGGAATCTATTTTTTGGGAAATTAAATAAACACCTATAAATACATAGTTATTTTATGAATTCAACATTAACATGCCTTTAGCAAGCATTCCTATAGAAAATATTACTGTCAAGAGAATTGAAGAGCATATTCATCAGTCATCTATAGCAGCATTCGAGATCATATCATTGTGTCAATGTTAGGTTTGTTCATATTATGCTTTGGAGCTAACATTGTGATGTAGTTTTCAAGAATCCAAGCATCAAATCAAGCTATTATTCAAGCCAATTCATGTAGGATCAAATCCTTAGAGAGATGTGTTGGACTTCAGTCTTCTAAGGGCAACCATTGAGAGTTTGGTGAGTTGTGACATAGACTTGTTCATTCATCAATCATTATCATTTTTTATTATCTTTCAATATCAAGATTTAATTACCAAAATAGGGCTTGACCAAGACAAACCCCTATTCACCATATACAATCAAATTTTCCCTCTCTTTGTGTTTGCAAATTTGTAGGTGAAGAAGGATTGAAGATTGGATCAAAAGTGCAATTTTGCAAAGTTGTCAAAGTTTTCATCAAATTTATCAAGCCACGAAAACTTGTTTGCAAGATTTATTTCCAACTTTCTGATAGTGGAATCTAGAGGAATCAAGAGTGTAGATCCAGGATTAGAGGACTATGAAATCAAATTTTAGAACCCTACTCAGAGACCCATTCGCCCTAGGGTGAATCTATCCTAGTAGGACACTCAACAACCACTTTTTAGTGATATGTGCACAATATTTTACCCTTCTTAGATCTTCTTGTAGCTTGTTTTTTTTGTTTATATTATGATTTAAATCTATATTTCAAGTTTTACATTGCATAATTAAGATCATTAAGCATTTTATTTTTATCTCCAAAAATTTCATTTCAGTCATATTTGTCATTTTTTGTGATAAGGGAAACAACAAATCCCCTAATAGGGTTGACTCACCTAAAGGTTGCAAGTCAATCTTGCATTTGGGAGATTTCTTTTCCTAATTAAATTAGAAGAAAGATAGGTGCATCACACCCCCTAACAATAATTTTTTTCTTCATTTCATCTTGATAAACCTATATTTTTCTTTATTTCACCTATTGACTCTACTAATCTAGCTCTATGAATATTGGTTTCATATCAGGTGCCAATTTCATGCCAAGGAATTTTTTGGTACCCAAATCAGTGCTTGGGAAATTAAGCATAAAATATATTTGAAAAATTCATCCAGTTATTATCCCAAGGTAATGGTTTGGCTAATTCTTCTAGCGAGAGCCTAATTAGGATCATAAAAATGATAATTAAATATAATAAAAGATCCTATCACATAAAACTAAGGACAACACTTTGAGCTAAAAAAATTACTCCAAAGAGGGCAATTGGTGTTAGAGTAATAAGTTATTTCACTTAATTAAATTAATCATATTGGTTAATTAATTAAGTCACTTATCACTTTAGTTTTACTTAAGCTAAACTTAGGCACATTAATAATTAATTATTTATTAATTATTAAGTGTGCACACTAGGGTTTCCTTTTAGGGTTTGATCTCCTTTCTTAAGGATTGATCTCATTGTAATTATTCATTGTCTTTAATGCATTTTTAGCTTGAGGCTTGCAAAGCATCTTTGTTGTTTTGGATATTTTTTCTTTGTGACATGTCATTGCTTGCAGGTGTTCACTGGGGTTTGTGAGGTTGGCTCATCAACTTCTACATGGTATCAAAGCTTTAGATCTGCATTTGCATGTTTGTCTTTTTGAAATATATTGCCTTACAGTGATTTTTAAGTGCAAGGGTTTCAAGCCAGACATCTTTTTAAAAGATCTAGGGGTAGCCAAATTTTCTAGGAATTTTTGGGAAAAACGGAGGTCACCATCACTTTCAGAGTGCCCAAAAACCTTAGAAACGCTTGTCATTTGGTCAATTTTGGAGCTGTTGAAAAAAAAAAGCAAAAAAAAATTGCTAAGGAAGTCGTACGGGCTCCCCAACACGCTTCTCGAGGCACAAATTTCAATAAAAGAAATATATATATATTTAAAAAGGTGTTAAAATGCGCTTTAAAAAAGTGCCTCTAGTTCATAAGTGAACCACCATTGTTGTGCCACCCGACGGCCACCAAGAGCAACTGCACCCAGGTGGCGCCACCCTTCTGCCACCGCCGCCAACTGTGCAGCCCTTGAGGGCTTAACTTCGTAGCCTACGGTCATATTGGGGATCGAGTTCCTCAAACCCAACCCCTACCAGTCTCCCAACCCCCGCATAGGTAACATTGGTGACCAAGGGCTTCGGTCCCAACCCCCAAGCGCCAGCCCCTTGGTCTTGCATGTGACTAGGGGCCAATTTTTTTAGCCCCCAAGGCTTATTGGGGGTCTTCCTGGGCACTTTGGAGCACTTTCACGTAATCGGGCATAACTTTTGTGTATGGTGTCCATTGTTTGAAAATGAATATGTGTTAGAAAGTTGGATTCGAGCACTATCTAATGGTGTAGCTTTGATTTTTTGGTTTTTCTTTTTTCATGATTTTTGCGGCATCTGAAAGCTGACTCCATCCTCTTCACAGATCTTAGACTTGATTTTTCTAGAATTTTTACCAGGTATCTAAGTTTTTTGTCAGATCTCAGCTTTTGCTTCCTTGGTTATTTTCTTGGGAAACATGCAATTCAAGCAATTTTTTGAGATTAAAGAGTTTTTTTTTGTATTGAGAGTATATACTATAGGAGTTGAGAAAATACAACTTCACAAACCCCAAAGATCACTTGCATGCAAATAACCTGTCACAAAAGAAGAGATGGAGACAAACAAGCAAAGGTTCTCTGAAAACTGAAAATGTATATATCAGAGAGAATGAGAGAATGAATTGATATGAAATACAATGGGATCAATCCTTATAAAAAGGAGATCATGCAAACCCTAATAAAACCCTAATAGGATAACATTTAATAATTAATATAACTATTAAATGTCACTTTATGCAAACTAACGTGAAATCTTAAGAAGGGAATAAAGGTAACTTAATCAACATAATTAAGTTAAGACCTTTACTCTAACACACCCCTTTAAAATGAGCAACAGTGCAGCTACAAAAAAATGCAAGAAAGCAAAGGTAACTACAATGCAAGAAGGCAAACATGGGTCCCGACAACTAGGCCAGATCAGGTACCCAAATACAACCAAATCTCTATAAAGAGGAGAAATAGAGAAAACTCATGGGAAAAAACTCTACTCCAAAAAGAGATGCAGAAAGCCAAGAAGAAGAACATTACTAAAGCAGAAGAAGTTGCAAACAACTATCGAAAGATGATTGCTATGGTGTTGAAGAACCTCCACTAAAGATGGAAGATCCCTTCCAAGGCGAAACCAAGGAAGAATTAGCACGAACAATATAGTAACCCCCCCCCCATAATGTTGAACTGGGAGAGCCTGACAAATCCACTAAAATGATGTGTAACATGCTATAGTGCATGAGGAAGAAGAAACAACATCTGAAAGTGCGCAAGATAGCACTTGCAACTGAAAAAGTGGTGTGCAAAACAAAGCACACATGCATGAGGCTAAAATCATATGGATCCATTGTCGTCGTGGAGGGACACTCACCGGACAAAGGTGTGATGGAAAACAAAGGCAAACTACACAACCCCCAATGGTATGGATTCACTGTCATCGTGGAGGGATACTCACCGAACAAAGATGTGATGGCAAAACAAAGGCAAACTACTCAAACCCTCATGGTACTTTATAATAACAATGCGAGTACAAAATATGGCACAACTTTATGTGCAAAATCCCCAAAAGATGCATGTACAATAGTGTGGCACTTTATCTCAGTGTGTTTACATAAAATATAGCTTACAAAATGATGCTCAAAATGCCCTCAAAGGACAAAATGCTGGAAATACATGAAGAACAACCAAAAACAAAGCATCCCATGCGAACAAAAAGTTTTCAAGAGCAAATATGTCTAAGTAATCCACCAAAGTGTGAAAACACAAATAAATAAATAAAATATACCTGAAGTGAAATCTGGAAAAAGTGCATAGATGAAACTGAAAAGCTCTGAAATATGGTTCCAACGCCACTGAGATTGCGAAAAATAGAGAAATTGATCAAAAGTTATGAGCTTGAAACTAAAAATAGCCCCTTTGTCTTCAACTAGCTGTAGAATGTACCAACGGAAAAAAGAAGTGATGAGACCTACACCACTGGAAAGATGAGAAAACCAGCTTTTCGACGATATCTCGTTTTCCAAAAAATGATATCGTATGCCCAAGTTACGGCCTGGAATAAATCAGCTCCAAAGAGGGAAAAAACCAACGTTGGGTTAAATTTGACGGTCATATGGCCGTCACAAAAAAAAACACTGGGTTAAATTTGACGGCCAAATGGCTGTCACCGTAAATGCACAACTAGGCTTATTTTCAAAAAAAAATGTTTTTTTAAAATAAAAAAAATTATTACAAAATTTATTTTTTTTTAAATAATTTTTTTTTGAAAAAAACATTAATGGTGGGGGCCACCCCCACCGCACCCATGTGGGCATGGGCTCCCTGTGCAGGGGACTATGTAGGTATGGGCCTGCGCAATACCTTGTGTAGGGTACCGTATGTACTGCGGCCTGAGCAAGTCGTTAAAAGGCTTTTCCAATATTTTTTGATTTTTTTTTTTGATTTTTTTGAAAAATCAAAACGGTTGACAATGAAATTTTTTTGCATAGAACATATTATTTTTTTTTGACAAATTTTTTCTGAAAAAAAAATGCAGAAAAATTTCTGAAAAAATAAAAAATAAAAAATTCCCAGGCAGGATCGGCTGTACGACCGTATTGCAAAAAAAAATTTGCCTCAAATTTCGGCTTTGTCCAAAATGGATGAATGGATAGTCGATTTAGGGGTTTTGGACCGTTGTGGACGCAATGGCGAAGTCCGTTTGAGTTGAAAATGCTTCAAAATTTCAGGTATGCCCTAGATCAAGAAAACAAACCCCAAACCCTTGAAGCCCCAAAAATCTTCAAAACAAGAACAGGAAGCAGCAGGTGTGGAGCTCTGATACCATGTAGGAGTTGAGAAAATACAACTTCACAAACTCCGAAGATCACCTACATACAAATAACTTGTCACAAAAGAAGAGATGGAGACAAACAAGCAAGGGTACTCTGAAAATTGAAAAATGTATATATCAGAGAGAATGAGAGAATTAATTGATATGAAATACAATGGGATCAATCCTTATAAAAAAGAGATCATGCAAACCCTAATAAAACCCTAATAGAAGCCCTAATAGGATAACATTTAATAATTAATATAATTATTAAATGTCACTTTATGCAAACTAACGTGAAATCTTAAGAAGGGAATAAAGGTAACTTAATCAACATAATTAAGTTAAGACCTTTACTCTAATATATACTACTAATTTTTATCATGGATTCACATAATATTGCACCCCTTACTCCATTCAACTACTTTGGTTGGAAAAAACAAATGGAGATTCATTTGATGCACAAAGGGTTGTACAGGGTGACCATGGGTACAAAAGTTGAACCTACCAATGTTGTTGAAAAGAGAAAGTGGTTTAATAGGTGTAATGAAGCTTTTGGTACATTATGTTTGTCTATTTCTCCTAATATTCTTTTTCATGTTGATTCTTGCACTACACCCCATCATATGTGGACTACTTTAGGGTGTTTGTATGGGAAGCAGGATACTATGAGAGGATTTCAATTAGAGAATGAGCTTATTGGCTTAAATCCTAGGGATTTTGACAGCACCCAAGAGTTTTTCACAAAACTCAAGTCTCTTAGATTGTAGTTGACACAGTGTGGTATTCAGAAGTAGGACTCTTAGTTGATATTGTCCATTCTTTCTAAGCTTGGACCAAATTATTCAATTTTTGTATCTACCTTTTATGCTACTAGGGATGCTCTTGGTACTAGGTTTACTATGTCTTCCCTTGATGATTTTTCTTCTTCTCTCACTCGGGAGTAGGCCAAGTTGGCTAGCATGGGCAAGCTGAAACCTTCCACATCATAGGAACTTATTGCATCATAGGAGCCAAAGATCAAAAGGCTTCTACAGGAAAAGGCAAGAAACAGAAACAAAAGGATTCCAAATCTCATGAGAAGAAAAAGGAGTCCTCAGATTCATCCTCCTCTTCAAAGGGGAAATCATCTAAGAAGGAGAAGGTTACATGTGCATATTGCAAGAGAGAAGGATATGCATAAAATAATTCCTATAAGAAGGAAATTGATGAGTTGAAGCATCTTCTTCAGAAACATTAGATTGATTTTCCTTCTAGGATGTCTACATCATCTCCTTTCCCTCATCCTTCTTCTTTAGAGCAGCATGATAGGGGCAGAACTGGTTTACATTATTCATCAGATATGAAGGGACATGCTCTTTGTGCTTATTTAGGTCTTGGATTAGGTAGATGGCTTCTAGATTTAGGAGTATCTCATCATATGGCATCTTCACAGTCTATGTTCACTTCCTTTGAGCCTTGCACTATGTCTCCTATTTTTATGGGAAACAATACATATATGAGTGTTACAGGGAAGGGGTCTATTAGTTTTGGGGACAACACTTTTTAGAATGTCTTGTGTGTTCCTCATTTGATGAACAACCTTCTTTCCATATATCAGATCACACATGTTGGCAATGGGAGATCTATGGAGTTCACACCTGATTCAGTTATCATCAGAGACTTGGAGAGTAGAGCGGTTATTGCTACGGGGGTGGTGGATCACTCATCTTCGTTGTATTCCTTTGCAGATTTTTCTTCTGATGGTGCTTTTTTTCCTACAATTTTTCATCACACTTCTAGTGTGAAGCATCATATAAAGAAGACATTTGGCTTCTTGAACCTTGGTGTTCTCACTTCGGATTCAATTCTTGAGCCATCCATTCAATATCCTCCACCTCATGTTGCGGTTTTTGATACTTTTATGGCTACATATGTGGTTTTGTGAATAGGACCTAGTTGATCATTCATCTTTGGAGGTTTCTCCGCAGTCTTCACCTACTTTGACTTCTTCATTGGTTTAGGTCACACCTGATTCACCTTCAGAGATTGCATTCGTGTGGCTTCTTCCCTCTCACTTCTTTCAGGAGATGCGGTTTCTTCAATCTTTTTGGAGCTACTTCATTATGGTGGGGCTATGTGGTCTCTTTCTTCCTCTCTTCTGGGGGGGTTCTTTCATGTATCTTTTTGATGGATGGTTTCCTTGGGGGGTCTTATGGAGTCCTCCATCTTTCATCACTTAGTTGTTTTTGTATCCTATTTTGGGGAGGAGTTTTATTCCCATGTGGTTTTCTCCTTTACCCCATTTGGTTTAGTTTTCATTGCATTTGTACATGGGAACCTGATCAGGCCTTTTTGTCAGGACCCATATTTGCTTTCATACATCTTTTCCTTAGTGTTTTAGCTACTTCCTAAGTTCATCTTAAGGGGGGATGTTAGAGTAATAAGTTATTTCACTTAATTAATTTAATCATATTGGTTAATTAATTAATTCACTTATCACTTTAGTTTTACTTAAGCTAAATTTAGCACATTAATAGTTAATTATTTATTAATTATTAAGTGTGCACACTAGGGTTTCTTTTTAGGGTTTGATCTCATTGTAATTATTCATTCTCTTTAATGCATTTTTAGCTTGAGTCTTTTAGAGCATCTTTGTTGTTCTAGATATCTTTTCTTTGTGACAGGTCATTGCTTGCAGGTGTTCACTAGGGTCTATGAGGTTAGTTTATCAACTTCTACAATTGGAAATCCCCCTTTCATTCTAGTTTATGGAAGGGAAGAAATATTTTCACTATATTTAGAACTTCCATATCTTGAATTAGCACAACAACTAGAATTAATAGAAAATTATGTGATGATAGTGAGGTTGGTTGAGTTGGTGGAGATAGAATAAATTAGAGATAAGGCCATGCATACACTTAAATTACACCAAGCACAAGTCAATAAGACCTTTGATACTAAGGATATTTGACACCTCTAGCAATCACCATAACACTTATATCTATCTTGCATCCTGCATAAAAAAAATCCTATTTACATACCTACATCCATTAGTTTTCTTATAGATAATCAATTTTATACTAATCCAGAGATATGCAACATGTTAATAATTTTTATTCTACCATCAATAAACCTAATTCTAACTTTACCACAACCAATGTTATTTAAACAAGAATCATCACTCAAGTATACCTTGCCAAAAAAATCATCTTGGTCGATGGGTATATTACTCAAATGAAGGTGTATGAGCTCTACTAGGGTTTTTGTGATCACCCTTGGCCCCTCTTGCATCATACTGCGCATTTTGTGTAGGAAAACCCTTTTTTCTTGTTTGTATGGTTGCATTTATTGTGTTTTTTTTGTTTTAGTATGCCTTCAACCGACTCTAACCCAAAAATTCATGTTGGTGTTAGCGGTTCGATGACGTAGCTCAATGGATCCTCCTCCAAACAAACATCCTCAGAAGTTTGTTCTGAAAGTATTTCATGAGGTAAGAACTTTGATTCCCTAGCTGATGTGATTTTTCCTTTACCAGATTTTGATTATGCTTGCTAGTGGCTTGAACAACACACCCTTGTGGGTTATTTTTTGGGAGGACTCCCCCTGAAAGTGTGCTAAAAGAATGGGTTAGCAAGGCCAGGGTCCCTCATGGGGTCCGCCTTGACATGGTCCAAAACTTGACCAAGGATTTTTTTTTGTTCTGCTTCACGGAAGTCAATCATGTCCAGGCTATTTTAGCCCACATTCCCAGGTATGTTAGGTCATCCTTGCTGGTTTTCTAGGCATGGACCCAGGATTTTGCTGTCTTAGATGACACCAAATTGTGGGTCCCAGTCTAGATTGAATTCCCTAGTTTTCCCTTGCCTTGTGTGTCTTTTTTGAATCACATTGCTTCCTCATTGGGGAGAGTTATTTGTGTTGAACTAGATAGATTTTTCTAGGCTTGGCCCCAAAAATGGATCTATGTGGAAATTCACCTATCCAAGGATTTAAAATAATCTGTTGATATCCAAATTGGCGCTCTCAAGCATACCCAAAAATTCATGTATTTTAACTTTCCCAAAATGTGTTTAGGTGCCAATCAACCAACCACAAGATTAAGGATTTCTCTTTGGCAGTGCCTCGTACACCTTCCCCATCATGAGATGTTGAAAAGCCTCATCAGGCGAAGCCTTCTGCTAAGGCTGATGCAAAGTGGACTACAATTACAAAACAAAAAAATAAGTCAACTGGTTCTTGGTCGGCCTCTAAAGCCTCTAAACCACCAAAGGTCGCTTCAAAACCTTCAGAGAATGGGACATACGCTCCTATTGGAGCTGCTAATGCTTCAGTGTAGCCCAAGACAAAGGCGATGCCTCAGCCTGTTGTTGTTATGTTTGCTCAACTGAATGTTCCTCCTCCCATGTTGAGACCTCAAAGGTGGTCTTGTAGCTTGTCTCCACCTCGTGAAGAGGATGAATATGTGCAAGAAAAGTAGAGATTTTCCCTTTTGTCTATTTAGATTGGATCAGTTCCATAATATTTTTTGCAAAATTGTTTCTCTTCCCTGAATGAAGAGGAACCGGATTTTGATAATATGGAGGAGTTTCATCCATGAACTTCCTTTCATAGAATGTTCAAGGTATGATAGACCTCTCCAGAAATTATTTTGTTAGAGATATCTTGCAAAACCATTCTAGTATTGAAGTGCTTTGTCTCTAAGAGGTTAAAATTTATGGCTTTTTGCTTGCTTCCACTTGCCATTCTATTTGGTCGGCCAATAAAATGTTTTGTACTATGCATGAGGTTGGGCATGGTGGAGCCGTTACCCTTTTTTCCCCACGATGGCATGCTCACATTGTTGATCATGGGACTGATCCTTCTCATCGGCTTGTCTGGATTCTTCTTAACATTGATAATCACTCCTTTGGGATTATTAATGGATATGCCTCTAATGATGTTGTGGAATGCTCTTTGCTTTGGCATTGGATTGTTGATTCTTTACCAGTCACCACCTGGCTACTATGTGGGGATTTCAATATGGTTGAGATGGTGTATGACAAGGATGGCACCCTACCATTCAGATGGACATCTAGCAAGTGGGAGGTGTGGTTTTATATGCACAATAAATTGGGGATTATTTATCCCAATATTGGTCACTGCCATTCTCATTCCCTCTGGTATACTTGGTGTAATTAAAGGGTCGGATCTGATAGAATATTTAAATACCTTGCTTGTACCATGATCTCAGCTCAATATTTTTTCTCTTTTGATAGCTCTACTCTACCAGCTAAGTTGTTAGTGGATGTGACTATGTCTCATCACTTCCCTATTTCTTTTTGCATTGAATGGGAGTCATGTCAACCTCACATGTGTAACACTCAATTCTTTTTTAGCATGTATTTGCTTTGCCACAAGCCTACCCTATCCCGCATCAGTAGAGTGTGGAATTTGGAGTGTAGACTAGCTAATCCAACAGGTTGGATTACCTATTGGAATGATGCCATCACATGCACGGCTAGATTTATGCATATTTATGGGCACCAGCTGGCTATTTTTTGTCGATGGTCTTATGAAGCAACCACCATCGACCTATGCTTGGCTACTGAGGCTTTGGCAGCCAGCCCATTCTCCCCATCATTGCAAGTTAGGGTGGCAAATTTAAGACACAAAAATCAAGTGGTTGACAATTACTTGTGTAGGAGAACCCATAGGTTGTCTAGGAAAACTAAGCAATCTATTTTAGTTCACTTATGTGTGAGCTTTAGTGGAATTTTTTTTGTGATTAGATGAAGGTCATGTTGACCACGGAGTAGGTGCAATAGGGTTTTAGATCAATAGAGGCTTAGGACTTTTGCAAGGTGCAAATAGGGCTAAGAAGTTGTAAAGCCTTCTAATTGGCACTAGTTGGATGATGATGTCATCATGATGTCATTTGGGTCAAACTTTGGTTAGAAACATGTTTTGGTCATTAGAGCCAACAATTGCAAAAGTTGCATTTTGCAACTATGCAACATTTGAAATGTTGCTCGACAACATTGACAGTTGGAGCTAAAATGACCAAGAAGAGCCCAAGGGAGAAGATAATTGTTTTGTGACCCTATTTATGGGATGCCTCAGCATTGGAGTAAGGTTGGATTCCTATGATACGATTTAAGTTTTTGTATTCAAGAAAAGCATATCTGACTGTGTGTGAAATTTCTTGGTTTTTGTATTACAGTGATACTTTAATGGATTAGTTTTGGCATTGTAACTTGTGCATTATATAGGGTAGTTTTTCTTTGAACTTTGTGTGTCATTGGATAGTTTTTTTGTTTAGCTTTAAGCACTTCTTGTAAATATTTTGTGTTCTACAATGTTACTGGTTTGAAACAGACAGTTTGTAAAGAATGGAGTGTTAGTTCATTTTCCCTCTATATAAATTGTACGGCCCTTTGGGATTATTGACTAGACTCCATGGGTGTACATATAGTGGGATTTGGTGCCTTTAAAAGCATAGGATCTATTGTTGGAGTCTTACCTTAGGCGAGCTAGAGAAGAGCCTGGCTAGGAAAGACTATAGTGTAGAGCACTTAATTTGTAGAGGTGATAACTTAGAGACAAATTTCCTTTTGGAGAAAGAAGATATGATTCTTACCAAAATATGGTAAAGAGGAAGAGACTCTACCAATCCATTTGTGAGGGGAGAACTTAGCAAGTTGCAAAGGAAACAAGAAAGGCCTAAAGAGCCTTAATTTTGCCTCATTTTCAGTTAGGGCATTATACAGCCAATTGTGGCCCAAGACCCCAAAAATTCTTGAGGGATAGGCATATGAACTAGGAATCCCAAGAAAATATTGGGGTTTTCTTTGGAGGAACTTTGGGAAAATCCCTGATTTCTCAAAGAAGGAGACCTAATAGGGCTAGTAGCCTTCTAGGCCTAATGAAGGAGTTTGGTGAAAGCGAATTGAATATGGAGCTAGGTGGATCCCTAATGCCCCTAGTAGGATGGAATGAAGCTTTTAGAAGCACCTCCAAACCTCTGTAAAACCATTTCAATAAATTGGAAGTCAGTAGCCTTAAAGGTAGTTTAAGGGCTAATGGATAGTGCTACAAGATTGCACCAAGTTTTGACTTGGTAGAAGGAGCTTTATTGATAGTTGGGTTGGCAAGGAGAACTAGGGGATCCTAAGAAGGAAGAGATCCTATAGGTTGCAAGTGGTGGAGAAAGACACCCTAGAGGTCTTCCAAGAAAGACTTAGAGCATGAATCAATGAGTGATTCATCCAACCTCCCTATCAAATTGGTATCAGAGCCCCAAAAAGATTCAGGATTTTTTATTGCATGTCAAAGATTGATTCTAGTGGTTCTACAATCATGGTGATGAATATAGAATTGGCCAAGAAGGTTGATGACCAGGAGGAAGATAATAGGCTATTGAGGGAAAGAGTAGCCCAACTTGAGCAAGCATTGAGTAACGTAAAGACCAAGACTGATGAGGTCAATGATAAATTGGAAGGAAGAGTACCCAAGGGTGAAGAGGTTGTAGAGGAAGACAAGACCCCTGAACCTAACCTTGTTTTGCAAGTAGAGCCTTTCTTGAAGGCATTGAAGGCTATGAGTGGAAAAGCACTTGAAGGCATACCGCTTTTTAGTGGAAAATTGGAAGCAGATCTAGTCATGGACTGGATAGAGGGAATGTAAAACCATTTTGACTGTGATGGAGTCATTGAAGCACAAAAGGTAAAGGTGGAAAAATTAAGATTGAGAGGTTCTGCTTTGACATGGTGGAAGTTCATCCATACAGAGAGAGAAAAGGAAGGCAAGAAACCTATTTCCACTTGTAAGAGAATGGTTGTCAAAGTGAGAGAGGCATACATGGCAGATGACTACAAAATTCAATTGCATAAGAAAAGACAGAGCTTGAGACAAAGATACCAAGATGTAAATTCCTATACAGAGGAGTTTCAAAAACTTTGCATGAGGTCTAATGTATCTGAGGATGAAAGCCTTAAGGTGGCTAGATACCTTAATGGTTTGAAGTGGAATATACAAGAGGAGACGAATCTTCTAAGTCCCAAAACAGTGCACCAATGTTATCAATTGGCTATAAAGATTGAAGAGAAAGGTAAAAGGAAACAAGATCAAAATTCCAAAAGCAAAGGAAGAGGTAGAGATCAAAGAGGACATAGAGGTGGATACCAAGGTAGAGGGATGGAACAAAGAATTCAAGGAGAGTCTAAACTCATAGAGCATGGAAGTGAAACAACTTCTAGAAGAGGTTATGGAAGAGGTAGAGGATCTCAAGGAGGTTCTAACAAAGGAAGAGGTGCAGGCAGAAGTAACTCTTACTTCGCTAGCATGAAATGTTATAACTATGGCCAAGTGGGACATCCTGCTTATAGGTGCCCAGAGAAAGCATCTTCTTCTAACATAGAGAAGAGAATAGCATATGCTCGAGAAGACACTATGAGTGTCAAAGCATCATAGGTTAGCCATATTGAATCAAAAATGGGGGAGAACTTGATGTTTAGAAGGGTTCTAATCAGGAAACTAGTCAAGGAGGAGCCAAAGCAAAGGCGAGCCTTATTCAGAGAGATGAAAAATACTTGGGAAGGTGTGAAAAGTTATAGTGGATTCAAGGTCCACTGATAACATCATCTCAAAGGAAGTAGTAAAGAATCTAAAATTGGAGAAGATGCCCCATACTAATCCTTACAAGGTGGCATGGCTGAATAAAGGGGCAGAGTGTCCTTTTGAATGAGAAGACATCAGTGGAATTCTCCATTGGAGGGTACAAAGACAAATTGGTTTGTGATGTGTTGCCTATGGATGCATTCCATCTTCTATTGGGTAGGCCATGGCAATATAATAGAGGAGCCATCTATGATGGATAGGATAACACCATATCATTCAAGAAGGATGGTAAAAAATTTAAGATACAGTCACTATTGGATGAAGAAGAAGTACAGTCAAAGACCCCTAGTGTCTTTTTAAATAGTGGCAAGGAGTTTATCTACACTCTTTAGCAAGGAGGTGAAGGATATGCTATTATGGTGCAACCCAAGGAAGAAGAAATGACTATGCAGACACCTATACCAGAAGAAGTCCAAAAGTTACTTGAGAGGTTCAAGGACATAGTCAGTGATGGGACACCAGCAACATTACCTCCAAAGAGAGCTATCAGTCATGAGATTGATTTAATACCAGGGGCTTCATTTCCGAAAAAAGCATCCGACAAACTCACACCAGATCAGAACCTAGAAATGGCTAGGAAAGTGCAGGAGTTATTAGACCAGGGAATAATCAAGAAGAGCATCAGTCCATGTGCAGTACCAGTGGTTTTAGCAACCAAGAAAGGTGGTAAGTGGAGAATTTTCATTGAATCTAGGGCTATCAATAGGATTACAATTAGATATAGATTTCCTATTCCTAGGATAGAGGATTTGATGGGCTGTCTTAGAGGGGCAAAGTACTTCACTAAGTTGGACCTCAAAAGTGGGTACCACTAGATTAGAATCAAAGATGGGGATGAATGGAAGACAACTGGTGGGTTGTATGAGTGGAGAGTTATGCCATTTGGCCTCTCAAATGCCCCTAGCACATTCATGAGGCTCATGAATGAAGTGCTTAAGGATTTCACAGTAATATTTGTGGTAGTGTATCTAGATGATATACTCATCTTTAGTAAGATAGCTGATGAAAATTTGAAGCATGTGGAGATGGTACTTAAAAGGTTGTAGGAGGAGAGGTTATCCATCAATCTAGAAAAGTGTGAGTTCTTCAAGCAAGAGCTTGTGTATTTTAGGTTTGTAGTATCCCAAGGGTCATTGAATATGGACCCAAGCAAGGTGGAAGCTAATCTAAACTGGCCTACACCAACCAACGAGACAAAGGTAAGGAGTTTTCATGGGTTAGCTCAGTTTTACAAAAAATTTATAAGAAAATTCAGTGGCATTTGTGCACCAGTGCTTGATACTATCAAGGGTGGTCTAAAGACTAAATTTAAATGGACTCTTGAAGCAGAGAAGGGTTTTGAGAAATTGAAGCAAGAAGTGGCAACTCAACCCATCCTTTTGTAACCTATCTTTGATAAGCTATTCACAGTGAAATGTGATGCCAGTGGAATTGGAGTAGGAGGAGTACTAAGCCAAGAAGGCAGGCCTATAGCTTTCTTTAGTGAAAATCTCAATGAGGCTAAAAAGAAGTACTCTACTTATGACTTAGAGCTATATGCTCTAGTGTAGTCTCTTAGAATGTGGAGACATTATCTCCTACCTAAGGAGTTTGTAGTGTTTACAGATAACCAGGAACTTAGCTACATCAACACACAAGAAAAGCTAAGTAATAGGCACTTGAAATGGATGGAGTACCTCCAAGCCATCACCTTTACTATCAAACACAAGAAAGGACAGTTGAACAAGGTGGTAGATGCACTAAGTAGGAGTTTGTTGAAAGTGCAAGAGATTCAGTTCCAAAGCATTGGGATAGTGAGTTTGAAGGATCTCTATGGAGAAGATGAAGACTTCTCTGAAGCATATAAGGTATGTTCTGATTTTGATAATCATTTTCACAGTCAATTCTTAGAGTATACACTGCAGAGTGGAATTTTGTTCAAGGGGAATCAGTTGTGTGTTCCCAAACATTCAATGAGAGAGAATCTCATTCAGGAGAATCACAATGGTAGTCTTAGTGGCCATTTCGGTATCAACAAGACAATGGAGTTGGTACAGAGGTTCTATTATTGGCCCAAGTTGCCAAGGGATGTCAGAAGATATGTGGAGTAGTGTGTAGTTTGTATGAAATCCAAGGGGGGATCTAGCAATATAGGTTTGTATCAACCTCTACTTATTCCCAAGAGACCATGGGAATGCATTATTATGGATTTTTTTGTAAGACTCCCTAAAACTAAGACAGGGTTTGATAGTGTTTATGTGGTGGTAGATAGGTTTAGTAAAATGAGTCATTTTATTCCTTGCAAGACCACCCATGATACTAGTTATATTTCTCATCTCTTCTTCAAAGAGATTGTGAGGATCCATGGATTACCATTGAGCATAGTATCAG
Organism: Sequoiadendron giganteum; assembly: GCA_007115665.2. Taxonomy (NCBI): domain Eukaryota; kingdom Viridiplantae; phylum Streptophyta; class Pinopsida; order Cupressales; family Cupressaceae; genus Sequoiadendron; species Sequoiadendron giganteum. The sequence goes on from CM021102.1 coordinate 74,754,889, forward strand.
ACAAAGATGTGAAGTTTATGAGTAATTTTTGGAAAACTCTATGGAGCAGACTGGGTACTAACTTATCTTTTGGTTGAGCTTACCATCCTCAGACAGATGGAAAAACTGAGGTGATAAATAGAGTGTTAGGTAACCTTCTAAGATTCCTTACCAAGGAGTATGGTCAGACATGGGACTTGGCCATATCACAAGCTGAATATGCATACAATGACAGTGTGAACAAGACCACAGGTAGGAGTCCTTTTGAGATAGTATATGGTATGCACCCAAGAGGTGTGTGTGAGCTTAGAGATCTAGGAGCTATGGAGCAAAGAAGTGGCCATGCAGAGGATTTCTCTCAGACCATGAAGGAGATTCAGGAGCAGGTGAAGAAAACAATCACAGAGGCTACTCATAAGTTGAAAACTAAGGTGGATATGTCTAGGAAATAATATCCAATTTACAATAGGTGACTATGTCATGGTCCATCTCAACAAATCTAGATTGCAGAAAGGAGTACCAACAAAGTTACAGATGAAGAGAGTGGGACCATGTAAAGTATTAGCTAAGTATGGAAAGAATGCTTACAAGGTGGAGCTTCCTATAGAATTAAGTATTTCACCAGTGTTTAATGTAGCTGACTTGATCAAGTATGAAGGACTAGTGATTGATATGAATCTGAATAGTACGGATGTATTGGAGGATGTGAGTACTATAGTCTTACCTCCTAAGGACAAGTTGCAAGCACATACAATCTTGGAATCCAGAGTAAAGAAGTCTACTCAGCACAAGGTGTACATGGAACACCTCATATAGTGGAAAGACAAACCAGAGTCTAGGGCTACATGGGTGGAAGAAGCTCATTTCAAGAAGTATGGCATTGATCTGTCTCTGATATCTCCCCACATTCCTTAGTGTTTGTGCAGACGGAGATACTAGTGCAGGAGCACCCATAGGTTGTCTAGGAAAACTAAGCAATCTATTTTAGTTCAGTTGTATGTGAGCCTTAATGGCATTTTTGTTGTGATTAGATGAAGGTCATGTTGACCACAGAGTAGGTGCAATAGGGTTTTAGATCAATAGAGGCTTAGGACTTTTGCAAGGTCCAAATAAGGCTAAGAAGTTGTAAAGCATTCTAATAGGCACCAGTTGGATGATGATGTCATCATGATGTCATTTGGGTCAAACTTGGGTTAGAAACATGTTTTGGTCATTAGAGCCAACAATTGCAAAAGTTGCATTTTGCAACTGTGCAACATTTGAAATGTTGCTCGACAACATTGAGAGTTGGAGCTAAAACGACCAAGAAGAGCCCAAGGGAGAAGATAACTATTTTGTAACCCTATTTATGGGATGCCTTGGCATTGGATTAAGGTTGGATGCCTATGATACAATTTAAGTTTTTGAATTCAAGAAAAGCATATGTGACTATGTGTGAAATTTCTTGGTTTTTGTATTGTAGTGATACTTTAACGGATTAGTTTTGGCACTGTAACTTGTCCATGATGTAGGGTAGTTTTTCTTTGAATTCTGTGTGGCATTAGATATTATTTTTGTTTATCTTTAAGCACTTCTTGTAAATATTTTGTGTTCTACACTGTTACTGGTCTGAACCAGATAGTTTGTAAAGAATGGAGTGTTAGTTCATTTTCCCACAGTACAAATTGTACGGCCCTTTGGGATTAGTGACTAGACTCCATGGTTGTACATATAGTGGGAGTTGGGGTCTTTGAAAGCACAGGATCTATTGTTGGATTCTTTCCTTAGCCGAGCCAGAGAAGAGCCCAACTAGGAAAGACTATAGTGCAGAGCACTTAATTTGTAGAGGTGATAACTTAGAGACAAATTTCCTTTTGGAGAAGGAAGATATGAGTCTTACCAAGATATGGTAAAGAGGAAGAGACTCTACCAATCCATTTGTTAGGGGAGAACTTAGCAAGTTGCAGAGGATCCAGGAAAGGCCTAAAGAGCCTTAATTTTGGGTCATTTTTAGTTAGGGCATTGTACGGCCAGTTGTGGCCCAAGACCCCAAAAATCCTTGAGGGGTAGGCATATGAACTAGGAATCCCAAGAAAAGATTGGGGTTTTCTTTGGAGGGACTTTGGTAAAATCCTTGATTTCTCAGAGAAGGAGACCTAATAGGGCTAGTAGCCTTCTAGGCCTAATGAAGGAGTTTGGTGAAAGCAACTTGCAGATGGAGCTAGGTGGATCCCTAATGCCCCTAGTAGGATGGAATGAAGCTTTTGGAAGCACCTCCACACCTATTTAAAACCATTTCAAGAAATTGGAGGTCAGTAGCCTTAAAGGTAGTTTAAGGGCTAATGGCTAGTGCTACAAGATTGCACCAAGTTTTGACTTGGTAGAAGGAACTTTGTTGATAGTTGGGTTGGCAAGGAGAACCATGGGATCCTAAGAAGGAAGAGATCCTATAGGCTTCAAGTGGTGGAGAAAGACACCCTAGAGGTCTTCCAAGAAAGACTTAGAGCATGAATCAGTGAGTGATTCATCCAACCTCCCTATCAATTACACTGCCAGAGGTGCGTAGATAAAAGCTCGATTGCATTGGCTAAAAATTGGTGATCGTTCCTCCAAAGAGTTTTTTTTGGAATTACGTGCCAAGCACTCATCCCCAGGTATCAAAAAAATAAAGAACAGAATTCAGGTGTTCTCTTAGCTCCCTAACATTCTCTAGGCCTTTGTGCACCATTATGAGTAGGTTTTCACTGCACAGGAACCCATACAATTGTGATAGCAAGGCCTTTAGGACTACCTTTTAGTTGTGCCAAATAGGCTTTCCTTAGCCCAGAGGAATTTTTGTGAACAATTTTTAAAAATTTATGATCTCAAGGAAGATGTTCATTCCATGGTCGATGACAAACCCCAAGCATCAATGGCTTCCCTTGTAAATTTTACAAGGCCATCTGGGAATGTGTTGGGAAATATTTGCACCATGTTTACCTTGAGGTTTTTCATGCTAATTCTCTAGGTAACTTAATAAACAAAGGAAATATCAAATTCATACCTAAATATGGGGATTCGGAAGATTGCATCTATAATTGGAGGCCTATCACGCTTCTCAATGTCTCCTAGAAGATCTCTTGCCTCAAATTGTGCGCCCAGAGAAAACTGTGTTCATCAAATCTAGGCTCATTCTGGATAATATTATTGTTGCTTGGGAAGGCATGGAATGGGCCCGACATTCAAACCAAAAAGCCATTTTTATTAAAATTGTTTTTGCCAAAGCCTACAACCACATTGAATGGCCTTTTATTCTTGCAATGTTGCAAGCTTTGGGGTTTGGGCCCAATTTCATTCAAGTTGTTTGTATGCTTTTTTTGGATGTCTCAGCTTGTATCACCATTAATGGCTGCCAATCTTCTGCCTTTGGTATTTTTCATTCAATCTGGAAAGGTTTCCCTCTTGCCCCCTCTTTGTATGTGCTTGCAGCTGAAGGATTTGGCTACCTCTTGGCCAATGCGGTTTCTCATCAATTTCAAGGGTATTTCATTACCCAACTCTCAGGCTCAGCTAGTTAATGGCCATTTTGTGGATGACAATTTCCTCACTCTCCTTGAGGAAGAAGAGACTATTAAAGCGTCCCTCCAATGCCTCAATATTTTTTGTCTAGCTTCTAGCTCTGCCATATAGTGGCACAAGACTTTTTGCTATAGACAACCCATTTTTCCCACTCCTACTTGGCTTCAATAGTATAATTTGAAGAGGATTGGGACAAGAAAAAAATTTTGCTTCCTGGGAATTCCCTTTGCTTTCCAGGTGTCCCTGGCTAAGCTTTGGAAAGTTGTTCTTTCCAGGGTCAATCAAAAAATTTCTTACAAGATTACCAAGCCTCTTTCCTTGGCCGGGAAATTCCAGGTGTGCTCTAAATTTTTGGCAGCCACCCATGTTTATTATTCCTCCTGTTGGGCCCCTTCCAAAGCTGATTATGGCAAGCTTGAAAAATTACTCAGAGATTTTCTTTGGGCCTCTTCTGAAACTCACAAAGGATTTCACCATGTTGCTTGGGATTTTTTTTGCCTTCCCAAATATTTTGGAGGTCTTGGGTTTCTCTCCACTCAAAAACAAGGAGCTTCTCTGTGTGTCAAGTGGATTATTTGCACCCTTATTGGGGACAAGGCCTAGACAATTCTTCTCAAGCATTGTATTCAATCTATCTTTCCTGCTCACAAACCCACCTACAAGGGGATCAACTTTCAGACCCTTTTGGTCATGAACGAACTATTCCAAATTGGTGGTACTTTTGTGGCCAAAAGCATTTGGTGTGCTTGGGAGGCTATTAAGCCTTGGCTCTGGTGGGTCAGCTCTGGATTTCATGATGGGCTTTCACTCAACTAGCAGAATATTTGGTGGTCTCCTCTTTTTGTGCATAATGGTCAGTCATTGGCTAAGTCGCCTTGGCTTAAAGCACTCAGATTCCACAAAAAGGGTATTAAGACCCTGCAACAGTTATTTCATAGACCCATTATGTGTATCATGCCATGGGAAGCCTTTTGTGCCCAGTACAGACTTCAAAACTAGGATCGTGCTACTTATGATGGTCTAGTGAATGCTCTTCCAAAAGAGATTCTTCATAAATTTGGAATTTATGGGACCAAAGCTGGGTGGAAAGATTGGAAGTGGTTTCCAGACACCCCTTTCAAGAATTACAAGCCTCATCTTGGTTACAGGTGGCTTTCACCACATTTTCCTATGATTCAAGGTTTGAACCAAAGGTGGTTTCTCCAATCCTCCGCTTATGTTTGGCGTAAAATATTTGCTACCATTTGGTCTGCAAGTGTTATTCTGAAGCTTGCCCACTTTTCTTAGTGTATTATTTTCCAATGCTTGCTTGTGGGCTCTCAGCTAGTTCACTACAAGGTCCAGGACCCTCGCTACCATTTTTGTGGGCAAGCTGAGACTTTTAAGCATATTTTTTGGTTTTGTCCCAAAGCTCAATAGCTTTGGACTTGGATTCATGAATTATTTCAGCTGTTTAGGCCAGAGCCTTTTTCTTGGCATATGGTTCTATTGGGAGATTTTCCTAGAATCCCTACTAAGTTTACCCATCTTTGGCACACTTTCAGGTTGGAAATCCTCTTTAATATCTGGAAAGATAGAAATGCCTACATATTTTCTCATTCTCAAATGGATATTAATGTATCTTTATATGCTAGAGCTATTATTTTTTTTAATGTGCTCTTATAGATTCAGGTGCAAGCTAACAAAGTTGTACTGGAGGTTGCTCACCTCCAAGTTTGGCTAGACCACTAGGGCAATGCCTTGTATACTATTGCTTAGGTCCCCTCTTTTCCCACCTCTTCCTACAACCAGTTTCCTTCCCAGGGCTGGAAGCGGAGTGGCTCCGCATGTCCCCACTCTCAGCCTCCTCTTCGATAGGACTCTCACCCTCCTCAGTATATCCGCTCTCCTATGTCATGGGTTGGCTAGGGGTGGCCCTCTGATGGTTCTTCGAGGATCAGTGGTGGCAATTTTGGGTTTCCCTCTAGTTCTAGGTGGTCAGATACTGGCAAAATTTTTTCGTTTCTGGCGCTTGCAATATCGCCTCGGCACAAGGAAGAAGATAAAGAGAAAAAATATGATGACAATGGTTGGGGTGCTCCACTTGATGTCACTCCAGACCCTGTTGATGTATGGGGGAAACACATGGATGACAGAGAACCTCCTAGCTCTATTGGCACTGCTCTGGCTGTTTAAAGGCCTTATTTTTTTTATTATGTTTTATAATCATGGACTTACGGGCTTGACCCATGTGATTGGTTAATTATTTTGGTGTTTTTGGGCACTGCCCATGTGACTTTTGGGGTGTTCCTTTTTACCACCCATATTTTTTGTGAATATGTAACTTTATCTTTCTATTAATATAGATAGTTTCATATTCATCAAAAAAAAAAATTATACCTTGCCTCTATCAAATTCTTTATATTTAAAAATTAATGGGAAGATTCACTTGATTCATTTAACCATGCATCATTACCTACACGAGTGGAAAAATCTATAATGAACACATCACCATCTTCCTCCTCAAATTCAAAATTAAAATCAAGTTTCTTATTTTTCTTCTCCTTTTCTTCTTTGCACTCTTTATGAAAGTGTCCAAGATTACTATAGTTCCAACAAATAGTTTTGGACTTTCCAAGAGATTTGGATCTCCCTTTGGACTTTGATATATCATGCTTCTCACTCTTCTTTCCTTTTTCCTTAGGTCTTCCATGAAAATTTAGGGCCTTTTTGGTAATAATTGATGCCTTCTATCTCATCTCTTCAAAAATCAAAGAACCCACAACATCTACAACTTTCAAGTCAATAGAAGTACTCCCAATAGCCATAATGAGAGAATCCCATGAATTAGGAAAACAAAAAACCAAGATCTAACATCTCTCCTCCTCATCCATTTTTACATCAATTGATTCCAATTGAGCCACCAACATATTGAACATTTCTTGATGGTCTACAATACATTCACCCTCTTCCATTCTCAAGGAATATAATTTATTCCTCAAGAAAATTGTGTTCACTAAATATTGTGCTTGATATTGTTGTCACTTACAATTGCACCCTTGCTAAGTTTAAATACTTAGCCTACTAGTGAAACATGGGAACTTTTCTAGGTTATGGGTCACCTATAATGGAAAATAACCTCCAGAGAGGGTTAGTTCCCTTGGTTTTTATCACCTAAACTAAACTACCTACTGTTGTTGCTAGGAAAAGAGTGAGAGAAAAAACATAAGATGAACTAAAAATGACTAGGAAGGTGATGCAAAAAAATGAAATGAACTATCTTTGATATTCTTTGACACACAATCTTCAACAAAACTTTTTATTTATTGCACAACTCTTGATTTTATACCCTATGCTAATTATTTTTACAAGGACGCCTATAACTCGCTATTTAGAAGGAAAATGCAAGATTTTCACAACTCAAACAACTATGTACATGTTTTTAATAGCATACAATTTGCATGAAAGTGTGATTTTTTCCTATGGTTATTTGATAAACACATATTTTGAAGGTTTATTGATAGAAACATAATAATATATGCACCATTTGTTCATATACACCATAAAGCAACATAAAAATAAGGAAAATATGGTAATTTTATTGAATAAAAGAGTTTCTTACATTAAAAATAAGTCTAAATTTGTATCTTCTTGCTTGAAATGTATTACAAAATATGTTTCTCAATTTTGTGAGCAAGAAAATTTGCATTTAAATTATATGCTTGTTTTCTTTGCTAGAGGCAAAAATCAAGAAAGAACTAACTGAAAAAACTAGCCTAAGGGTCCTATATCTCATCCCAAACATAGGAGAGCATACACGGACTAAAATTGACTGTTATAAATCTCAAAAGTAAGCCTACCTAATTTTCACACCCAAGAAGTTCAAGTTTGACTTGGTCACTTCAAAGTGGGTTGGTTGACCTCTTCAAGCTCCTTGAATTATGCTCCAACTATTGATGATACCCATAGATCCTTTGGAAGTGTTTGACCTACTCCTAGATTCTTGCAAACTACCTTTAAGAAGCTCCACTTGTTGTCCTTATCACCTGCTTGACCTTAAATACTCCATTTTCCCCTCCTAGATTCTTGCATGATATCCTTTAAGTCCATAAAGACCACAAAACTTCCCAACCTCCTTCATGAATTCATTCAAAACCATTATCCACATGTTATTTGAAAACTCAAACTCCCTTGCATGCTTACAAGTTGTATATCCTTGTAATTTTTTTTAAAAAGCCCCTTTGTGGTGTTGGAAAAGTTTAGGTTATCCTATCTTTTCCATGAAATTTCATAATTATGCTTAATGATTGTCACTTACTTCTTAACACTTTGATGTGTTTTACTTGATGGATCTCTTGGTTAAGATACTTATGTTATATCTTGATATTATGTGCAGGTTCAAATTTTAGAACAATAATTATTTTTTGTTTATTACCATGTTGCTTTGTCATAATGACTATCGCTGCCTTACTGATGGTTCCAATGTCAACAATGGTACTCTTTTTTTTTCATGGAACCTTCTCACTTCCCTTATACCTTTGTATGCTACCATCTTACAGTGTTCACCATGTTCTACTCAATATGATATGTCAATATCATAAGGATTCGAGATCTATTAATTGTCTGAGCCCTTATAAAGGATCAAGATTCATCACCTTGGATTGTCACCTACCATTGAACCTTGCCATGCATTCTTGATTGTATCCTCTATGCCTCACTATTATGGTTCCTTTCTACCAAACTATGTGACTAACCTCCCTCTTTTATTTTTGTTACTTATGCTTAAGGTATCTTGGTAATTGGTTTTCAACTAACATTAATCTTTCTTGTAAACCTTGTTTATGATGCATGGTTTTTTTCTCTCTTTCAAATCATTGAAATCTTTACAAAATGATTTGTGCCTTGGCCTTTTATTACCAAACTATCCCCTTTTGTTTCACTATCATCCATAGTAATCTTTACATATCTCATAGCCTCTTATCCATGACCATCCTATTTATGGGATTGTCTTAAGATTATACTGTCCATTCATGAATAGGTCTCATGATTCCTTATGATGATTTTTTTCTAGATTCCAAAAAAATTGTCTTCTTTCATGGTTTTACCTTTACCCTTGTATCCAATACCATTGTCTTCCTTATAGGATGGTTGTCATGAATCGCCTCTTGTAAAAATTTCCCATAGCTTGGAAACATTTGTCATTGTTGCCCCTTTTCATTTGATCTCTCTATTATCAATCAACTATCACATTTCTCGATCCTTCTCTTAATGATGTTAGCATGATCACTATCTTATTATTGTCTTACACCTGCCCATTTTGCATGGACTATATACAACTAAAAATGATATGATTGAAGAAGTATCTTGCCATGATCTTTGAATGAGAAAAGTTTCATACCTTTGATGACTTGATAATGATTGAGTTTTTCCTTATTTAGGATCACTTGGGGACCTTTGTGAATACCTTGATCCTCACATCATCCTCTTTAACACTACTCATCATCCAATGATGTATATTCATTTTCTATGACACCAACTAGTCATGATTGTGTCTTCTATTCAGCTTAGTGATCTTATTGACTGAACTTATTAAATGTCATCTTACCACTATGTACTGATATTTTTGGTCTTTCATTAACTCTTGACCATGGGCTAATATTCAATTCATTTCCCCTCATATTAACCCATTGTCTTCTAACACTAGATAATGAACAATGAATCCATTGTGTATTTTTCAAGACAATACTAATATGTGTTGATTATATGAAACAAACCTTGAGGTTCACTATGTATTCCTCTTACCATTTAATTTACCATAATGTATGAAACTCCTTTAGAAATTGATAAAAAAAAACATATAATGTTTGTAGAAAAATCACTAATGGTCATTGTCTAGAAGCTCTTATACCTTTTCTATCATCGTTGACTATGACCAAGTATTGGGAAGGTGGCTCTCCATAGATCACCATATCCCCTATTCCTATGAGTAACCCCCAATGAAAAAAATTATATGATGTAGGTAAACCATTTTTAGGGTTTTGAGACTAAGATAATAATCCATGTTCAAGTCTAATATATATGTCCATTGAGACTTGCAACCTATGACAGTGACCATGTGCATAAACTTTGACTATGTGTTAAGTTATTTTAAGACATGTCTAGTTGAGAAAATCTATAAGGATCCATGATTATAAGATAGGCCCTTTTACCAAGATCAATATGCTTTGGTAATGACACTTTCACTACCTCTTTCCATAAGAGCTCACAATCATATTCAAAAAGAATCATTTCCTCTTATGACTTTGACAAGAACTCATTTGACCTTTCCACTGAATAATGAAACATTATTGTGCATGATAAGAACTCATTATCACCATCTTGTTCATTCACATACCTCATCCTTGGCATCCACTAGATAATGAATGTGAACCTCATGATCTTTAAATGACCTTCAATGTACATCTACTTTGGACAGTAAAAATATCATTGTGTATTTGTTTTGGGATAGTGAATATACCACTATATTCTTTGAAAAACCTTGACACAAAGTAAACAAAACCTTTAACACTATATAAATGAATCTTTATCACTATCATACCTCTTCAATGAACCCTATACGACACTTGAAAAATATTTCTATCACCTAAAACTCCACAAACCTCTCATGGAACCTCTTGTTATTGAGTTGGGTATTTTTAATTCAATTTTTACATACCAAACACTTGTATGTATTCATAAGCACACTAGGGAAACTCCTTAAACCTACAATGTAACTATTAATGGCCTTGTATGTCCTCTATGTATGGATTTCCTTCACAAACATGATGAGAAACCATAACTATTGTGTTAGAAAAGAAGAGGGAATATTTTATTTGGAGATTTAATTGAGAATGAATTGACACATTAAGGATAACTTGTCATCCCAAAAAAACTTATTTTCTATTTTCCCATTCTCTATTTGACAGCTATGAGAGAAAAGACAACATGGTAACTCATCCTTTTGTCCCTTTTGAAAGTGAAAACTTTATCCTTTTCTAAATTTTTAAAACTCATCATAAATATTTGAACTTTAGACTATAATTTTATGACAAAAAACTTATAATGATAGCCTTAAAATAACGGATGTGCAAAATTATTGATGACCTCTAGAATATTTTTTCTTGCTAAATATGGTGTCCAAATACCTTATACATTCCATTAGGCATATATTAATTAAATAACTTGAAGGAACATAGAAATAAAATCCTATAATTTGTTGTAACACTGCAAAATAAGTGCTTGACACCTAAACTGGAAACTAATTGTGCTTCAACACTTAGAGAAAACATCTAAAACTATGTGCATCAACACTTGTTGACTTGAAACAAAACCTAGATCCTAACCCACACTAACCAACAAAAAATATTGCTCAAACAAAACCATTGACTGATTCTTTAAAAATAGCTTCCTCTTCTCATCAATTTGTAATAGTTTACATGTTCATTAGTTTCCAAGAGGAGGCAAAGAAATGATAAATGTTTAACTAGATTTTGTGATACCCCTTGAAGAATGAAAGAAAAAACACTTAACTCTTCACGATACCACACATACTATTGTTTTGAAGTGTATAGTTAAGTTGAATGCGTTATCCTTTAGTTGCAACTTCATGCTTGGGTGCAAGCATGGCTTTTGATGCTTTGTTGGCCTCCATCCTAACTAGATGTCTGATAGGACATCTTTGTGAAAGAACAAGATTCAAACTCCTATTTTTGGCTTCATTTTTATGCATCACTTCTTTATCATCTTGTTGATTAGGGTGCTTCATTTCTTGTGACTGATTTGGAAGAAACGTAGAGTTTTTTACACTATGCTCCTACTACTCATGATTTTCCTCTTCTAAATATGTTAGCTTAACATATAAGTTTAAAACAAATACCTCAAGATCATCCCAAAATAGTTCTTCTTCAAACTCTTCTTTTATTTACGTGGGAGAGGACTATTTTTGACTTCATGGCAGCTCTCTTGAGGAATCATATCAAGGTATTTAACATCTTCTTGTTATTTTAAACCTTTATTTTGTTGTGATAAGAGTTATACTTTTTTCATCCTTCATAAAAAATGGAAGCTCACCAAAAAATAATGTCAAATATTCATTTTCTTCACCTCTTTCTTGCTTGTTGTCTTATTGTCCCAATTGATCATGCTCACCAACCTCTTGCAGCAAGTATGTTTTTTCCTTTTACACATCATGTGAAAGTGTATCAACAACAAAATACTTGTCTTTTTTCTCCCCAAACACCTCTCTTTTATATTCATTAAACTAGCTATCATAATAAACGATGGGTCCACCTTTGTAAATGCAAATGGTTCTAGGACAAGAAGGTTGATTATAGAGGTCTTGTTGAGTTTCTTGATGGTATATAGTTTTTAGAGAAGGTTTTTCTTGAGGGATACTAGGTTTATCTTTCTTAGGTTTGGGGTCTTGCAAAGGATGAAGACTCCTACAACTTGGTATTTCAAGCTCAAGAGACTAACTTGAAAAATTATGAGGCTTACCCTACTTGAAGCTTAGGATTTTATGCTTGGGAGGATCTTCTTTTGCATGTTGATCCAAAAAGAAAGAGGTTGATTGGTCTTCCAACATTTGTGCTTGGTAATTATATAACCTCATTTTATCTTGTTTGGTAGAAATCTATTTTATAAGAGATTCCTCATATCTCTCCCTTAGTATGTCTATCTCTTGCTAATATTGATAAGTTGTGTAAGCCAACTCTTCCTGCTACCAATTTATTCTCTTGATCTCCTTTGATCCCATTTAGCTATCTTTGAAAGTCCAACATTATATCCTTGATGCTTATGTTATCAACATTTGGAAGTTGACTATGAGAATAGCTATTTTGGATTGAAACAAAATGGTTTTATTGGGTTTTAATTTGAGCATATGTTGGTTTCCAAGAAGATTGGTCAGAGGTGGGTGGGTGGTAAGTATTTTGAACACACTGGTCTCTTTGTATAGCAAAGGCATTTGGGATAAAGCCACTTGTATGCTCAATTTGATATGGCTGAGAAGAAGTGATAGGAGCAACATTTTCATGAAATGGAGAGTGATAAAACACATCTTCATAAAATTAAGACATGATGCAACATTTAAATAAAATAAAAATTCATTGGAATATTCTTAAAACCAAAATAATCAAGGCTTATTTTTTGCAAAAAATTGAGCACATACTAGCACTTAGTTCACTTGAAACTAGTATATTGAACTTGGAGTTGGTAGGTGTGTGAATCTATATCACATCTAAAGGTACAAGTTACTGATATGCACATCAAACATCAACAATGATATGAATATTTTTGGACTGAGATAGTTTAAACAATCCTAGAATCATGTGTACCAAAAATTGGTGTCACTTAGAAGTGCACCCTTGCTAAGTTGAAAAACTCAAGCTACTAGGGAAACATTAGAAATGTTTTGGGTTGTGGGTCACCTACAATGGAAAATAACCTCCAGAGAGGGTCGGTTCCCTTGGTTTTATCACCTAAACTAAACTAACTATTTCTATTGTTGGGAAAAGAGTGAGAGAAAAGGTATAAAATGAACTTAAAATAACTAGGAAGGTGATGCACCAAACCAAAATTACCTATGTTTAATATTCTTTGACACACAATCTCCAATAAAACTATATCTTTATTGCACAACTCTTGATTTTATACCCTATGTTGAGTGTTTTTGCAAGGAGGACACTTGTAACTCATTATTTAGAAGGAAAATGCAAGGTTTTCACAAATAAAACAAGTGTGTACATGTTTTACATAGCTTACAATTTTCATGAAAGTATGATTGTATGTATATCGTTGTTCAATAAACACATATTTTGAAGGTTTACTAATTGAAACACAAAATATATGCATCATTTTCTCATATACACCATAATGAAACATATAAAGAAGACAAAGGTGATAATTTTATTGAATAGAGGAGTTTCTTACATAAAAAATAAGTCTGAAATATGTATCTTCTTGCTTGGAATATGTTACAAAACATGTTTCTCAATATTGTGATTGAGAAAATCTATGTTACAATATTACACTTTTTTTCTTTTTTAGGGACAAAAAACAAGAAAGAACTAACTAAAAAAACTATCCTAATGGTTCTATATCTCATCCCAAACATAGGAGGGCATATAGGGACTAAAATTGACTAATTTACAAAGCTCAAAAATAAGCCAACCTACTTTGCACGCCCAATAAGTTCAAGTATGACTTGGTCCCTTCAAAGTGGGTTGGTTGACCTCTTCAAGCTCCTTGAATTATGCTCCAACTGGTGATGATGCCCCTAGATCCTTTGAAAGTGTTTGAACTACTCCTAGATGCTTGCAAACTATGCTTAAGAAGCTCCACTTCTTTTCCTTGTCACCCTCTTGACTTTAACCTCTCCATAACCCATTCCTAGATACTTGCATGATTTCCTTGAAGTCCATAAAGACCACCAAAATTACCAATCTCCTTCATGAATAACTTCAAAACCATTATCCACATTTTCTTGGAAAACTCAAACTCCCTTGCATGCTTGTAGATCATATGTCCTTGAAGTTTAAAATATAAGTCCCTTTGTTGCATTGGAAAAGTCTAATCCTATCTTTGCCTTGAAATTTCATATGTTCAATGGTTGACACTTACTTCTTGACACTTTGATGTGTTTTCCTTGATAGTGTAGATACCTAAAATTGTCCTAGCCTATGAACTAGCATTTTAACACTAATATTTATCTTTCCGCTAATAATTAAATAATACTTCATTATTTAATTATTATCGAATATCATATTCTTCTACTAATTAAGTGACTTTATGTTAATTAATTAATTAATTAATTTTAATTCACTTTTCCTGATTAATTAAATAAATATTATTTATTCAATTATGTCTTTAATTATCTTACTCCTCTATTCTTAATTAAATAATAATTATAAATTTTTTAATTGACATTCACACTTCTAAGATTAAATAATTATTTAATTATTTAATTATCCTATTTCATCTCAACATTATCCATTCACTATTAGTAAATAAACATTTTATTTATTAATTAATCCTCACTTGCACATTCCTAAAATAATTAATTATTATCTCATGCATAATTCCCTCAAACTTAATGACCAATCTCTTCCAATTGATTGACTAATCAATTCTGCTTCTCTCCTCGATCAAATTAGTTCACTCCCACTCAGTGTGAGTTAACAAAGAAATCAAATCCATTAACTCTTCAATCAATTCCTCATGAAAATAGCTAGTTAAAATCCTGCATCCAGTTGCAGTCAGTTAACTGGGCAATCAATTCCTCTCAAGGATTCTTGACCCTTGATCTTGATCATCCACCTCTTAATCTAGATCGTTCATTCAAATCAATAATTTCTATAAAGACAACCTCATATCTCTTTGATTGATAACCACAAACTTTGGCATTTTGCATACATTGATCTCTTTCACACACTTGAGCTTGAAGCAAAGAAGTGCATACCAAATTTGAGAACAAAGCAAAGCAAAGGAGAATAATGGAGATAAATCACATTGACACGATGAAGGTATGTATAGTGCTTTATTAATTCAATTCTTTATGTTAATTTATACTCCATTAGATGATTCAGATTGTGTTTAGATTTTGAATAGTAATTTTGTGGTTACTTTGTTAATTATTTACCATCTATTATGATTAATCTCAATTTTTTGATTGATAATTTGGTGAACCTAATGTAAATTAACAATTTTTTCTACAAATTTTTAGAAATATTATGCT
Organism: Sequoiadendron giganteum; assembly: GCA_007115665.2. NCBI lineage: Eukaryota > Viridiplantae > Streptophyta > Pinopsida > Cupressales > Cupressaceae > Sequoiadendron > Sequoiadendron giganteum. The sequence goes on from CM021102.1 coordinate 74,770,157, forward strand.
ACAAGAATTCCACCACATTCATTTTAACATGCATCAAAATCATCGAGATAAACAATGCAATCGTTATGACCTACAATGCATCTAGGAGTTGCATCTCTGCATTGGTGTGACACATGAGAAGGTTTTTAAGCCACATTTGTCACATCTTGCACCACACCTTATTAAGGTTTATGAGTTTTTAATTTTGGATAATGATTATTATTGCACAAACAACCGTTGTTGCACCAAAAGATAGACCTATTGATGTCTTAAACAACCACCGAAGTTAATGAATCCACAAGAGGCGATTAAGCCGTGTCATGAACCCAAGCATTGCACTACACAACACAAGGAGACCAAGGGCCCACACCTTGCAATAATCCCCCCAGTGCAAGCAAGGGGTTTGAATCTGTAACCCAAGCTCTAATACCAATTTTTGCACAGACAGTTGGCATTGCACCAAAAGATCAACCTGCTAATGTTTGATACAACTGCCAAAGTTAATGAATCCATGGGAGGAATTTAAGCCATGCCACAAACCTGCGTGTTGTGTTTGATAGCACAAGGAGACCAAGGGTGCATACCTTGCAATAATTACTATGTCTAATCATCTTGTAGGGTTTCTATTTAGTTTTCTTACAATCTAACAATGAATTCCTCTTATCTGGATTATTGGTTTCTACTTTTTTGGATGATTTTTGTCTTTTTTGGTCCTTAATGGTGCACCAAAGTCATCATTTTGTGCACTACAATCATCGTTTTATGCACTATATTCGTCAATCCATGCACCACAATCATCAATTCATACATCGCAATCATCGATTTCAACACCACAAATGTCAATTTCTGCATTGCAACTAATAAGTCTTGCATTGCATCTAACTATAACCAGAAACAAGGTGTTTTTTGATGGGTGTTTTTGCACTTTCTCAACACAAGAACCACACAAGTGCACTACTTCTCTTGAAATAAAATTTCCTACAACTAGTTGCAGAAAACTACCCCAAGGTCTCCCGGGTGTCAGGTCATGACTCACAAAATCAACTCAGTTGATTGATGTGATTTTCTAGTTATCATAAGGGGCATTTACATTTTCTAAGTTGGATGGAGATTAGATCTTTGAATGGAATTTCCTATAATTGTGGAAATGAGATGCACTTGCTGCAAATTCAAAACAGCAATCTAAAACTCCATTTTCAACATCAGATTTGGCTTTACAATGATGTTGGAATTTTACTTTAACTTCTATTTCAAAGAAAAGGTCAAAAGAAAAAAGGGAGGTGAGAGTTCCTCGACCTGCAACTACTGATGAACAGTGATAATGGAGGATACTACAATGGAAAACCTTCCTATAATTGAGTTCCACTTAACCAAGAGACAGTATCATGAAACTAGTGCTATCTTCTAAGGTCTACAGATTTTTAGCTATTCATTCACCATAAAGCATGAATAAAAGATGAAGTTTAAGTGCAACAAGGAGTTAATGTTCAAACTAGCTTTGCACTATTGTTCATCATCAATAAACAACAAAAATCATAAACATGGAAAGCATCAACAAAATAGCTTTCTTCAAGATCAATGAAAAACACTAACTAAACTACTTGAAAACACTTGGAATAACAAGTTAAACTCAACTAAATCTATCAAATATGAGGAGAAGAATCATGAAACATGAGAGAAACAAAAGAATCCACCAAAAGAAATGAAATTCTATTAAAAAATTTGTAGCATGTCTTTACAACAACCCAACTCTCTCTTTAAAATGAGAGGAGGGACCCCTATTTATAGTTTTCAAAAAGTGAAATGAATGGCCAAGATTTACTTTCATTGTGTGGCCAAGATTCATTTAAATTAGTGTTTCACCTACCCCCAAATATATAGGAATTTAAAATACAAATTTTTCTTATTCCTATTTTGTCCTATAGTGGTTGCCTTGGTATTGTAGTTGTAGCAATTTTTTCTTCTAGTGGACTGCCTTCCTTTTCAACTACACTGTTAAGAACTCATCATTAATTATAGGCTTCCCTTCACTCTTATGTTGAGTGGCATACACAAATGTACCAATCAAATCTTGAAGCTTATCTTATTCCATAATATCATATTGGAGCACTTGGAAGGATAACTTCTTTGATATGCTCATGATTTTCTCCTAGTTTTTAGTGCATTTGGGCATGGCTTTAACAACTTTCTCTGACTAAACGAAAGCTCTAGCAGAAAAATCCATGAAGTCTAGTGTGAGTGCATCAACTACTCCTTGCAACATTTTCTTGTGAAAGTATGACCTGATCTTTTTCGGATTGAGCTCGAGGGATGGAATTTCATAATTTGTCATTAACTGCAAGTACTCCTCCTTGTCTATCTTATGTTCTTTGGCCCATTCGAGATCAAGCTCAAATCCGTGTAACACCTTTTCTAGGATGTTTTTCCTATGATCTAAACGCATCTTCCATGTCTCTACCAGCCAATGATCACTCTTTACAAGGGCTAGCTCCTTTTCCCATGTCTTTTTGGGTATTTTTGAGAATAGATTTGATCTTAAGATAAGTAATCCTATAAAACATGGCGAAGCGATGTTAGATTTTCTTTGTGCCCTCTAGCTTTTTTTTCACTTCTCAGAACTTATTGGTCACTCGGACAGCATGGTTTATGCCCATTTCACTATTGTATAGCACCCATCTGAACCAATCTACAATAGCCTTGGTCCAATTCTTCATTTTCTCCATCTTGGAGAGTTCTTCCTGAGAGAGGAGCAAAGGCGTAGAGGATGTAATCAGGGCCTCTTCTTCCAGGGATGTCCATTGTTGGATGCAGGTGTTGAGGTCTGACACTTGTGCCTTTAGTTCCTCCTTTGAGGATTGATCTTTTTTCATCTACTCAACTATGGTGTCTACTGATCCATAGAACTCATCAATTGTTTGCTCTCTCATAACAGTACCCAAGTTGATGGTGGAAATAGTATAGCTAACACCAGCCTCCTTGTCTATTACTGGGGTGGAAAATTGTATTGTTCTGGATCCAGAAGCATCAATTGTAATGTTAGAGCGGACCCTCAGCTTCTTCTCTTTATTTGTCTTTGTTTGTGCTTAATCCAATATGGCCTCGAGTCTAGCCTTAGGATCCATGAGAGTAGGGGCCTTCTTTTTTAATTGCTTCTCTAACCAATTAGGAATTTGAGTCTCTCCCCTAGGTGACTCTCAATCACCTTCCTCTTCTTAAAGCCATTTTTCTTCATGGCCCGAGACCTTTTGCTCGATTTTCTCCTCTTCGTCAGAATCCTCAATTTGAATAGCCTTTTTTTTATTTACCTCGGTGGTGGATATTTTTTCATTAACAACATCTTCTCGAGGGATTATTTATTCTTCTTGTTTGATCTCACGGTGCTCATGCTTAGGGATCTTTGTTGGTGCATCTTTTGGCATACCTTCTTCTTTCTCTATTTCCTACTCTTCTTCATTCTCCCCAGAAGGCATCTTTTCTTCCTGGAGGAGGCTCTTTTCTTGGCCAATATGTGGAGGCTCTTTGAGTGTCTCCACATGCACCTCAATATCTTTATTTTCTTTGAAGGGAGGTCTTTCTATTTCAACCTCTTCACCTATGTCTTTGAGCTGCTAGGACAACTGGTGCAAGAGCACCTAGAAGACTAGAAGAACACCTAGGAAACACTAGGTATAGAAAAGGTTTGTGAACTTGGTTTGAATTTAATACGTTCATGTTGACCATTGCATTGTGTTAGAAGGTTAGGAATAAGGAGGGATCATGAGCTATCCGGAGTGGCAAAGGTTAGGAGTTTAGATACTCACTTTGTTAGTTCTAGGAACTTGGCAAAAGGTGGCAAAATGGAACACTTTACACTTTTTCCACCTTGTAACTAACATGTATGACCAAGGAGGTGGTCACCATTTGGGAAACCTATTTAAGGTTTGCCTCGAACTGTGTGAAAGGTTGGAATGCATTTGGAGTTTTGTAATCTTGAAAATTTCATGAAGGAGAAATAAGAGCAGTAGGAGTAATTGGTTAATTTTCTGTGTTTGAGTTCTTAGTATTGTGTTAATGGTGTAATCAGGTATCTAGATATGTGTGGAATGTGATGTGATTGTTTTTCAAAGCTTGTGTGGTCAATAGTTAAGCATTTCCATCATTTCATAGCTTGTTCTTAGATAAGTTTTGTTTTCTTTCCATTGCTGATCAGTCTGGTAAATTGTCAACCATGGAGACTTAGACCTCTGTCTTCCACAATACCTGGTGTATAGTCTATGGGGAATGAGGCTAAGCTCCATGCCTATACATATATTAGGTCTAGGATTCTTTAGGGGTCGATTGATCAAGAGGAAAGTCTCTTCTTAGGCGAGCTTGGCAATGCCCGGCTAGGAAGGACAGTGCAAACATGCACATAACTTGCAGGGGCGACCTTGCCTTGCAAAACCCCATGGTAGAAAGGTGGAAAGATGTCTTTTAAAGGCTTGGTACCAAGGAGGAGGCCCCAACAATCCATTTGGGTGGTGAACTCTTTGAAATTCCAACCGGGTGGCCTGAAAATGACAACAAAACCCTATCTTTGCTAATTTGGTGAAGAAGCCTATGTACGGCCAGACAAGGCATAAGACCTTGGGAATCTTGTAGAGGTTGGTATCAGGACCAAGAAAATCCAGTGAAGGTGTGGGGTTCTTTGGAGAGGTTGTGTGAAATTTCCACTTTTTCTCGAGTTACGAGGGCTAAAAAGGACTCAAGGCTTGTAGCCATTTCTTTAAACCTAAGTTAGGGTTTGGAAGAAGCGATGGTGAGATGGAGTCTAAGGGTTGTCCAAGAAACCTAATGGGATGCTAGGAAGCATGAAAATACATCTTTACACCCCTACAAGCATCTAGTTGAGTATTGAGGGTATTTGGCCTTTAGGGATGATTAAGGGTCAAGGGTGAAGCAGAGGCAAAGCACTAAGTTTTGGTTGTATTGTGTGACATGGATGGAAGAGGGGATGGCCAATAGAACTAGCAGTAACTACATTTGTGTTAGGACCTATAGGTTGAGTGGTGGAGGAAGCCACCAAAGGGAATTGCTGAGTGAGACCCGGAGCATGGAACAGTGAGTGTTTCATCCATTCCCCCTTACACCAAATTAGTATCAGAGCAAGTTAAAGGTTTGGGATAGTGACTTGTATGTCAGAGGTTGAATCAAGTGGTTCCACAATCATGGTGACAAATGCTGAGTTGGCAAAGAAGGTTGAAGACCAAGAAGAAGATAATAGAAGATTGAGGGAAAGACTAGCACAATTGGAGGAGACATTGAGCACTGTATTAAACAAGGACGGAGACGATAGTAATAGGGTACCAAAGAAAGAAGAGGTTGCAGAGAAAGATAAGATCCTTGAACCTAACCCTATTCTACAAGAGAAGCCTTTCTTGAAGGCATTGAAAGCTTTGAGTGGGAAGGCACTTGAAGGCATACCAATGTTCGGTGGGAAGATGGAAGCCAATCTAGTCATGGATTGGATAGAAGGTATGGAGAATCATTTTGAGTGTGATGGGGTCATAGAGGCACAAAAGGTGAAGGTGGAAAAATCAAGATTGTGAGGATTAGCCTTGACATGGTGGAAATTCATCCAAACAGAGAGGGAGAAGGAAGGAAAGAAACCCATCTCAACTTGGAAAGGTATGGTTGCAAAGGTGAGAGAAGCCTACATGCCTAATGATTATGAGATTCAGCTACACAAGAATAGACAAAGCTTAAGGCAGAAGGAACTAGATGTGAATACCTACACAGAGGAGTTCCAAAAACTTTGTATAAGGTCTAATGTTTCTGAAGATGAAAGCCTCAAGGTGGCTAGGTATCTTAATGGATTGAAATGGAACATTCAAGAGGAGATGGCTCTTTTAAGTCCAAAGACAGTACATCAATGCTATCAATTAGCTATCAAGATTGAGTAGAGAAGCAAGAGGAAGCAAGATCAGGTTTCTAAAGGCAGAGATCAAAGAGATCAAAGAGGACAGCGTGGTGGCTACCAAGGTAGAGGTAATGACCAAAGAAACCAAGGAGAGTTTAAAACCATAGATCATGGCAATGATACACCTTCTAGAGGAGGGTATAACAGAGGTAGAGGTTCTCAACGAGGATCCAATAGAGGAAGAGGAGTAGGCAGGAGTAATTCCTATTTTGCAACCATGAAATGCTATCGTTGTGGTCAAGTTAGACACCCAGCCTATAGATGCCCAGAGAAAGCAACTTCATCAAGTAATGAGAAGAGAGTATCTTATGCACAAGAGGACACCATGAGTCCTAAGGAAATTGAGGTTAGTCATATTGAATCTGAGAATGGAGAGAGTCTGATGTTTAGAAGAGTGTTGATAAGACAACCAGTCAAAGAAGAACCAAAACAAAGGAGAGCTCTATTTAGGGTAAGGTGAAAGATACTCGGTAAAGTATGCAAGGTTATAGTAGATTTGGGTTCCACAGATAATATCATCTCAAAAGAGGTAGTAATGAAACTGAAACTGAAGAAGGTACCCCACACTAACCCCTACAAGGTCACATGGCTTAACAAAGGGCAGAGTGTTTTGGTGAATGAACAAGTAATGGTGGATTTTTCCATTGGAGGGTACAAGGACAAGTTAGTTTGTGATGTTTTACCCATGGATGCATGTCATCTACTATTGGTTAGACCATGGCAATATGATAGGAATGCCATGTATGATGGAAAGGAGAATACCATTTCATTTAAGAAGGATGGAAAGACTTTTAAATTGCAGTCACTGTCAGAAGAGGATGAAGGACAGTCAAAGACACCAAGTGTGCTACTAAGTAGTGGGAAAGAGTTCCTCAACACCCTACATGAAGGTGGAGAAGGATATGTAGTTCTATTTCAATCCAAGGAGGAAGACAAGATTGAAAAACTAGTCATACCCGAAGCAGTCCAGAATTTACTTGAGAAGTACAAAGACATAGTAAGTGATGGCACACCTGCAACTTTACCTCCTAAAAGAGCTATTAGTCATCAAATTGACTTCATACCTGGAGCATCATTACCTAACAAAGCAGCATATAAGCTTACACCGGATAAGAATTTGGAAGTGGCTAGACAAGTACAAGAGTTGTTGGATCAAGGATTGATTCAAAAGAGCATCAACCCATGTGCAGTACCAGTAGTTTTGGCAACCAAGAAGGGAGGCAAATGGAGATTATGTACTGATTCTAGAGCCATAAATAGAATCACCGTTAGGTATAGGTTCCCTATTCCTAGGATTGAAGACTTAATGGATTGTCTAGGAGGAGCTCAATACTACACCAAGTTGGATCTCAAGAGTGGATACCATCAGATCAGAATTAAGGATGGGGATGAATGGAAGATGACATTCAAGACAAAAAATGGATTATATGAATGGAGAGTGATGCCATTTTGTCTCTCCAATGCCCCTAGCACATTCATGAGGCTCATGAATGAAGTGCTCAAGGACTTCATAGGGATATTTGTGGTTGTATACCTTGATGACATCCTCATATTTAGCAAAACAATAGAGGAGCATCTTCAACATGTGGAGTTGGTACTTAGAAGGTTACAAGAGGAGAAGTTGGCAATCAATATAGAGAAGTGTGAGTTCTTTAAACAAGAGCTTGTACATTTGGGATTTGTAGTGTCAAAGGGATCATTGAAGATGGATCCAAGCAAGGTGGAAGCAATCAAAAACTGGCCTACACCAACAATAGGGACTGAGGTAAGAAGTTTCCATGGATTGGCTCAATTCTATAGGAAATTCATAAGGAACTTTAGTGGTATTTGTGCACCAGTCCTAGATACAATAAAAGGTGGTGTGAAAACCAAGTTTGTGTGGACACAAGAAGCTAAGAGAGGGTTTGAGAAACTGAAACAAAAGGTGGAAACTCAACCTATTCTTTTGTTAGCTAGCTTTGACAAGTTGTTCACTATGGAATGTGATGCTAGTGGAGTGGCAGTTGGAGGAGTGTTGAGTCAAGAGGGCAGACCTATAGCATTCTTCAATGAGAAACTCAATGAGGCAAAGAAGAAATATTCAACTTATGACTTAGAACTTTATGCTTTGGTTCAATCACTTAGGAAGTGGAGACATTACCTTCTATCCAAGGAGTTTGTGGTCTTTATAGAAAATCAAGCACTCAGCTATATCAATACTCAAGAGAAGTTGAGTAATAGGCATTTGAAGTGGATGGAATACATCCAAGCTCTTACCTTCACCATCAACCACAAGAAGGGATAGATGAATAAGGTGGCAGATGCATTGAGCAGGAGGCTATTGACAGTTCAAGAGATACAAGTGAAGAGCATAGGGATTGAAAGCTTTAAAGATCTCTATGGAGAGGATGAAGATTTCTCAGAAGCTTATAAGGTATGTCTAGACTTTGAGAATCATTTTCATAGTCAATATGCTAAGTATACATTGCAAAGTGGATTATTGTTTAAAGGGAATCAGTTGTGTGTTCCAAGAGGGTCAATGAGAGAAAACCTCATTCAAGAGAAGCATAATGGTAGTCTTAGTGGGCATTTTGGCATCAACAAGACTTTGGAATTAGTACAAAGGTTTTACTATTGGCCTAAGTTGGCAAGAGATGTTAGAAAGTATGTGGAACAATGTGTTGTATGTATGAAAGCTAAGGGAGGAGCTAGTAATGCCAGTCTTTATCAACCCCTACCCATTCCTAACAGACCACGGGAGTGTGTGAGCATGGATTTTATGGTAGGACTCCCTAAGACCAAGTCTAGTTTTGACAATGTGTATGTAGTGGTGGACAGATTTAGCAAAATGAGTCATTTTATCCCTTGCAAAACTACTCATGATGCTAGCTACATAGCTCATCTTTTCTTTAAGGAGGTTGTAAGGATTCATGGCCTACCTTTAAGCATTGTTTCAGACAGGGATGTCAAGTTCATGAGTCATTTTTGGAAGACTTTATGGAAAATATTGGGTACCAACCTGTCATTTGGATCAGCTTACCATCCTCAGACCGATGGTCAAACAGAGGTGTTTAATAGGGTGCTAGGTAATCTTCTTAGGTGCCTAACAAAGGAATATGGTCATCTCACAAGCTGAGTATGCCTATAATGATAGTGTCAACAGGACCACAGGGAAGAGTCCTTTTGAGGTTGTGTATGGGATGCACCCAAGAGGTATCTATGAGCTCCGAGATCTTGGAGCTATGGAACATAGGAGTGGACATGCTGAAGACTTTAGTCAGACCATGAAAGAGATTTAGGAGCAGGTGAAGAAGACAGTCATCGAAGCCACACAAAATTTGAAGGAGAAGGTAGATTTGACAAGGAAGGATGTGCAATTTGCAGTGGGAGAGTATGTCATGGTTCACCTCAAAAAATCTAGGTTGCAGAAGGGAGTTTCATCCAAGCTACAGATGAAGAGAGTAGGACCATGCAAGATATTGGCCAAGTATGGTAAAAATGCATACAAGGTTGAGCTACCTCCTGACTTGGGAATCTCATCGGTTTTCAATATAGCTGACCTGATCAAATATAAGGGATCAGTCAAAGGAATGGATCAGAATAGTCAAGAGATCTTCAAGGACATCAGCAACATACCCCTACCTTCTCAAGACAAGCAACAAGCTGAAAGGATCTTGGAATCAAGGGTACAAAAGTCTACAAGACACAAGGTGTACATGGATCACCTTATTAAGTGGAAGAACAAGCATGAATCAAAAGCTACATGGGTTTAAGAAGATCAGTTCTAGAATCTTGGCATTGACATGTCATTGCTCTCTCCTTCTACTTCTTAGTGTTTGGCAGGGAGGGGGAGAATGGTGCAGGAGCACCTAGAAGATTAGAAGAAAACCTAGGAAACACTAGGTATAGAAAAGGTTTGTGAACTTGTTTTGAATTTAATAAGGTCATGTTGACCATTGCATTTTGTTAGAAGGTTAGGAATAAGGAGGGATCATGAGCTATCCGGAGTGGCAAAGGTTAGGAGTTTAGATACTCACTTTTTTAGTTCTAGGAACTTGGCAAAAGGTGGCAAAATGGAACACTTTGCACTTTTGCCACCTTTTAACTAACATGTACAACCAAGGAGGTGGTTTCCATTTGGGAAACCTATTTAAGGGTTGCCTCAACCTGTGTGAAAGGTTGGAAGGCATTTGGAGTTTTGTAATCTTGAAAATTTCATGAAGGAGAAATAAGAGTAGGAGTAACTGGTTAATTTTATGTGTTTGAGTTCTTAGTAGTGTGTTAATGGTGTAATCAGGTATCTAGATACATTTGGAATGTGATGTGATTTTTTTTCAAATCTTGTGTGGTCAGTAGTTAAGAATTTCCATCGTTTCATAGCTTGTTCTTAGATAAGTTTTGTTTTCTCTCCATTGCTGATCAGTCTGGTAAATTGTCAACCATGGAGACTTAGACCTCTATCTTCCACTATACCTAGTGTATAGTCTATGGGGAATGAGGCTAACCTCCATGCCTGTACATATATTAGGTCTAGGATTCTTTAGGGGTCGAGTGATCAAGAGGAAAGTCTCTTCTTAGGCAAGCTTGGCAATGCCCGGCTAGGAAGGACAGTGCAAACATGCACATAACTTGCAGGGGTGACCTTTCCTTGCAAAACCCCACGGTAGAAAGGTGGAAATATGTCTTGTAAAGGCTTGGGACCAAGGAGGAGGCCCCAACATTTCGTTTGGGTGGTGAAATCTTTGATAGTCCAACCGAGTGGCCTGAAAATGACAACAAAACCCTATCTTTGTTAATTTGGTGAAGAAGCTTGTGTACGGCCAGACAAGGCATAAGACCTTGGGAATCTTGTAGAGGTTGGTATCAAGACAAATAAAATCTAGTGAAGGTTTGGGGGTCTTTGGGAAGGTTGTGTGCAATTTCCACTTTTTCTTGGGTTAGGAGGGCTAAAAAGGACTCAAGGCTTGTAGCCTTTTCTTTAAACCTAAGTTAGGGTTTGGAAGAAGCGATGGTGAGATGGAGTCTAAGGGTTGTCCAAGAAACCTAATGGGATGCTAGGAAGCATGATAGTACATCTTTACACCCCTACAAGCATCTAGTTGAGTATTGAGGGTATTTGGCCTTTAGGGATGATTAAGGGTCAAGGGTGAAGCAGAGGCAAAGCACTAAGTTTTGGTTGTATTGTGTGACATGGATGGAAGAGGGGAGAACTAGGGGTAACTACACTTGTGTCAGGACCTATAGGTTGAGTGGTGGAGGAAGACACCAAAGGTAATTGCTGAGTGAGACCTGGAGCATGGAACAGTGAGTGTTTCATCCATTCTCCCTTACACCAGACAACCCCTCTTCTAATTCTTGATCTGAGGTCTCAATTATGTACTTTACGCTTAGAGCCTCAACATCCTCCTCCAAATATTGTGACTCTTCTTCATTAGTCACCGCTTTATCCAAATTAATCGTTAGCCCACCCTCATGATGTTCAAAGTAGGGGTCTTTGGGCTATTCCATTATGGTCTTTCCAACTTCTCTCTAGTGTTTCTCCATCTCTTATGATATCCTCATCATGGCCTTCATCTTTGGTGGCTTCTTCAGAGGTAGAGGAATAGGAAAACTAGTAGCAATCTAATCCATTAGGGATTGGATGGTGGGGTTCATGATCACTCTAAAATATTGGAAGGCACACCTTGCATGTATTTTGCAAAATATTTTGGCAAGGTGAGTTGGGGCATAGTAACCGTAGTTGTCAACATTGGAGCAGAAAGGATGGGAAGTGGAGGATGCAGCAATGAAGTAGATGGTGGGGAAGTCATGGAAGAGGAAGAATCAAGCACTACCATGGGAGTCATTGGTGGGGTGGAGGAGAGGCACTCGGAGATGTCCACAATAGGTGGAGATGAAACTGAAAATGCCTATGAAGTGAGAGGTGGTGGAGTGGAAGCAATGGAAATGGTAGTGGCAGGAGCAGAGGAGATCAGTGGTGAGCGTGGTTTTTTGGCCCTTTCTTCTTCCTCTCCCTCATGTTGAGGGTCTTCCTTAATAATGGGCATTTCAGTTGCAAATCCCCCCATCTTCTTTGCTTTCTTGGAGGGTTATCCTTTTGCGGTCTTTCATGAATAGACCTTATGCTTAGGATGGCGCTCAAGAAAATCCTTCCTCTTTCTTGATCTTATGGTTGGAGGGGATTTTGGTGATTCTTCTGTTTAGGTGGAAATACCTCCACTATCAATTTTTCTTTTGATCTCATCTTTGAGATTACCATACGTCAATGTTGCACCTTGCACCTTGAGTTGTGCAACCTGGGCATCTACCCATTGCTTGGTTTTATCTATGACTGCTTGCTACAATGCATCGATGTCATTGACCTCTCCCTCATTCTAATCTATTACTAGTAGTGGAAAGTTGACCACGACATCAAATATGGGATCAAGAATGGTGACCTCTTCCTCCACGACCTAGTCGGGCATAGGAAACAAATTGACTGATTTTATGAATTGGGTTGTCATTCACATATAGCGTCTTATCCTTACTTCTTTTCCATCTTGAAAATTGGCCCAAAATTCCTCCAAATCTAGTCGATGACCATACTACTTTCCCACTTGTTTCTTAAGCTTACCATAGGGATTGATTCTTGGCCGAGCTATGTGGAGCTCCAAATTGTATTCAATTATCTCCCTCTCTGAGTAGTCTGCACATTGGGTGGTAGGATAGGAATACATTTCTTGTCCAAAAGTGAGCGGATATGGAATAGCTACCCTATGATTATTGCTCAATAAAGCATGAGCATTCTATAGTTTTCTGGTGACCTCTAGCAAGATCATTCAGTCGTTAGGGTAGCGTGGTAGCTTGTAAGTCTTTTCAGAGAACCCTTTTGCTCTGATGTATATAAATTTTGGGAATTGGATGAACAAATACCTAAACCTTTGGAAAAATTCCCTAGCGCTATGTGAGACTCTCCTTTCAAAGTCTCCCTTGAGAAGCTAGATGATATTCCCAATGAACGCATCATTCACCCTCCTATAATCTTTCTTAAATTTTTGGTACTGTAGTTGAGGGTATCTATCATACATTTTAAGATCTCTGCTAGGATCTGGATTGTGCATGATAGCAAGGCCTTTGTAGGGAATGTGTCGGCAAACATATATACCAAGTATGAATTCATGTAGAAGTGGGAAGTCTTCTTCACAACCATCAACTGGCTATGAATGTTGTCATTGATAATCTTAGCCTAATGAAACTTGGTTTTGCCCTGGATAATCTCCTCTATGAAGTAGAACATCCACTCTTGGAAATAATCAGCAGTAGGGAAGCCCATTACCCTATTGAGTAGAGTAGCCAAGTCATGGTACTCCTCATGAAAGTCGCTTCTAGAAAGCTCTTGTGGCACTTTAACTGCACTACCCCTCTTCTCTTTCAACCAATGTTGGTTGATCAATTTCTTGCATGCCAGGGGATCTATCTTCCACATACTTTCAGTGACTTCCTTCTTTGTTTCTTCCATTTTATCAAATGTAGGAATGTGGAATGCATGGTCAATAGACCTAGCAGATAAATCTGCCAATACCTTGCCATCATGGTCTATGATCTTTCTATTATTGTGATAACATTCTCGACACGCAATCACCAACTCCGAAGCAATGAGTGTGGGAGGGAAACCAATCACCTTGGTGAGGCCACTCTTTTTTTTATTTTAAGGGAATTTTATGTTTTGGGGCTAACCGTCACCCTTTGTCTGAATTCATCCATGTTTACATGCCCAAGGTTGGTGTTTCATATGGTACCCTAGTCTGAGGAGACCTTGGAAGTGATCTCCACCCTATGGAATTGGTACTTCATCTAATATTTCTCTTCTTTTCCTTTGGGTTCTTTAGCAGGTTTCTTTCCTTTTTCTTTCTCTATGGATGCTCTTGATGCTCTCATAGATAATTCAATAAGTCCTGCACATAAAAGGATGCAATAAGCACATTCATAAAGAATGGACGGTGACTTGCACACAACGTTCCGCACTGTCAGGCTTGCAAAGGTGTTTAGCATTGATATTTCACTTCAAGGAGGTCAAACAACGAAGGAAGGTGCAAGTTCTGCTATGCAGAAAGATGGCAAGGCACGACTATTGAGAAATGGAAACCACCAAACAATGGCCCACAAACATTGGCCTACAAGGGTATGCCCATAGCACGTCAAGACTTAGTCATTTTCTTGCATTAGAGTCTCAAGGGAGATGGCGAGGCCGAGACCTGCACGACGGGAGGATGAGCCTCCTCATCCATTTTAGGAATGATGACATCAACAAGGCAGTTTAAAAATGGTGGCCCGTAAAGGGGTTTACACTTATCATTTTTCCTCACACGGACCAGATGGCGATAACGCAGGCAGGGCCCGTGGAGTGAACGGGAGCTAAGGCTTCGCCACTCAAGATAGGCATTAACAATGGTGGCAAAGGGGGAACAGATGTCCATAGGTAATGGCCCAGAGGGACTTAGGTTGCATTCATTTGTTGGTGGCGAAGGTCTAGGTGGGGCCCGCAACATGAGAAGGAGGTAGTGGATAGCCATTTCTAGAATGGCGGTAGGGTGAAGGCCTCTTGCACATGACACCCTGCATACACGAACCTGAGAGGGTCATTGGCCACATGTTTTTTCATCTAGGCATTTAGAGTTTCATTATTTTAATGGTGGTGAGGATGGTGCAGGCTGCAAAGGGCTCACAACCCTGATGAAGAATAGTTGCGCAAAGGTCAAGTTTCACAAGGGCCCTAGAGGTCAATTTTAACAAGTTTTCAAGGTTTTCTTTATATAGGTTTATGCAGAATGTGAAGGTCATTTAGTCGTTTGTAGAGATTAAAGTTTTTCCTTAAGATTTCAAGCATTTTTGAAAACTTAATTTATAGAGCATTTTGACTGGGTGATGACAAACTCACCTAATAAACACAAAGAAAATGATGAAGCTAAATCTTTTAAACATACTAGAGATCATTTGGGTGCGAAGGTGGCTATGGCAGACTAGAGCTCTGACAAATTTTCAACTAGCTAAGTGAAAAAGACATTCGAAGCGACCTATTTATAGGAATTTTGGCATTAATGACCCACATTTATGGTAGGCACGGTGGTAGCTAAGGTAGCTGGGTGCAGGTTTTGACATAGCGGTAGTGGGAATAGTAGGGTATGCAAGGCAGATGGAAGTCATGGCAGTGGCATCGCAGTTTGCAAAGGAGACAACGATGGAAGATGTGGAGCCCACCATGCGGATAGATGTCCTATGGCCAGACACTGTCATAGTGGAAAAAACAACACGGAAACCCACAAGGAGCGACCCACAGCTGTAGACCCACAGAAGGCAAAGGATGTCGGGCTGAAAAGGCTAAGGAAAACTACAAAAGGAAACTTGCAAAAGCCAAGGATTTAGGACTCTTTTTGGGTAGTGAGCTTGGTCAACTGAAGATAGTGACTTATAGTGTCCATGACCATCTTGACACTCAAAATTAGGGGCATGTAAAATGAGGCGAGGGCTAAAAGTGGCCCAAAAAAAGAGGAAAGAGAGGGTCCTCATTGTGAATGGGGTGTGTGTGCTATAAGCACAATAATGTTAAATTTTGATGTCTATTTTTTTGCATTCTGTTTCAGTAAGGTAGATGTTTTTTTCTACTGGCATCTATCTTTCAGCTTGTGGTGATCATTTGGGAGAGGTCTTGAATATTTGATTTTGGTACATTAAAAAGAACCAAAAATTTGAACATTTTGTTTGGTGCATTAAAATTTACCTACAAGTATCATCTTTCAGTTTTGGTTTTAAAATGAACAAGACAAATTGCATTTTCAATTTTTGAATAGTATGGAACATTTCATTTTTGTGTATTGAAATTTACCACAAATTGAATATTTACATTGGTTTACCCTAAAAAGAACGATTGTATATTGTGTATTTTGTAATTGCACACTAGTGACTCATGTCACTGAAAGTATGTTGTCTATGTATCTTATCCCCTAATGCTACGTATGAATCTTGGCTGATGAGAAATAGCAACACTTAATATTTCCCTTTTTATTTTTAGTAGGAGGCCTACCCGTGAGTACACCCCAGGGTTCAACCTCAAGCACATATCTCTAGTGGGCTATATAAAGGTGAAATAAATGAAATTTGAGCTCTATCCACTTGTGCCATGAAGGATATACCTTAGTGGTCTTGGGAGATTACAAGCACAATGTTTGAGACTTCAGTCTTGCACTAGTGCATGTCGTGGCTTTTTTAGGGGTTCCTCCATTATGAACATTGTTGTAGAAGCCTAAAGTCCTAATTGGCCATAGATTATAAGTGGTGCAACATGACAAGATCAATGTGTGAATTTACTCACCATGTACTCTCTTGAGTCGAGATAGAGCATTTTTGGGTTACTAGAAATAGCCTCTTAGGAAGAGAAAGAAGGTGTGTATGTGACATCATTTGATGATCCTATGTCACTAGGAATCTACTATCTTCTCTTTTATAGAAATTTATTGAACAATCATCCCAATTGATAAGTAGGAGGTATTTTCCACATGTCGAGTTGTGATATTGCTATCAAGATTCAACCGTGTAGTTTTATGAGTCAAACTCATTGACCAATGTTTCATGAGTAGTGGTTCACAAGAACCCGTCTCTCATGATAGTGAATGATCCACTTAGCACTCATTGCATCTAGGTGATGTAGCAACTAAAGTCTCGGGAGGTCACCCATCCCAGTACTACTCCACCTCAAGCATGATTAACCATAAATTTTCCCCAAGGTTAAGCCTACTTATCTTACAACCCCATTTGCAAAACCCTTATCGAGTGTTGTGCCTTATGAACCATTCACCTAGATGCAATGAGTGCTAAGTGGACCATTCACTATCATGAGAGATGGGTTCTTGTGAACCACTACTCATGAAACATGGGTCAATGAGTTTGACTTGTAAAACTACATGGTTGAATGCTGATAGCAATATCACAATCATTCCAATTGTTCAACTATCTAATCTTTTTGAGTATTTACCCCTTTAATGGGAGGTAGGCCTACTATAAGTTTAAAAACCTTACTTGAATAGTTAAGTTGTGACTGTATTCTACATGATTTTTGTCCTATTATTGCTAGTAATACCAATCATCCTTAGGGTCTTATCTTCATCACCCATTTGTCCAAAGTCATAACTAGAACTTGTATATACTATTTTTCATGCTTTCACAACTAAATCAAATAAAGAAAAATGAAAACAATAAAATTCATAGGGTCCCTTAGAGAGTTATTTTTTATCAAGTCTAATGCACTTAAATTGTTAGCCTATGCACCACAACTGTGTATCTGCAATGCAAAAACTATACAACACATTCGCTAGCTTATGCAACACATTTGTCTGTCAAAAAGCTGCATCTCTTTGTCTGCAACACATTTGTTGTATTATGTACCACATCTATGGTGAGAAATCTAGTTGAAGTCAGAAACCTAAATTAGAAAACATTAGTAATGTATCTATGTTTGTCTCAATTGCCAAGTTTTGCAACACATTTTTATAGTCTGCACCACAATTTTTAGTATATGTAATGCATTTGTTATTCTATGAACCACATCTATCATATTCTTTGTTGAATTTGTCAAATAGATAAAATAGGGATTATTTTCATAACATGCATAACCCTGAATTTCATTTACAAAGAATCTAGAATCAGAATAGAGTCATTGTTTGCAGTTTTTAGCAAAATTTCCACTTTTTCTAGGTTTAAATATTACATCCTTAGTGTCATATCAAAGTCCTATAAATCTCATCTTAACATCTTAAAATAAAAAAACCAAGCAAATTTAGTGGTTGGCTCTAGTGTCATCTCCTAAAAATCTTTAAACCTCATTTTTACAAAACTTATCTCATCAACAAAAGTAGGATTTCAATTCACAACTCTAGTTGCAATTCAACTTTTTGTATCAAAACACCATCATCATTTGAGGTTAAGGATTTTCATTTGGTTACATTATTCCATTCAATAATTTGTCAACTAATCCCCTTTTAGGATCACAATTCAAAATATCTAAGGTTTTTTGCACTCACAAAATCTCATAAAAAAATCACAAAAAAAGATAGAGTAAGTTCATAATAGTTTTGCATTCACCCTAAAACGTCAAAAGCACCAAAAAATGTCAAATATCCAGAAAAACCAAAAATCATCACAAAATATTTTTATGGTTATCACACTTTCCCAAGGAAAACACAAAGAGATAGATTCCACATCTAATCATATGTACAACCCTACAAGTGACGTATACTTTAGGGAAACTCATAATGATCAAGAAAATTCACAGTCTCAAAGTCTATCTCCATTTGATAATTATACTTTACATGAAGTATACCAAGGTCTTACAATAAAAAAATAGAAAATGTGTCACAAGATCCTAAGATCTTGAGAATCATAGATGAACTAGTATTAGCAGACCCTAACAAATATTTCTTCCAACTTGCACAAAATGAAGCTAGGATTCCACCTGACTTTGATCTATCTATGATCATAGGTAAAACTCCAAACACAATGTCATCGAGACTAGGTACCATTAATTGACCACCACCTACCACATCACCACCATCGCAACAGTTGAAAATAGGCTTTCCACCTGCTCAAATGCCATATTTTGTATCAACTTTGAATATCCCACCAACACCCGTATTTGGTAAAAAAACAACAAATCTAATTGCTTCCACTTCTACAATTGCAACAAAAAACTACAACTGCAACTCAAAATTCCATGCATCCAAACTCACCCAATAAAATATGAAGGATCAACCCTTCACTTTTAGGACCACAAGTGAACACAATGTCCACTTTGCAGAATATAAATGTACTTCTAACAAGGACTGGATCCTTTTTCAAAGAAATTCAAAAAACTCCACCCCCACAACAACAACCAACTACAACTGGTTCAACATTCAAAACTAGTTTTAATCAACCACCACCATAATTCAACCCAAATCCCATGTTCACATTACAATTTCAAAAACACATTCCATGCATGCAACAACACCAATTTGATATAACAAGTCAAAACATGCATGGATACACGTTCACTCCATAGCATAACACCAATCCATTCAGGAACCCTTCATAAGGTTCCATAGTATATCCGACCAAATAAAGCTCTGATGGCACCAATGCCTATGGATTTGATAGCTCAAAAGTTAAAAATACTACAACAAAAGATGTTCAACATGCAGGTAATTGGAAATAGGAAAACCTACTTGATGGAGGATTTATGTCCTTACCCTTTCGACAGGAGCATTTGCATGCCCCCCTTTCCCATGAATTCCATCATTCCTAAGTTTGACAAGTATAAACAAAAGGGAGACCCCCTCGATTATATGTGAGAGTTTCATACGACCTCCTTGGATGTGGCTTTCAAAAACCTACCTTATGAGGCTTTTTCCATAAATTTTGGGAGGCCAAGCCCTTGAATGGTTTTCACATTTACATCCAGGCATACGGAAATAGAGAAAATTAATGGATAAGTTCACATCACACTTATCCTATAACATATAAAATGACATTAATATTAATAACCTATGTGTCAAAATACAAAAGGATGGCAAGAAATTTGCATCATTATTGTAAAGATGGAGAATCTTGGCTAGTAAGTGTGCTTATCATATACCAAAAAAATAACTGGTATAGATATTCATGGAGAACCTCAATAAGGAGGTGATGTTTCACCTACAAATCCATGTTTCAAACATGTTTGAGGAGCTCATCAAAAAAGAAATCTCCATCGAGAAAGCCCTCATTGGCAAAGGGCTTGTTGAAATATTTAAGGAGAATAGAAATTATTCTCACAATTTCAATGAAAAAAATAATTTTGGTCATGAAATAAAAGTGTGACAAATGACGGCGTGGTAGATGCTAAGGTCATTAACAAAACCCATCTTTTGATTAGTCTAAAAGGACCCACAACAATGAAAAACAATAATCCTCCATATAAGTAGGAGAAAACCACCAATGTGGTTTAAAACACAACATTGTGTGGTCCTCCAAGGGCCACCCAACCAAGACAAAAATACATACCTTTAGGGGAACCGATTGAGTCAATTTTGAAGAAACTGCTACAAAATAGTATCATTCAATTACCCAAAATTAGACATTATGAACCAAGACCATTTAAACCATCTTGGTGGAATGAATGAATTTTTTGAGTACCATAGAACAAAAGGAAACAAAACATATGCCTTCTTTAAACTGAAATACATCATCTAGGATCACATAGAGGAGAAATATTCAAATTGATAACCAACCAAGATCCTCAAACTCAGATCACATGATCTTTGAAGATCCTTTAAGAACTCATGGGTTAGAAAAATCCTCTAGTTCTAGAAAAGGTTGTAAAGATGAATCCAATTATACAAATGTTTCTTATGAGTACACGATAAACAAAATCTGACCATCTGATCAGAACATATCCACTATCATTATAAAAAATAAAAATCTTGAATGTGTGGTTACTACCTGACGATCAAAGGTGACTCTACAAGGGGCCCCTTCTAAGTCACAACCCACACATGAATTTAAATTACTCAATCATATAGGAAAAACCCCTTCTCAGATGTCAATTCTTGAGTTGTAATGCACCTCTCCTGAGCATAAGGTAATTCTAGATAAAGCATTATAGGATTGTTCTATTCCAACCAATCTAAATGTAAATTATTTTTAGGCCATGGTAGGGTTATTAGCTACCACCCATCACATAACATTCACTAAGCATGATTGAATTTCATAGAAGCCTAATCATAATGAACCCTTACACCTTGAATTATACATTAACAAACATAAAATCAAATGAGTTTTGATAGATGGTGGAGCTAGGCTAAACATCTATATGTTAAAACTAGTTATTATCATGGGATTCTCTAAGGCATATATAGACGAGTTGAAAAGGATTGTAATATGAGGATATGATGATACATCACACTCTTTCAAGGGCATCATAATTCTCCCAATCAGAGTGGGTCCTGTTGTACAAGACATGGTGTTTCAAGTTCTTGACTTGGAATTTCCTTAAACCTTTTACTTGTATGCCCATGGATTCATGTTATGAAGGTTGTCTCATCAAGCTATCACTAATGTTTGAAGTTTCCATTTAATGGCACAAAGATTACTATTTTTGGTGATCCTAACCCATTCCAATACTGCAACAACTTGAGGGGTGCCCCTAAACATCAAGTACCTAGTCATATGTAAGGCTTACCTTCCACCTCCTCATCACACTATAATGACCATGCTTCTTTATCAAAATATTCAGCTTTACTTGAGACATACCTTCAAAGCAAGGTCCAAGTACAAGAAAATGGGTGTGGAAAATACAATACAGAAAACATGTTCTACGTAGGAAAGCTACCAAATGCACCTAAAAACTATGGAAAACCATGTCATATCAAGAAGGATCCTAAAGTAACAATTCACTATCACCCGATTATGACCTTCACCAAGTGGGGTGAGCTAGGGAAATAATATATCAATGAATACCTCTCGAAATGGATTTAAAGAGATGAAGAGGATGAGATACATGTTGAATTTCCTATTGACAAGTATGGAAAAGGCTTTGACATCATGAAAAAAAGGGCTATGATGGTCATATGGACTTGGAGATAGAAACAAGGGATGACTTAACCTATACGAATGAGAAGACAACTAAGAAGTAAAGGACTGGGATATGAACCACTAAAATTGAATGCTCCTAGTATTAAGGTATCTTCAAAGAAAGTTTCTAATTCTTCTAAAGTTGTTGAGACTTATAGGAATAGTACCAAACCTGATCAAACTATTGAATTCCAAGCCTAGATAGATACCTTTTAGGACCCTAATGATTCCTCAATCTTTACCCTTTCTATTTCACCCTTAATCTTTGATAACAATGATGATAACATTCCATTAGTCCATCCCCAATTAATTGATTGGGACCAACAAGGTCCACCGAGCTTGCACATCTTCAAAAATGATCAAGAAATCATTGAGTTCATGAGACATAGAGAAGGCATACCAAATGGGAATCACAAGGTTGTTTTGACTATATACCTCAACATTGTTGCATACTATATGGAGTCGGTCCCACCTTCTAGTCGTAAAATAGACAAAAACTCTTTAGGTGAAAACCGAAAGGTTCCTTTTGACATAGAAAACAATAAGATAAATGACGTATTCGAAGGTGAAAACCTATCCCAAGCACCCAAGGATAGAAGGTTGGACCTACTACCCATGAGCCAAGAAAAATTCCCAATGTTGGTGGAGAAGTTAGAAGAATTTAACATCAATACACCTGAGGATATGAATAGCATACACTTTGTAGTATCCCTAATAGATACATAGGGATCAAGTTTCACCATTTTTTTCTCTAAAAGGAAAAACTTCACATGGTCCTATATGGACATGCCTTGGCTAGACCCTGAGCTATTCCTCCATCACTTACCTCTTCTTCCTGATGCTAAACCTTTCAAGCAGAAGTTGAGCAAGATGCACCCACAAACCGCCTTACTAGCCAAAGATGAATTGAAGAAACTATTGGATGTTGGGTTCATAAGACCAATAGATTATGAAAAATGGATTTTGAATCTAGTATGAATCACCAAGATGACTAGGGGCATACGCATTTTCACCGACTTGAGGGATCTAAATAAGGCTTATCCAAAATATGATTTTCCTTTATCGAACATAGACATGATTGTAGATCTCACAGTAGGGTATGAGATGCTATCACTAATGGATAGCTTCTCTAGCTACAACCAAATCAAAATTACACCTGAGGATTGGCATAAGGTAGCCTTTATTTGTCCATGGGGTACTTACTATTGGAATGGCATGTCATTCAGCCTTAAAAATGTTGGAGCCACCTATCAAAGTGTTATGAATACGATATTTCATGATATGATGTACACACTAATGGAAGACTATGTTGATGACTTGCTAGAAAATCCCCTCACAAGGGACAATCACCTGGCAGTTCTTGGCATCATATTTACTAGATTTAAATAGTATAAATTCAGGTTAAAATCAAAAAAGTGTGTCTTTGGAGTAACTTCTAGG
This sequence comes from Sequoiadendron giganteum, assembly GCA_007115665.2. Lineage (NCBI taxonomy): Eukaryota > Viridiplantae > Streptophyta > Pinopsida > Cupressales > Cupressaceae > Sequoiadendron > Sequoiadendron giganteum. The sequence goes on from CM021102.1 coordinate 74,793,111, forward strand.
AAGCTCCTTAGATACATATTTTTGTATAGAGGCATAGAGGTTGATCCTATAAAGGTGAAATCCATTATAGACATGCCACCACCTTCCAATCTGACATAGCTTAGAATTATATAGGGTAAACTACAGTCAATCTACAAGTTTATAGCACAACTCATAAACAAGTGCCACCCATTTCAATATCTCCTTCATAAGGATGTTCCATTCAAATGGATCGATACTTGTTAGTGGGATTTAAAAAATATCCATGATATTTCTTCTTGTTAGTTACATTGGGATTGATTTCCTTCAAGAGCATGAAATTTCTTGACATATTATATTCCTCTTAGTAGTAATGCTATGGCTTGTGTTCCCTAAGGTGCAAATATTTTATCTCTCGATTAAGTCTTCTCTTGATGGTGATATCTAGCATGATGTTCCCTAAAGTGTTACCTACTGTTGCCACTAGTTTTTATGTCACCCATTGATGGAAAACTACTCATCTTGTATGTGTCAACCACATCATCTGCACTAGGAGCTCTTTTGATGCAAAATTATGAAGATGGAAAAGAAAAATAAATCTATTATATCAGTTGTACCCTTGTAGGATACGAACTCAACTATACTCCCATTGATTGGCAATATCTTGTTGGTATCTTTACAACACAAAAACTAAGGCATTACATGTTTAATCAACATACTAAGTTGATATCTAGATAGATCCTCTGAAGTATTTACTCGGTAAGGAAACACTAATAGGAAGATTATCAAAATGGGTAATGCTCTTGAGTGAGTTTGCCATAAATTATGTGGAACAAAAAAAAATCAAGGGACGGGTCATTGTTGCTCAGTTAGTGGATTCTCCTACATAGGCATTTCAACCTCTCATATAAGAGTTCCCTAACAAAGCAATATTCACACTAGATACATATACAACATGGAAGATGTACTTTGACAAATCCTACATGCATCATGGTTTAGGATTTGGTGTCTTGTTTATCACATCACAAGGGGACATAATCCCAAAGTCTTACAAGATTGCATTCGCATGCACAAACAACATTGTTGAATATGAAGCCTTTCTAATAGGTCTAATGGAAGTTATACAATGGAATATAAAAACCTACATGTCTATAGTGATTCACGTTTAGTGATCTGATAGGTCAACAATGAGTATGAGACAAAGGATGAAAAACTATGCCATACAAGAAAATGGTTACCAATCTTAAGGATTACTATGGCATCATCCTATTTACACAAATTCCAAGGGATTAGAACAAAGAAGTTGATGCAACGGATACCATTGGATATTTCTTGGGAATACCAAACAATGTGCATCAGTTTGAGTTCTTGGTGGAACAAATTTTAATCCTCGCATCCGATGTCCTTGAATCTGAGCTCATGTGTGAGATTGTTGGTACTGATTCCCCTGGTATGAAGACATATACTATTACCTTCATGATCAAATCATCCCTCTTGACTTGTTTAATAACCAAAGGAAAACCTTTACTCTATGAGCTACTAAATATGTTATCATTTCCAATACACTATATCATTTTAGTTTAGATAGTACCCTTCTTCGATGTCTCAATATGGAAGAATCAAAAATGGCTTTACAAGAGGTACATGAAGGTATATGTGGAGCTCATTCTAGTGGCCCTACCCTAGCATAAAATATTATGCACACAAGATACTACTAGCCAACAATGGAACATGGCTCCTAGCACTTTGTGAAGAAATACAGACAATGTCAGATCCATGGCAATATAGTACATGCACCGGCACAAGGAATTTATCTGGTTACATCACCTTAGCCCTTCTCTCCAAGAAAGTATGATATTATGTATGTGTCATTATGAAAAGTGGTGATCATGTGATATGATATGTGCTCCATTATCATAGAATGGCCACAAATTCATAATTATTGCAACTAAATACTTTACTAAATGTATTGAATCCATTTTGATGGTATACATCACCAGTAAAAATTCTTAAAGTTCATATTAAACTACATCATATGCTGGTATGGTGTACCCTTTTCTATAATCACAGATAATGGGAAACCCTTCAAAAACTAGGACGTTCAAGAATTATGTGAAAAAACCATATCCAACATCACTTTTCCACTCTATATTATCCCCAAGGTAATGGTCAAGTGGAGACGTTGAATAAAACCATTATAAAAATCTTAAAAAAGACTGTCAATAATGCTAACCGAGAGTGGAACATTCAACTAAATCTAACCTTATGGGATTACCATATGAGAATTTATACTCTGACAAGTACTACATTGTATTCCCTTATCTTTGGTTCCAAATCTATCCTTTTGATCGAGGTCGAGTTACCATCATTGAAATTTTTTATGCAATAGTTCATCGATGATGAAGATTACTAAATTTCTAGGTTAAATGAGCTAGAACTATTAGATGAAAGAAGAAAAAATAAATTATTTCATATGTAAGCATATTATAATAATCTCATATGCAATTGGAACAAAAGAGAAATAATTTATCCTATAGTGAAAACCATTTTAGTGGCACTTTGGATAAGCACCATGGTGAAAACCTAGAAAATAGAAACCATGTGTAGTCAATTACCACTCAACCATCTATCACTAATCTATTAGATATCATCCATTCTAACTAGAGCCCAAGATCCTTCATAATAAAATCTTTCTCACCCTTCTCATTGCCTGAGAATGATTGACATTTAGCATCAACTGCTTATCATATTCATGCCTTTCATAATAGTTTTTCTTATACTTGATTGGGAGCAATTCTTGATCTAGGGTTTCAAGAGGATCTTAGACATGGTATCCAAGGACATAATCACAAAATACAAAAACATCAAAACAATCTACAAAATACAAAAAAAATCACATATTCCGTGAAAAATCTAAAACAATCATAAAATATCAAAAAAGTCAAAAAAGTCAAAAAAAACATTAGCCGTCCAACATGTGCTAATGTTAGTCCAAATAATCAAAATACATTACCTCTACATGTATCACATAGGTAAGGCCATAATTGATGAGCCCTTGAGGCCTAGGTCTATCCTCTAGAGTCTATCATAATAAATTTTCAGTCCATCATATCCATATCCCACAATGAGCAATCAAACTACATTGCCTTTGTCTGTATCACATACATAAGGCCATCATTGATGATCCCCCAAGGCCTAGGTCAATCCCTTAGGGTCCATCATAGTAAAATTTTCATTACAATCTAAATTTCATAATAAAAATATCCTTTGTCAAGAACTGACATGTTCATAAATAAATGGAACATCTTATAGAAACCGAGTTTACCAAATCATGGAAAAATAGACAAAACTACCAAACTAGCCTTCAAACTGGCTAATCAGTTGTTTATGTATCTATCAATGGTACCTATCTTATAAAAAATAATTTGTGTCCTATATTATTGCATTATCAAAATCAGATCAGGCATCTTACATGAAATGTTTTGATCCTTAAATAGACACAATCTTTTGAATCATATCAAACACATATCAGTGGACAAGAAGATCTAAAAAGCTATGGACTCATATGGTCTAGTTAAGCCTTATCTTATCTTATTTATCTTATGTCATGTTCCTAGGATACTCAATGATATCGACAAGTGATTAGAGAAACAATGATGGATCATGGTGTTTCTTTCTATTGATTTTTTTTTGTGGTTTTTCTTGATAACATGACTAGGGAAACTAAGTTATTTGTGTGTGATTGGAATTCAGTTTGGCATAATCAAAGAATCCTATGTAAGTTAAAGGTCAACTAATGCTTTCTTGTATCAAGATTAACATACTCTATGGGTATTTTCTCACATATTCCAAAAAGGTTCAATTCTTACTAGTATGAATCAGGGCACTCCTTGTTTGATGTGTCTGAATCTTTGACAAATGGATACTGATGTCACCAAGGTTTATCTCAACTTGGTGTACACTATCCACTTGTCCATATATCATAATCTTTGTGTAAATAGAAACAAAATCCACCTTCACAATTCATGCTTAGGTATGCATACATCCATTTTTCCAATAATAAAATGCTCTGTGATGATAAAACATTCACAACTAAAAGCTCAAATGCTATCAATCAACATATTAATATTGATTTGGATGAATAATTCATCTAATTTTTCTTTACTCCTTACTAATTATCTCTTAAAATTTCTTCTATCAATCCATGTAGTAATCTCAATGACATGCTATGACACATAAAAACAAATGCAATAGCTACATCATCCTACATCCATAATCATGGAAAAACATCATACATCATGTGAACCCCTAAACCTACAAATTCACAAGAACAACAAACAAGGTTAGATTGTTAGCTCAAAATTCATACAAGCATGAGATATTCCCCATGAAATCCATCTATTTAAACTAAAATTAGGAAAATGAAGAACACACTATAAGAGAGGCATATAAATCCTAATTAAGCCAATAGTTTTAAGATCCCGTGGGGGAATTGGTGCCAATGGAATGTTGAAATTGGCCCTTTCCCAATTCCTAAGTTGCAATGTTGAGTGATTGAGCAATGGTCAAATCTCCCAAAGATATTTGAGCATAACCTTGTTAAAAATTTTGAAGATTATGAATGGTTGAGTGAAATGGGAAAAATTAGCTCTCAATGTGAAGAGAGTAACTTTGCATGAAGATTGTGGATGAGGATGAAGTTGAGTATAGTAGTTTTACTCAAATTGTGGATGATAGAATGAGGAAGAGTCTCTCATTTATAGATTTCAAATTGGAAGAATGAGTGAAATTGAGCAATGTGGGATCATTCAACATCCAATGGCCAAGTGTCATTTGTCAAGATGTGAATGGTTGAGGAATGAGCACATTTTGGTCAATGTGCATGATAAATGCCATGAGATTCAAATTTGAATTTTGAATGTGACATGTTAGAGGGAGAGAGACATGGAGTTAATGTCCCTTGGCTCAATGCACAAGTACATATAAGAGGCCTTCAATGCCTTGTTGGAAGTACCCTTTCGACTCAAATTTGAGGGAATATTCCCTTTTGATGCCATGTGAGGGAAAATAGATGAATTAATAAATCAAAGTAATTGATTTATTGTGCAAGTTTCATTCTCTAGAGGATGTGACATAGATTAAGATTAAATTAATCAAAGCTTAATTAATTTAATGAAGAATGAGGAGATGTGACAATTTAGACTCAAATTTATGAATTGATTTAAATCAAATTGAGAGGAAGTTTTTAATTAAATAAATGATTTGATTTATTTAACTATTAGATTAAATTAAATAAGGTTTAATTTGTTCAATTTAATAAGAGGAATTTAGAGACTTAATCAAATAAAATAAATTATTTAATTAAAGAAGGACTGAGGATTAATTAAATTAAATTGATTAATTTAATCAGTAGAGGAGAAAGACCTAATAAATAATGATTTATTCAATTAAGGGATGAAAGGTGTTGATAAGCTGAGAGTATGATTCAAGATGAAACAATTCTAATATGATCAAAATCAAGTGCATTTATATTTTACGTGTCTACACATCACATGCATATAGGTCATTAATACTGCATAAAAATTCAAAAATATAGATAGCATTGAATTACATTTTATAAGCATCATCCACATAGCATCATTTCAAACATGGAATAACATGTCATAAACATATAAGTTCATCATGCATATAAATCATATAAGCATAATAAATCCCATCATAGATCATAAACATTAGATATCCATACATCATGTCATACATATAAGCATAAACTAGTATAATGTGCATCCATTTATACATCATAATAAGTATAAAGCAGTATCATGTGTATCCATTCATCACATAGAATAAACATCTTGTAAAACATGTATATAAAACATAGCATATCATACAAACGCCACCAAAATGATATATCTCATATATATATATATATATATATATATATATCCAAAAATTATGTCATAGTACAAAATCGTGATACTATCAAAAATTGAGCTTGCATGATCAATCAAAATACATATGTCCATATAAAAAATTAGGCTATCCAAAACTACACCTATCCTCATGACCTGGTGAAGACATATCCTACATTTGTCTAGACTTCGATGGTCTAGTTAGATCTCTATGTGGAGGAATGAGTGGTTGATCATATGGTGACCTCCTCAACCTTGAGACTCCACCACTAATCTGAGATCTATGAGAGTGAGATCTACTCTATGACCTACTCTTAGTATAGCTAGGATCTCTCTTTGAATCCAACACAACATCCTCATATAATCTCCTATAGTACTCAGCGGCTCGACTAGCCTGATATAATTGTCACCCAAGGTATACAATAGGCCCACTAATAGTCTCAATGAACCAAAGTGACTGATGCTTTGCCCTCCAAGCTATGATCATTGTCATGTCTCTCTTGAAAGTCAGACAGGCCACCTATCCCTATAACACTGGAACCTGAGTGGCCTATGCCTACAATACCTATATTTGAGCCTGTAGGAACTGAATCTATGCCTAAGATCTCTTTCCCTCATCCCTTGCCTCCTCCTCCATGATTTATTGGATGGCCTCCCTAACTAGAACATAATTCAACCCCTCATCTATGGAAACCTCTCATGCAACCTCCTTCACCTACACATTTACGTCCATCTCCTAGTCTCCCTATGCCTCCTCCTCCTATTGAGGATTATCCTCTACTCTAATATCCTCCTCCCTCTCCTCCATGATAGGATATAGTCACATAGGAATAATAGGTGTCACCTGACCTCTACCTCTTCCTCTTTCACTGCCCCTACCACCATCCCTGCCTCTACCACCCCCTCCATCATCACTATCACCTTGTAATCCACCTCTACCAAGACCATCATGTCTACCTAATCCCCTCCCTCACAATCTCCCTCACAGACCTCTGCCAAGCCTCTCAATAGGCACTAGAAAATTTGGATTTGTAAGTGGTACCAGTATGTGTCAATCCCACCATGCATCATAATCAAGTGTAGTCCCTACATCTGCTACCTCTATTGTGGCACCCCACTATAAAGGCTTCAACTGATCAAAATCCTCAACTGTGACCTAAGGACTAATCATGGGTCCCTAGTGTGATACATCATAAGATGATCACACAAACTAAATTACCCCAACACGCTCCCCCTGTCTCTCATAAAACTAACACATAACCTGCTTCAACAAATAATTCTCTATGATATGTTGGATCTGAAACATTCACCTAATCAAATATTAAGTCTATCAACAATAAGGTAGGTTCTCGTCATTGTCATCCCACAACACACACTTCCTATAGGGCCTCCATGTGAATGAATCAAGAATATCAATGGAACGTATCCAATAACTAACATCCCCTACATGTGTCTAGGTCAAATCACCTCCATACATATATACATACAACAATCTAGGTGGTAAGTCTCTATTTATAACTATTCAGAACACAACTATTTTCTCCCATGCCTAGACCATTAACAATGTCATGTCACATCCAATGGAACAAGCACCCTTATAAGAAACATCATGTAACTAGAAGTATAGCATTGCCAACATGTAAGGACCCCAAGCATACACTATACCATCCTCCATCATGTCAGCTAGCATCTGACCCCACCCAGTTAGAAAACCATGTTCATTTTCTATCAAAGTTCCACAACCCTAGCAATAACACTACATACAATGACTATAAATCACTCATATCTATCCAGTAATGTATACCATCATATCTCGTACTCCTCTACACTAAGTCCTCAATCTCGAATCACCTCTACAGAGCGGCTAGTCCAAAATTAGGATCATAGACCACCCTCTCATCATGAATATGAATCCTCAAAATATGCCAGACATCCTCTAAGGTCATAGTGGCCTCCTCAATTAGTAAGTAGGAGTTGGTCTCAAAGTGCCATATCTCAGCCAATGATGTCAATAGTTACTAATTAGCTTAGATCTCAAGCATAAATGTCACATAGTACAAGTCAAGTACATCCAAAGTGTTTGTATATGTATCATCCAATTTTTCTTGCAATGCAGATGAAGAGGGTTGACTCTCTTGAGTATATATAGGCAACAACCTCACCTACACTCAAACAACACATTACATCAATTAGGACACCTAAACAAACCTATTTGACCTTTTACACATTGATTTAATTTTGCCAAAAACTAAGTCATTTTTTAGAAATCAAATACATTGCATGTTTTAATAGATGTGGCTTGCATATGCGGCTTATAGTCACTTATGAGTAGTTTTTACACATGTGGCACACTATCAAACAGTTGCATCATATATTTCCACATGCGGCTCTACATCCTACAAATGCATTGCAACTTTAAAATCATAGTGCAATTTACACTTGCAAACCATCTACAAATGCTACTTTAGAAGATAGATGTGATGCACCACACAAATGTGGCGCACAAACTGACTAATGTGATGAATACGATGACACATGCGATGCAGAAGCTGCACATCTGATTGGTCATTTTTTACCCCTAAAATCTACTGAAAAATGAAAAGAAATCAAAGCAAGAAAGGGCTATGTACCATGTTTCCTGATCCCTCAGGACACCGGAAGGTCCACATACAATATCCTTGATGAGATCTCATTGGAATTGGCACCATAGCTTCACTGCTTTGCAACAAAATCATGCTCTAGACCACTCAAAATCCTAAAACTTAAACATGCATAAATGAGGATTTTGGACCCCGAGGGCATATTTATAGACCTTAGGTGGAATTGTGGACCCCCCTTTATAATTGGATGAATCAACCTTGACTTTCAAACACAAATAGGGGCACCCAAATTTCCCTGAAATTAAAATATTTTGTTGCCAACACGCTTACCACTATCAAATTAGCTTATTGGAACAATTTTCCAAAAAAAATGAAATTTTGAAAAAAAAATTGAGGGGGCACCATGCTATCCCACTGTCACTGAGCATACTGGGGCAACTCTTGAACATAAATTTTTAAATTTTATTTTGACACAATGCTATAAAAATGCATTGTATCAAATAGGGGGAAAATGTAGATACCCAAAATTGTCCTAGTCTATGAACTAGCATTTTAACTCTAATATTCATCTTTCTCCTAATGATTAAATAATACTTCATTATTTAATTATTATAGAATATCATATTCTACTATTAATTGAATTTATGTTATTTAATTTATTTATTTTAATTCACCCTTCTTGATTAATTAGATAAATCTTATTTATTTAATTATGTCTTGATTACCATTATGCTATCCTGATTAATTAAATAAATCATTTATTCAATTACATCTTTAATTATCTTATTCCTTTATTCTTAATTAAATAATTATTATAAATTGTTTAATTAACATTCACACTTCTAAGATTAAATAATTATCAATTATCCTTTTTCATCTCAACATTATCCATTCACTATTAATGCATACACATTTTATTTATTAATTAATCCTCACTTGCATGTTCCTCAAATAATTAATTATTATCTCATGCATAATTCCCTCAAACTTAATGACCACTCTCTTCCAGTTGATTGACTAATCAATTCCACTTCTCTCCTTAATCAAATCAGTCCACTCCTACTCAGTTTGATTTAACGAAGCAATCAAATCCCTCAACTCTTCAATTAATTCCTCATGCAAATAGTTAACTAAAGTCTTGCAGCTAGTTGCAGTTAGTTAATTGGGCAAACAGTTCCTCTCAAGGATTCTTGACCCTTGATCTTGATCATCGACCTCTTAATCTGGATCATTCATTCAACCACCTCTTAATCTGGATCATTCATTCAAATCAATCATTTCTATAAATGCAGCCCTCATATCTCTTTGATAGCTAATCATGAACTTTAGCATTTTGCAGACATTGATCTCTTTCACACACTTGAACTTGAAGCAAAGAAGTGCATACAAAATCGAAGAGAAAATAAAAACAAAGGAGAACAATGGAGATAAATCGCATTGACATGATGAAGGTAAGTATAATGCTTTATTAATTCAACTATTTGCATTGATTTTTACTCCATTGGATGATTCAAATTGTGTTTCAATTTTTAATAGTATTTTTGTGGTTACTATGTTAATTCTTTACCATCTATTATGGTTAATCTTAATTTTTTGGCTGGCAGATAGCTCTTTTGGTTAAAATACTTGAGACTATATCTTGATGTTATGTGCAAGTTCAAATTTTAGAACAAAGATTAATTTTTGTCTACTATCATGTTGCTTTGTAATAATGACTATCTCCATCTTATCAGTCGTTCCAATGTCAACAATGGTGCTCTCCTCTTTTTCATGTCACATTCTTCTTTCCCTTATACCTCTATATGCTACCCTCTTACAGTGTTCACCATATTCTACTCAATATGATATGTCAATATAAGATTTATGCTCTACTAACTATTTATGCCCTTATAAAGGATCAAGATTCATTACCTTGGACTGTCACCTACCATTGAACCCTATTGTGTATTCTTGATTGTATCCTTTATACCTCAATATTATGGTTCCTTTCTACCAATCTGTGTGATTGACCTTCCTCTTTTAGTATTGTTAGTCATGCTCAAGGTTTCTGGGTAATGGGTTTTCAACTAGCATTCATCTTTCTTATAAGCCTTATTTATGGTGCATGGTTTGTTCCTCTCTTTCAAATCATTGAAATCTTTACAAAATTATTTTTCCTTGGCCATGAAGAATGTAAATCTTGATCTTGAATAAGATGTGTAACAATGCTTGCAAGTATATCTTCAATGCTACATCAACTATCTTAGCTCAATAGCATGCTTGAATGCACTATGCCTTAGACATGATGGAATGATCTTGAATTGTTGCAATAAACTCTTGATAATCTACCTTAGAATACCTTTGAAATGCTCTTGAAGTGCTCTAATTCTCAAAAACTTGAATTCTTAGACCTCTTGTAGACTTGCTAGGAGAAACAATGTGAAATAACCCCATATTTATACTAAATCTAGAGATTAACCTCGAAATTCAAATAATTCAAGCTGACACCAGATCTAGAATTAAAAATCATTAGAGTCTTGCCAAAATTAAATTAAAAAACAAGTGTCCTACTCAAGGAGGACCCATTCACCACTAAAGTTGAATGGGTCCTAGCACAATTTTCTAGGACCTCGCTTTGGGAGGGTGAAAGAACATCAAAAACCCATGTCAAATATGCATAGAAAGGGGGGTCCTATGTGGAGAGGATTCATTCGCCACTAAAGGCGAATGGGTCCTGGCACCATTTTCCAAGACCTTAATTTTTCCAAATTTAATGTTATGCAATTTTGAATATTGGGTGTCGGGATAGATCCTCAGGAGGTGTCATAAATAAGTCTTAAATTTGAATTAAAGGGGCTAATTAAGTTCAATTAGCCACAATTAATTAATGAGACCCTAGATAAGTGTGAAAGTGTGTTACAACACTTTACAACACCTAAAATAAGTTACAAATTAGGTGCATTTATTTTAAAAGGGCCCAAGATTAATGTGAATGTGTACAACACATTACAACACTAACCCAAGACATAATTAGGTTAATTCAACATCAAATTAATCTGAAACCAAGTAAGGAAAAGGGATACTTTTTCTGCTACTACACCATGTCCTACTTTTTGGCCAAGTTGGACATTAATATCAACATTGTTTTACAAAATTTCACTTCATGAAACCTATAGCAACTAAGCCATGAATAATTTGGAGATGACATGAAGTAGTGATTTGTGAGGATTTGTGTGTAGATTCTAAATATTATTTTTACAAAAAATTAGAAATAAATTGTGAATTTTTTTATGTAACTTTTAATAGCTCGTTTTTAAAGTTAATGACATTTAAAAAAAGTGGCGTTTATGTCATCATTCAAAAAAAATTTATTGAAAGGATAAAATTATAATATTTAAAATATAGATTTTTAACATCAATCTAGTTCATGGATTATTTTTCATAATTTTTTGTTGGATAGTTTTTTTAATTATTTTTTGAAGTCAAAGTAATTATAATCTAGACATAGGTGTATGCCGTTACACATAACTTGTTTTGTATGTATTGAAATTTTTTTTTATTTTTTTGTTGAAACAAGAACATCAATACGTAATGTACACATATTTTTTAGAATTTTTTCTCTATTTTTCTATTTTTTTTCTTGTGTGAAACAAATAACTTGATGTTTAGCGAAAAAATAACATTCACAAGAAATAAAATATAAATGTAATAATAAAATAAAAAATATTTAAAATTATACTTTTTGGAAACCTTATAATAAGGGCTACATACTTACAAAACATTATTTCTAAAGGACTTTATTTAATCCCTCAAAAGGTAAAGAAAAAGTGTTTTTTTGTCAGCATGTTGATAGGTGTGAAGGAGAGTCGATTGTGGGTATGATTTAAGACTAGAGGGGTTTTATCCAAGGGGGTTTTATATAAGGTGTCTTATCTAACCTTTTACAATTAAAACCCTTCAGATGGAACCTCTCAAGGCTTAAATCAATAGTTTTTTCTGAAAAATATGTGATTTCAGATAAAAATCAGGATGTCTCAAGTTTTGGACCCATTATTATTGGATGACCCTAACACAGGGTTTGATTGAGGAAAGACCCTATATGGTACAACCCTTCCTCTCTCTTTAAATGTGTAGGTTTCAAATCTTAGAAAGACTAGGAGAACTTTGAAGTTCAATTGTTCATTGTTGTAATCAAACCTTGCACCTTAACAACATATGAAAACTTAGTTATCTCAACACCCAACAAAGATCCAATAGTGAGCACCGAAAGGAAGAAGGATTTGATCTAGCTCACAAGGACTGTGAGAAAAAAATCAAATTGGTCAAAAATTGCATAGTTTCCCTAGGTGACATACTCCCCCAGAATTAGGCCTAGATTTGAAACATAGGTCACAATAATCTGCCTTTCTAAGATTCGGTCTTAGAATTTGACTTGGAATTTCTAGTTTCTCTATATTTGCATTAGAATAGCTCATCCTCATAGTCATTTAGCTACATCATTAAATTTTCATCAAAAATACATTTCAAACCCCCTAAATAATTTAGATCCAAGGTTGATTGGCTCACCTTTCAGGTTGCAATTCAATCTCATACCCTTGCCTATTTGAATTCTAATGTTTTGTAGGGTAAGGTGGCTAATCCTAGTAAAACCCTAGGATCACTTTTCCCACATTACATTTTGGTGAGCCTGACATATCTTACACTTGCAATTTTTTCGATTCATTAGTGTAGAAAATCTGAAAATTGAATTTAAACCTAGGTTGATTGAAAATCTTGTTGCTAATTTGAATTTATTTTTTAAAAAACTATTCATTTTCACTAATTTTTCATCATAAATTTTTTTAAAAAATTGCAAAAAATCGCAAATATTTATTAGATCTAATTTTCCTTGTCTAAGGCTTAGATCTAAAATTAATTCCAAAATTATATGACCATTTATGCATACATATTTTGGTGAAAAACATTGAAAAGTGATAAAAATTGCATAGTATTTGCATTCCAAAAGGTAAAAAAGAATTACTTGTTTATAGTTCTTTTGAAAAATCAATAAATTATAATATTTAATTTCTAAAAATTATCATTTGAACATATTCAATTTTCCTAAAAATATCCAAAATTGAATGCATGTACGTGATTCATATAGAAAAATTAGGTTTTGGTGCATTTCCAAAAATTTGTTGACTTTCAAACCTAAACCACCAAGACATAGGACCCTCAGACACTGTACATCATTCCTAAAATTTGAAATTTACAAAAACAAATGCAGGACATAGTCGCCCCAGCACCCTTGTCAAGTCATTTTGAGCTAAAATTTGATGTGTGAATCTTTGTGTGTGTCCTTTGTCCAAATCTGGTTCCTATTTTTGAATTATATTTTTCAAACCTATCTAATTTTGATGTGCATCACCAATTCTCCTTAATTTAGAGCAATACCTCTTAAAAAATGGACAATAACAAAATGTTTTCTGTTCAAAAGTCTAGTTTTGATATATCAGAATAAGGCTTGTAAAACAAACAGGCTGTTGCCCTAAACCCCTTTCTATGCCATTGAAAGGGATATACATCGGCCTTCAATCGACCAATAGTTTTTATACCTATGAGAACATTGTGATGGAACAAAATAAAATCACTAGCACATTTATCAAGATCACTTTACCTAATCTTCATTATTTTCCCAACATCTCCCCTACTTGTGAGAGGGTTTTGATGCAAGAGGATGCAATCATTGACAATCATGACAATCATATTTTTTCTTCTCATGATACCTCACCTAATTTTGAAGAAGGTATCTTGTTGTTAGAGGATCCAATAATTGAGCGTCATGATAATCTTGTTTGTTTCTCTCCCAATACCTCTCCTACTTGGGAAGATATTGTAGCACAAGAGGATGAAATTATTGATACATTTCTTTCAAAAAATAGTAAGATGGATTACATAGATAAAAATGCTAAGATGACATTAGATCCCCTATCGATAGAAGATTGTCAACCAATAGTTAACTCGGTTGAAGTTATGAGCATGCATAACTGGCTATTAGATCTCCTTTAATTATTGGACCTCCTAAAACTCCTTTAATTATTGGACCTCTTAAGATGCCTCTAATTATTGGACCTCCTAAGTCACCTCTCATTATAGGACCTCCTAAATTGTTGGGCCACATATTAAACTTTACAAAACAACTCACTACTAATTATGTGCCACAAAAACCAATTTATCATGTAGTTGCTCACACATATAACATGAAATAATAAGCACGCAAATAAAATACCAACATCCATACCATTGCCTTGACCATACCTTCCACCCACGGCTAATATTACTTAGCATAGTGGTAAATAATATGATCTTGTTGAGCAACTTCATAATAATCCAACAAAAAAATTGTTTTGGGATTTGATTAAAACATCACCTAGATACCACGAGATACTCCAAGAGGCTTTGCAGAAGATTGATGTTCCAACTTATATTAAACCAAATGATGTAGCAACTTTTCTTGAGGGTATGAATTCAAATAATTTGGACATTATCTTTCATCAAAAATGAATTACCCCCTTTGGAGATAAAAAAGAAAAATGATGCCTTGATGATAATGGTGATTATTAAAAATACTAGGATTAGACAAACCCTTATTGATAATGGTTCGAGGCTGAATGTTTGTAGCATTCACCTCTTGGACAGACTTGGAGTAGATAAAACTTTAATTCAACCAAATGTCTTATCTATCAGTGGTTTTGATAATGTGGGAAGACAATCGCTTGGTGTGATAACATTACCAATCAAAGTTGGTCTCATTGAGTTACCAACTCCTATTCATGTCATCCTTGATAATATTTCATATAATCTTCTCTTGGGTAGACCATGAATTCATGAGATGAAAGGAGTGCCTTGAATGCTTCATCATTCAATGAAATACACATAACAATAAGGTTTACATGCTGAAATTTTCTCCTAAATATGAAAAATTTTTACAAATTGAAACAAGAATTGAGTGAACCTTTAGCACATTGATCCCAAATTTAAAAGTGGAACCCCTACAAGTTGAAAAAAAGATGAGCATGTTCCACCCGTAACAAAACTCTTAGAGGATGATTGAGGGTCATTAGATTTTACACCTTGTTTCAAAGGGGAGTCTAAAATCTCACCACAAAAGTCCAAAGATTCAAATGATGATCATAATATTGCATCATCTTCAAACACATATTTTGGTGATGATTGGGGCTCATTAGATTTTACACCCTCCAGTATGGGAGAGTACAAAATCTCACAGTCTAAACCTAAAGAGTCTTGTGTTTTATCTTGATCTACATCAACAAATTCAAAAGAATCACCCCATGATGGTGATGAGGGATATTTAACTTCCTTCCCTCATGAGTGGAAGATGCCTAACTTTAAAAAGCTTAAAAAGGATTTGTGTGCTCGAGAAAAAGCCATTTTTTCTTAGGAGCATGTAGATACAATTTCTTCATCTGAATTGAAAGAATATTATGGGCTTGGATACAATTTTTTTTCTAAAAAATGGATATAATACAAACATGGAACAAAATTATAGGAATCAATTGAAGTCTATACCATACTTTTCTAAATAGATTCTAGGTTTCCAACCTTCATCTCCATCTTCATCTAATGCTTTATCATCTTCTGTATTTATGATATCTTGTGGTAAGAGAGCAAGCTTTTATTCACAAGAGAAAGAAATGTCTTTTACTAGTGACCAAGAGAATATTTTGTCTAGGCTTCTAAAATCACGCTTGATTACTCTTTTTCTAAAACCACGAAAGAAATTTTACAACAAAAACTCATTTTGTGCATATCATTGAGTGCATGGTTATTCTACTAATGAATGTTAGGCCTTGAATAATAAAATTCAACAACTTAAGGATTGTGGTGCTCTTCCATGTGATGATGCACCTAATCACTTGAAACAATAATAATCTTTATTCTATGGTGTTTCTCCTCACTATGTGGAATTTGTAGTTTATGTGTTTTCTCATTTCCATTCATGGTGGTACAATCTTAAGTGAAACCATATTTTCCATGGTAGAAACATGATAGTTTGTTGTGTGGTTGTCTTTTCCTCTACACTTTGGGGGTACAAGGATAACTAGTTTTGAAGATGTAGATTATTTTCTCCTTAAAATACCAACATAGCAAGTATGTTGACATTTTTAAAGGGGGGCATATATTACCCCTATCTATTTCATACCAACATAGCAAGTATGTTGACATTTTTAAAGGGGGGCATATATTACCCCTATCTATTTCATAAACATCTTGTTAGATTTAACTTATTGTCATACCCCTTTAGTGGTGGTGTTTTTATAGCACCCCCTAAGGTGTGGTTATCAATTCGTCTCCTTGAACATTAAACTATTTTATGTACATTATTAGATGAGTCTTGTTTATCCCCTTGGATGTTAAAAAAAATATGCACTTTCTTAGATGATTCTTGTCTATCCCCTTGGATGTTAAAATTTTCTGCACCTTCTTAGGTGAGTTTTTTTCATCCTCTTGGATATTAAAATTCAAGAAGATAGGCTCTGTATTTTGGCATAACACAACTTTCTAATTCATGAACTTTAGCACCCTTTTTAACATGGCATAACACAACTTGCTTGCCAGTGGAGCCATGTATTTCATGAGTGTATTAGCATAACCCAACTTGCTACCTTTCGGAACCCATCATATTGCATGGACACCTAGCATAACATAGCTTGCTAGCCAATAGATCCATGTAGCTCATGAGTGATTTAAAATAACAAAAATTTCTAGTCCTCATGAGAGAATTGTTTTGTCTAAACTTTATTTGATGGATGATGTTTGGAATTTGAGAAAAATTTAAGGCTGAGGTCTATTTGCCTTATCGACTCGAATCCTTTTAGTACTAATCTTGTGTTTTTTTGTGTTTGTATATGTTTTATTATGTTTAGATAATTTTTGTGTTGTGTTATTGATATGTATTTTTTGTTTTTTCTTTATTGAACACACCAAATATTGAGAGGGGGGTGAATCAATATCTTCAAAAACTTAAACCCTTCTAAAACTTAAGACCTCTAGTATAATTCAAACTCCTTAACCAAACCAAAAACCCTTAAATAGATCAAAAGTAATAAATTCAATCTCTTAACAAGATCAACAACCCTTAACCATATTATCAACAATGAAAAGAAAAACAAGAAACACACATGCAAAAGATGACACTAGATTTATGTAGAAAACCCAAAGAGGGAAAAACCATGGTGAGAGTTAACTCACTATATATGAATTTCATCGCTTAGAAAGTAAGGCTCACTACCAAAATACTTGCAGACTAAGGCATACAACCTAATGGAAACATACAAAGGACTTGTAAATTGAAGAGCATAACTCTAGAACAAGTTACAAATTACAAGAACCTGATGAGATTCACTATCTCAAAATAGGATACATGAAAGTTTAGAATTTACAAAATATGTCAACAATACATTTTTTTGACTAAGGAATTAAAGCACATTTGATCTTTCTCCACACACTTTCACACTTATTTTGTGATATTTTTAATGTATTCCACTCTCTCAAACTTTGTAACTGATTTGAACTTGCATTTATATCCTCTGCAACAACACATAACATCAATTAGGTCAGCCAAAAAAAGGATAAGTAATAATCTCAACAATTCGGCCACAAAAAATCAATGTGGTCTTATGCAAAAGATAGAGAGGACCAAAACACAACTTATTACATCTTTCAATGTGATCCCAAATAACTCACATGTAGGTGCACATCAACCCAAGTCAACAACAAGGAAACATGTAGATGAAATGTGAAGCATATAACTAGTTGGACCAAAAACATACTTCCAATTGGATTAACTCAATGTGGTACTCAACGAGATAGGAAAAGACCTAAATCCACCTTAACACAACTTCATATGTTGGAAAAACCCCTTAATCACATAGCACAAGCAAGATGACAAGCCTTATTGGCCAGTTATCCATAAATTACCTAGAAGACCAACTCAAACACAATTCAACACCAAAATAGATCAACCACTAATGTACATATCACAAAGTGTTGTTCCTCGAATATCCAAAAACACTTCTAGACACTTATTTCATACTGTCATGCTACCAAAAACCATCATAGATCAAGCAAAAATATAATACTTCATTTTGGAAGCACAGAATGCATAAACATGAGATATAACATTAACATAAAAATTTGTGGACCACTTAAACACATGAAATTTTAATTGATACATTACACAAAAATTGAGAGAACATTCACCAAGCTACAAGAGAAGAGACATCAATTAGAAGAAATTCAAAGCATTTTTCATACCAGTCTAGACAACCAACACCATTGTCAACCTTCTGCAATTAATATAAAACTCCTCGACAACATTGGTGACCTAAAAATATAGGATGCAACATCCATAGAGCACAAACACTAAATCCCAAACCACAAGACCATATCTCCAACAGAGGAGGAATGTGGAGCATTCTCCCAAATAGTCTTCATATCACCATTCTGAAACAAAACCTTCTTACCCACTTGTGAAGGCTAGAAAAACCTTGCAACAACACATACTTCTTCAAGAAAAATAGTAGAGAGCATACAAAATTCTATAGGCCATCAACAACCTCTCTCCACCACCAAAAAAAATTATAATCCTCATCTTAATATATCATCATGATATCAACTCTGTTGACAACAACCATACATGATACTTCTTTACATGACATCAAGAAATGCATGACATCCAACCATGAACTTCAATAACACATAATCATACACCAATGACAACCCAAACATAATGTTGTCAACAATGAAAACCAATGCAACAATCTTCCCGAGTGTTGACAACCAATGCCAATAATCTCCAAAAAATACACAAAAAACTTCTCAAGTGTTGACATAAATGACAACCAACTCATCAATTTGACAACCAATGTCAAACATATTAAAATCTCAAGTGTTGAAATACGTGACAACCACAAACAATTCACCAAGTATTGGCATCAATGACAACCATTGCCAATATTCTTGTTTCATTTCATGTATGTGTGTTTCTTTGTACTTATGTTGGTTTGCCATGGGATCTTGAATCTCAGGGACTTGTGCACTCCCCCTATTTTTATTGTCATCCTGACTCTTCAACATTTTGACATTCATACCCTTCTTGACATTTTTTCTACTTTAGTGTGAGTCTAAGCATAAGTTCTTACTCTCCCTAAAGTGGGGGCTAAATGTAATGTTGTAAATTATAACCCTTGATAATTTCACACTATGTTTTGCTCCCCCTTAATCCCCCTTAAGTGCATGGACCTAATTGTACACTTAATTTCTTAAATTATGCATTCCATAGCTCATTTGGTCAATTATCAATAAAACCCATATTGAAAACCAATGCATACATTTAATATTTTGTATCTAACACCTTAGATCTCGTAAAATAGGACCAAGACTAAGTCACCCTAGTTGACTTGGTCCCTTATTTTGCCTCCAAAATTCAATATGTTGGAGATAATATTTTATTATTTTAATTTCAAATGTCAAATATAGGCTATCAAAATTTAATTTTTGGGAAATTAAAATAATTGCATATAAATACCTAGTCATTTCATCATTTAAAAGATATATATCATTAAGAGGAAATTTTTGGAGATCAAGAGCACTATCAAGCAAGTCAAGAGCAGTCAAGAGTAGATTTATTGTAGCATTTCAATATCAAAGAATCATGTCAAATTGTATGTGATTTTTTTCATGTTTATGTTATCATATTGTTTGTGAGATCTAACCCTTGTAGGTCTTCAAGCAAAATCAAGCCTTGAGAAGATGTGCATGACTTCAATCCTTCAAGGAAGCCATTTTTGAGTGGCGAGTTGCAGCCCATTTTTCATCATCCATTTATCATTTAGCCTCTATCCCTAAAAAGGATAAGTTCTCTATCATTGTCATTGCCATTGTTGAGGTGGAAACACCAACACAAGGTTTGACTAAGGCAAGCCCCTATATGGTACAACCCTTCCTCTCTCTTTGAATGTGCAAGTTTTAGATCTGAAGAAGATTGGGATAATTTTGAAGGTCAATTGTCCATTTTTCTAGTCAAACCCTACATCTTGACAACATACACAAACTCATTTATCTTGACACCTGACGAAGATCCAATTATGAGCACCAAAAGGAAGAAGGCTATGATATGGCTCCCAAGGACTATGAGAATAGATTTCAAATTGATCAAAAATAACATAGTTACCATAGGTGACTTAGTCCTCCAAAATTAGGCTCATGTTTGAACCACATGTGCACAGTACTCTGAATTTCTCAAATCTGGTCTCAAAATTTGACTTGCAATTTCTAGTTTCTTTGTACTTTCATCAAAACAGTTCATCCTCATAGTCATTTAGTTACATCATTAAATTTTCATCAAAATATATTTCAAAACCCTAAATAATTCAGATCCAAGGTTTATTGGCTCACCTTTCAAGTTGCAATTCAATCTCATACCCTTTCCAATCTAAATTCTAATGTTTTGTAGGGTGAGGTGGTTGATCCTACTAAAACCCTAGGATCACTTTTCCCACATTACAAGTAATAATTTTTGGGTCACTCTTAGTACCACCATTTGTTAGGCTCTCAAGGTTATTGGAAGGTCCAAGACGTATTTGAATCCTCATCAACCTCCCTAACACATTTTTTAAGGGAGGGCCTCCCATCCAAAGCATGTTTAACCAAAAGATAGATGAGCACTTGGTGAATTAACTTAACATCAATAATAGAGTACTCAAGAGACATCAAAAGGAAGAAATGAATGTCAATAAAGATATTATACCTAAATTATTTAAAAGTGTGAAGTGGTATAAGTAGACATGATTAAATTTTCCTTCAAGAGTAACATATTTGATTAATTGTAAACTTACCTCATCTCATGGTTTGGGGAGGGACTCTCTGAGGTAGTTAGCTTGGATTTTTTCTTAGCTTCTCCTTATCTTTCAGAAAGGATTTAATAATAATACCTTTTATTTTTCTTGTCTTTTAAAACTTTAAAATCCTTTGTAGACATCTCAATTACCTATATAATAGCTTCCCTTAAGACCTCAATCTCAACTCCTTTGAGGAAATTCAACAAAATTTGAATTATATTCTTCATAAACCCCTAAAATAATGTGCATTAAACTAGTTTTTAGTATTCCTATAATCAATTTATAATTGTAACAAATATTATATAACAAACTCAAAGGAGGAGAGAAGAGAAGAGTGAAAACCAATGTTTGTAAAAAAGATAGAAAGAGACCTAAGGAAAATCAGTATGGTGCCTCAGGCACTAATTTAGCCACTATATCATTTGTATTTTCACAACAAGATGATTCGTGTATATACTCAACTATAATACCTTATTTAAATGTGGGAGTGGGTATGGTTTCTCATATCATGCCATAGAAACAATAATACAACCTAATTACAAAAGGATATGAGACTATCTTTGTAAAATACATCATTATAAACACAAACCAGTATGTTATACAATTATATTAAAATGAAAACAAATAACTATGAATGGTGATCCTAGACCTACACAATCATGAACAAACAACACAAAATTAGTCATTATACAAGTCTAAATCAACATTCCCCATAAGATTCATTTGAAACACAAAGAACAAGAAATAAAAGGAAGAACACAAATGAAAGCAAACTAAATCTTATTCAAATGCTCAAACTCTCAATCCCATGGGAGAATTGGTGCTATTTTGATGCAGAAAATAGGCCTTTCCCAATTCCTTGCAAGCTTTGATTATATTTGATGAATATTGATGATCTTTGATGAAAATCCTCCAAAACTTAGCTATGAAAGATGAAATGTGGATGAAAATGGATGAAAATGGATGAAAATGTTTAAGATTGTGGATCCAAATGAGCATGGTAATCTTACATGGATTGTGGATGATCAAATGCAATAGAGGAAGCCTCTATTTATAACAAATAAGGATGGAGGAAGAGGAAAAATGGATGAATGTGGGACAAAAGATCAACCAATGAGAGAAGGCCACTTGTCCACATGTGTTTGGAGGAGGAATGAGCACATTTTGATGAATGTGCACATAAATATGGTTAGGTAGAATTTGAAATTTGTGAAATGACAAGTTGGAGGGAGAGAGGAATGGAGTAAATGCCACTTGGCTCAAAGCAAAGGACATGTAAGAGGCCTTTAATGCCTTGTTGGATGTACTCATCCTTTTTGGAGGGATTTTCAAATTGGATGAATATTCCCTTATTCATGCCAAGTTGAGAGAAAATAGAGGCATTAATAAATCAATTAAATTGATTTATTGTGCAAGTTGAAAAATCTAGAGGATTTGACGGATTAGGATTAGCATTAATCAAGATTTGATTAATTTATGTGAAGATTAGCTAATTTGACAATTTTGACTTAGATTTTTAGATTTAAATAAATCAAAATGAGATGAATAATGGATTTAGATTTAATTAAATAAGGTTTTATTTATTTAATTAAAGAGGGTGGTTAGATTAAATCAAATAAATATTGATTTATTTAATTTAAAGGAGATGAATTTGGAGATTAATTAAATAAAGTGAATTTTTTAATTAAAAGGAAGATTATAGGATTAACTAAACAAAATAATTTATTTAATTAATTGAAGCAAATGACTTAATTAGAGAAATTTGATTTATTTAATTAAGAGAGGAAATGTGATTAATTTAATCAAATAAAGATTATTCAATTAAATTGATTAGTAAAGGAGATGAACTGGGATGAACTGGTGTTAGTAAGATCAGGAATCAGGTGTGTAGGATCAAACTGTATATTTTTTGTGTCTACATTTTGCCCCTCTTTAAAGCAATGTACCTACTATATTGGTTCAAATAATAACCTTGCCGAGATCAAAATTCAATTCTTTTTTGACTTTTTCTTATGCCCCACTACTGCCTCAGTGAGAAGGATTACACTAGTATACTGCCCCCTCAAGAGATCAAGCATAAATGTTAATTTTCCGATTGAGATCACGATAAAATGAGAGAGGAGTGATTTTATTGATTAGAGGACAAAAGATAATTCTTTAGAAAGATCAGATATTTGATGTAGACAACTTTGATGATGTACAAACAATCATCGGCTATGGGTAGCCTCATGTATATTTTGAGATATCACACAAATTTTTGATAGAAATGTTAGTAAAGATAGAAGAATAAGAAGAAAAGAATGATGAAAACAAGATCCAACAAGTCCATGATCTACGAGACTTTATTAGAGAAGATGATGATGATTATGATGTATGATAACGATGTATTGCTTATCAGGAATTGGGATTTTAAAAGGGCTTACTTACCTTATGTTTGATAACACAAATAGATATGATGCATCAAGGTATACATAACCAGGATGGCATTGTATCTAGTGAGATGGACTTTGACTCAACAAATAGATAGGAGTATTCTTGTTCACACCTGACATATGGAAACCTCACTAGGATGTACTTCAGTTATTTCAAACATCTCGAACTAAAACATAGAAAGGCATAACCTTCCAATGTAATAGTCAACAAGGTATTCAAAACACCCTCCATACGTACCTAACAAAGCAAGTATTCACCAAGGTTATATTACAAGAATGTCCAACAAGCACAACAAATGAAAGATAATGATCAAAGCCTCATTCCTTTATCTCTAAATCATTTTGATTAGACATCATCGAGAGTTCATTGGAATGAGTGCAATAAGATAAATCAAAGAAAAGATCAAGTGAGCAAACAAGTCGATGTTCTTCATACCTCTAGCCAAGGGGATGTGTTTTTAGGATAAGAATCCAAAGTGTTTGCCAAAGATAATGCCCATTGTAGGAAGGATGCATCCTAGGACATGTTAGTGGATGGTGGCAATTTGATAGTTTGTTAGAAAGGCTATTTCTATAAGGTCGATTGACATGTTTTCTAAAAAGGTCAAGAGTTTGATTTTGCGTTTAAAAGTTTCCTTTTGTTGATTGTTGTGGTTGTTTTTGTTTATTTTTCCAAAGGATGAAGGTGGCGATTGATTTATTATGGATGGGATTATTGTGGGTGAAATAAAAATGGGATGGATGGATTTTTCAAATATTTGGATGTTTTTTATGTTTTTGAATGTTTTGAGGCTATTTTTGGTATTTTCAAGATGTTTTGCTTTTCAAATTTTCCAATATTTTGGTTTTTATGAGATTTTATGAATCTTTTTGGATTTTGTGTCTCAGGGGTCGATCAAAGATTAGCCTTGCCTATGTTTAAGCTCAAAGATGATGTAGTTCAAATACCATTTTTTTTACTTTTCTGACTTTTTGACCTGTTTTGGGATTTTTGATATGTTTTGGATTTTTTTTGGATTTTAATATGTTTTGGATGTTTTTGGATTTTGATATGTTTTGGATTTTTTTTGGATTTTAATATGTTTCGGATTTTTTTGGATTTTGATATGTTTTGGATTTTGATGGATTTTCGCATGATTTTGACAATTGGATATGGATATGATATAAGTGCTCTGTTTTGGGATTTTTGTTGAAAACCAAGCTAGGGTTGATTGATCAAATTTATGGATTGATGATGATAACATTTTTGAAGGTACACAACAATGCAAGAATAGTGTTAAGAAACATGAGGATTGGGAAGGATATCCTGAGATGATGATGGATTGATTGGATTTGATTGATCACACTAACTCATTTGACTACAAAATATGATGAAACTTTCTGATGAAAGATGTATAATTAGATGAATTATCAAGTATCTATGTATTTAATGTGAAATTTCAACAACAAAAAAAAAAATTTATCCGATGTTCGTCGAAATTGCAACGATCCTGATTTTTGTCACTATTTCAACAAAAATCAATACTTCATTTATTAGCCTCATTAAATTACTAGGTACATTAGTCAATGTGAAGGCATAATCAACCATTCATATAAACCTTTTTTTATCTAAAAAAATTATGTTCCACTCAACTCCTTATCTAATCTTGATTTGTTGACATCCTCTTTTCAAATCTATCTTGTTGAAATATTTTGTGCCACATTAACAATCCATGAGATCATTCATCCTTTGTAAAGTAAATTTGTACTTGATAGTAATTTTTTTTATAGCTCTATAATTTTTACACATTCTCTATGCCCCTCCTTTCTTTGGTGCTAGAATTGGTAGTATCGCACATGGAATGAAACTTTATTTTACAATCAATCCTTCAACAATTATGCAACTTGCTAGTTCAATTCTTCATTTTTAGTTGGTGTCAACCTATGTGTTGCTTTATTAGGTAAACTTTCTCCTTAAATTAGATACATATTATGACTTCTCTCTAGTGAAAATATTTCTAAAAAAGTATGAAAAATAATATCAATATACTATGTCAACAAGTTAGAAAATGAGGATGTACTCTTTCATTTTCTTCTCCCACTTTTGTGCCATCTTCTTTTCTCATAAAATAAAAAATAAATTATTTTATTTCTTCACATTCTTAGGAATTTCATGCAATTTACTAACATTACTCTTGCAATATCAATCATTCATTCACCACCCTCTTTCAATGGTAGAAGTACACGTTTCACCTTATCTTTTGTAAATCTATAAGTATTTTTCCTCCCATCATGTATATGTTTCCTATGAAACTTCCATGTTCCACCCAAAAAAATATGACAAACATCTATTGGTAATTCGATATAATGTCACAAAAAACCTCATCTCCATATACTCTAATTTAAATTTCATGATATTGTTCACTAACCAAAATTCTATGATCATTTTGTAATCAAGATACTCAAAATTAATTTATTTTCCATTTTACTTGAAACTTGATTGTTAAAACAATCATTATTAAATTTACCAAATTTACATAGAACTCTAACTAAGAAATTATTTTTAATAGTTCTTTTAGATATTTACAAGGCCATCAAATTTAGTTTTAGCAAGAATGATTCTCCTTTTTCTAGCATACTTGTTCAAGTTATTAGAAGAAACTTCTTCATCAAGATGTGATGATCTTGTGGTTATCTTAGATCTTCTTTAATATTCTCCTTGTGACAAATTACATAAATAATTTGTGACCTTTACCTCCACACTTAAAAAAAGTGGTTCCTCTAGATTACCTTCCACCACTTATTACATATCTACCTCAACCAATTTTATAGTTATATTTTTATTGCACTAACTTTGTATACTTTCTTTTGTTTTAGCATCATCATCATCATGAGCTCCTCGTCCACTTCCATGGCTCCTACCTTTGAAAAAAAAAATTATTCTTCCCTTCTTATTCTCTTTATTTTTTAATCTAAAATTTATGTTATCTTTATGATTTAGTGAAATTAATATGATTTATCAACATAATAGATAGTTAATATATTCAATTATTCTTCGATTGAACCCCTTAAACTATTTAATATATATATAGACACCTTCTCTTGGTTACCATCTTGATGACCAACTCTAATAGATAACTTATAATGATCCTTGGTATAATGTTTCTATCTCACATTTTATAACTTATTTAGTAGATCTAGTTTATAAAAGATAGGAAAAAACTTAGAATTCCATTTATTTACCATCCTTTCCCATTTTTCAATTTTAGGCTTACCTTTCCTATTTCTCTCCAATTGAGTTTCCTTACATTATATTGTAGAATAATATTTCAACTCTATCTTACCAAAATTTACTTTATTAGGATGATAAATATTCTCATATTTAAAATATCCTTCAAGATCATTAATCCAATCAATCAATTCTTTGGGATCTAGACTATTTGAGAAATTATGTATATCCATTTCACTTTTCTTACCAAATCTTGTAAGTTCTTTTATTATTCTATTATTGTCTCTTTCTTCTTCAACTATGAATGCTTCTTCTAATCCAACATCATCATGTTCATAATCACTATCATCCAATTTAGGGTTAATAATACCTCTTCTATCATGTCCAACCAAATATGGATATTCCTAATCATAGTGAAAATTTTCTCAATTAATTCTAAAACATAATTTTAGCCTTTATCCATCTTTCTAGGTGGCATCTTTAAATTTTGATATGAACTACATCAATATTTGTTAGTCTATCTACTATATTTAAATTATGAGAATATTCTACACAACATTATCTTAGTAGAAGACTTGTGTCAATTTTTTATTACATCTTGATTTACTAACCTTACTATATTACTCCAATATCAACTAATATCAAACCTTGCTTTACCCTACTCTAATACCAACTAATATAGTCAAGGTAGCCTGGTCTAGTTAGAAATTATCCAACCATTCATCCAATAAAACTTTCATATATCAACCTTATTTAAACATGGTCAAAATTTATAGAAATCAATATGCAAGGAACAACATGATATCATTTATCAAATTTGCATAAGAGTTAAATTACACATTTAGGAATCAACCTTTGGTTACAAAATAGATATTATGATCGATCACTTAATTTCTTGTATGGACATAGTGACATGTGAATGGGACCAACGTT
This sequence comes from Sequoiadendron giganteum, assembly GCA_007115665.2. Taxonomy (NCBI): domain Eukaryota; kingdom Viridiplantae; phylum Streptophyta; class Pinopsida; order Cupressales; family Cupressaceae; genus Sequoiadendron; species Sequoiadendron giganteum. The sequence goes on from CM021102.1 coordinate 74,821,035, forward strand.
TAATTTTTTTCAATTTGTGCTTGTATGGAGTGAAACTTGACATGGTTAGCCTACATGCATGCGTTTACGATATGGGAGGGTTTTGAGACTCAAACATGACATCATGCTATATAAAGGCATCTCATCCTTCCTAATAATACAAGCTGCCTTATTATTTATCTCTTTCATATATTGTTCCTGGTGATAAGTGATTATTCCCTTATATATTATTGTATAATTAATTTTTTTTATATTAATTTATATATTTTTATTATATTATGTGGAGCTCCAAAACGTTAGAGAGGAGTTCAAGTTAGTAGGTTCAAAATAAAAAATCATCATTTGTCTCTCTATCTACTCAACAATCAAAAGGCCATCAACTCTTCCATCCTAGTTGAGAGGACTGGTTATATTATGATATTTTTATGTTCCTATATAGCTTTCTTGTACATGTATTTTTTATTACTAACATGTGAAATTGTATGCATATATTGATTTCTTGTATATACTATAGTTTTACCAACATATACTATTGTATGCTTACATGGCTTCTTAGTTAATATATATATATATATATATATATATATATATATATATATATATATATATATATATATATATATTTTATTTAATGATCTTTTAGATATTTCTATAAGTTATTATTAGATGATACACATTGGATTCCTTTTAATTTTTTTATATTTGAAGATACATAACTAATTACAAGGATAATATAAAGAAGATATATCTATATATGTATTTTATGAATTTATAAAATATTTTACTTCCATCTCAACCACTTTCTTTACTTTAATTGAGAAACATAATACCTCTATAATCTTGCATTTATCAAGTAATAAAATAAAATTCAAGTACTTAGTTATCAATTTTCTATCCTATCTCTACCATTCTAGTTCTAAAATAAAACATACAAATCAAATGTAAATATTAATTTGAATTTCACATTTTATTTTGATTTTTGGCCCAGCACGTGCAGGAGCACGACATAGCTTAGTGCACGGAGACCCTAACTGGCAAAACAGGGTAGGAGGAAAGCCAGAGCAACAAGGTTGAGTGCACTTAGAAAGGAAAAATTGACGACCAAGGGACAATGAGTACTATAAGTGATTTATATCTTTTATATTGGCACCCCCATTCTCTTTAACCTGCAATTTTCTTACCAATCGATGACCAAGGGACAATGAGTACCAAGGGTAGGTCATTGCTTGATAAAATATCTACATTCCTCCCTTCCATAACTGAATTACAAACCAAGGTATTTCCTACACTATTTTATCTTTCAAGCATACTACCTTCCTCATTTTGTCACTTTCCCTTGCACGAACAGAAACAATAGTAGGATTTCAAGATGACATTCATACCTGTAGGCTTGACATGGGATCTTTGCTCTGTAATACAATCCACAACAACAATGACTTGTCTAAATTTCTCATACATTAGGATAATTCAGTATTTAAAGCATTAATACATCTTAGCCATCAAGAAATCAGTGACAATTTCAAGAGGATAGTATTACACATAGCTAGAAAGACTCATTCTTCAAAGGGATTCAAGGTATAAAATAATGAGTGCACATGTTACTCTCATTTTCAATAGACAAGAAATAAATTGTAGAGTCCTTTAACCTTGAATAATTGGATAATATTTCAAACACTTATATCTCAAACAAATAAGCAGAGTCAAAACCATGTAAGTGTAGTCTATGAAGGTATGTAAGCTCACATACCAATAGGTGACAGAGAGCAAGGTTTTGAAGCTGGTTAAAAAAGGTGTCGGTATGGGGATCTTGACAGTGAAATATGACAAACAAAGTATGGTATTAGTTAACTCTTGATAGTAGAAATTGTCAAGCATTCAATTGGAAAATAGTTTCAAAGTGTTAGAGGTAGTGTGTAATGGTAAACCTATGTGGTATTCCCTAAGAGTAACCTTATGGTTATGAAAGACAATTATTTCTATCACACACATATACTCTCAAAGGGAATACTTAATGATAATTTAGGTTTAAGGAAGCAACAAAGAATAGGTCTATATAAGGTATGACAAAAGTGAGTAAGGTATGCTCAGCTCATGTGTGTGCAAAAAGGGGGTTGTGGTTGCCATATCTCTGTACTTGCATATTGTATGGAGAATTGCATACCTTAGTAGTGGCTAAATATCACTTTAGAAACTATCACTAAAAAGATGTCAAGTCAGTGATGAAAATGTGGTGGATTAGTTGTTGGTTCTAGGAATAACTTATCAGTATCACAAAAGATTCAAACAAGCTCTAGAGGTTGGGTCCTTTCTCAAGTAGGGCTTCTTCACTACCATATAATTTTAGCAAGTATTGGACAAGTTGTGGCAAGTACACCTAGATTTAGTGCTAATATTTTTAATGCATTGAAAAAGGAAATATCAACATTCAAGCTATCACCCAGGATAGCTCCGAGTAAAATATCATAGTGGTTGTAAAGAGAGAGGATCTTGACATGTTTTGAAAGTGCACAATGACAAGAAAAATTCATGTGATTTTATTATGAAAAGCCTTGTCAAGAGGGCAGTACTACAAGGATAGTTATAAGCCTTGGCATACCATCCATGCACAATGAAAAGATAGTGAAGATCTTTGAAACAAAGTTTAAATGAGTCCATCATTGGCTCACAAAGTGACAATGAAGAACCCCTATCAAATTTCAAAAACCTTATAAAATTTTGTGCACTTCAACACAATTTTTTTATTACAAACTCAGAATTTTCCTTGTTTCATTCATTAACTTTAGTTATACGGGACTGAAGCAGTGAATGTTTCACAGTGGTGAATATTTAAAAGGCTATTTGTTCATATTGAATGCAAACACTTGCAAGCACATTCATAGGGAAAATAAGGAGTAAGTGCACTAAATTTAAGAAGATAAACATCAACAAAATGAAATGGATAGTCAACACACAAATAGAAAGGGAAGTCTTTACATAAAAGAGGAAATCGGCCATGAGGTACACAGGGATGGTATTTTAAAGTTGAGAGCAATGACATGAATGATTTGGAGCAATAAAGAAGGAAAAATCATGATCCCTATAGGAGAACAATCATGTCATACCAATTCCAATCCAAAGTGGTAGTCAAAAGGGTAGATCATGATATACCTTTGACAAGATTAATTCATACCACAAGATCTATGGACTATGTGACTGAAATCAAAGCAATCACTATACAAAAATTTATGAAGGAGAAATAGTTTGAGGTTAAGGGGCAGTCCAGTGAGCAATATATGATGGAGAGGATGCAATATAGTATGAAAACCAGCTTAGAACAAAGATGATTGTCCTTCAATGAAATATGCCAAATTAAATGTTAAACGACACAGATAAAAGGCCTTGAGATAGTCTAGTCAAGAATCTACAAGGCTTACAATTCCTTATTGCTATTAGTTGGATTTGTTCATCAACACTTGATACAAATGGACTGCACATGCTAACTTTTGTAGTTGTTGATTGAGCTAAATGCTTTAGCACCCATCATTTTGCATGTCTAATTGGATATGGTACCTGTATTATTTGTCCTTATTTGGCCCTGAAGACATTTCATCAATGGAATTTGAGCACTTCAAGCTATAGTAAATATGATGAGGAATAGGATGATGCTAACAGTTACTACTGAGGAAGAACAGAAGAATTTTTGCAAGGTAGTGTAGTCAGCACTTTTGAAGATACTTTAAAGATGGGCATATTTTTTATTTCAAACATTATCAACCTTGTAGATCCATTAAAATATCTTACTTATGAAGAATGGGAAGGTTTATGACAGTAAAGAGGAAAACCTATAGAATAGTGAATTGTGTGAGATATGGGGGAAGCTTAATCAAAAACATGAGAATCTATCAAATCATGATAGTGAATGAAGAATTTTATTGGGGTTTCAAAAAGGTATGCCAAGGGTTCTGTGTAAAGAAGGCGGGATATAAAAAAATATGCATAGCCAAAAACAGTAAAAACACATAAAATTGCTTCAAGAACGTGGTATTTGATATGAAATTTTGGTATCAACTCCTCCAAAAACATTTTCTTGGGCCTTGGAAGGATTTTTAAATCATCTCATACCCCAACTACCTTCAACCAACATCCATAATTGACTTACAAACACTTAACAACCCATTATTTTGCAAAATTGCAATTTTGACAACTTTTAATGTCAACAATTGGAATTTTTTACATTATCAACTAGATGAATTCCAAGCACCCTAAACACATTTAAAATGGTATTGTTAGACCTTATTCACCTTTAATACATGACTCCCTGGAAGAAAACCTATTCTACCTACTTTGACAATATTTGACCATCATTGACAATTTCTTCACATATTTGATCTTGTTTACAATATGGATCAATGAAACAATAAATGGTATTTTAGACCTTATTAAAACATAAGAAAAATTTTCAAACCTCCCTAGACACTTCTATGATCAACCACTAATTCTCTAGTTGTGAACATAAGGTGTAGGTGCTCTTGCACCAGAGACTCCACAATGAGCTATGCATGTATCGCATGGAGTCATCTTCCATTGATTGTAGAACATATTATTGACCCCCATTCACAAAAAAATAATATGGTTGCTTGGGCACAAAAGTGGAGAAACTCAAAGATAGGGTCTTAGCAACATTTAAAATTTAAAATTTCATTCTTCCTTCTTATCATGCAAACTTGTGACTCAACAAAAACACGTATGCAAGGCCAACAACTTCAAAGCTAAGAATGGTAGATTGCTAAATGTTTAACCTTTTTTCTTTTCAATGGGATCGAAATACAATATGATAGAAGTGGGATAATAAATGCATCATTTGAAGCATCAAACCAATATGCAAAGATGAAAGAAAGTGCTAACCCCTTAAACTGAAAAAGTTTCTTTTAACATTAAGTTTTTTGGGTAGCCAATTTTTTTAAGTTATCAAATCCTACCATCATACACAATCAAAATGTTTTTGTTTCAAATGACTATGAGCACTAACTTTCACTATTTGAAGATGCTGAAACCTTGTCATAGATAACTAGAACATTGACACAACCACTCATCCTACCTTAAAACATACCAAAATTCTCCTAGCAATTAGATATAGGAAGATTTAAGATGACGTAAAAAAAATTTATTGCCAAAGCATAAACTAATGATGACTTAACCAAGCCTGGTACACACTCCCTCCCTGTTAACCACTTAGACATATGGAGTTTATTAGTGGACAATTGAACCACCTCACACATGCACCTGAATTATGTCTATTAGTGTTCTAATTCATCTTTTTCAAGACAAATTAAACCAAAATATTATGTATGGTGAAACCAATCATTTGCACAGTACATAATATTTCAATGAAAATTTTCATTAAATGTAAATTTTCTGCTATTTTAGTCATGTAGGTGTCCAATAAACCACTTGGTGGTGTTTCCCTTCAAGTTTATTTACTTGAATGAAGAGAAGAAGTCCTTTGATTACAATTAGAGAATAAATTTGAGGCCTTGGTTGTGTAACTAGTGGACCATAGTCACCTTTAACACGTGTTACAAATTTTGGGAGTTAAAACGTTAAGTAGAAGTCTAGTAAATAAAATAACTTGGATTAAGAGAAGATATAACGTGAATTCGTACCTTTGAAAGTTTGTAAATGAGGTTGCATGGTACTTTACAGTAGAGAATAGCATCATTTGTATAATCTCCCTTGAATTGATGAGGAGCCTAACCATCAATTTGACCAAGTGAAATCTGCACCTTCCAACTCCAAATCCATCAAGGCATTTTGGTTGATGAAATTAGAAATTTATTTTCAACTTTTAGAATATGTTTGAATATTTTCAAGGAACTATTATCGAGGAACTTGTTTCCTTCAACAAAATTACAATCAAACCCACTTGAAAATCCTCTAAGTACAAGATCATAATAATGCATGTTTTGAAAGTCAAAAAATAGTAGAATTTTTTCTCTTCCATTGTAGTGGATTTTAAATTACTATGTTGGCCTCTCCCCTAAGAATATTTCCAAAAATTTAATCATTCACTTCAAAATTTTCACAATAGTACAAAGACCCAGGGATAAGAAATCTAACCTTGTTGTACCAATATTAAATATACTTTTCCAAATGATAAGTGTTTGACAGATACTCATATAACATTCATTCCTCAAAAACTGCTATCTAGCAATTGAACCAAGAGAAATCATAGAATTCTTTGAAGAAACTTCATTGTTGGGCATCTTATCAATATGGTTCTCAATAAAATTAAAATTAAAAACCCACCGGCACAAAACTATTGAACCAAGAGCAATTATACCTTGTTCCATGGCACCTCCCTCATCAAGGTTTTTGCCTACTATGATTGGCACCTATAGAATGTCCACTGAAATGTGATCATGCAACACTCTCACACACTTAAAGACTATGAGACTAATAATGACTATCATTCATTACCTTTTCCCCTCAATTGTCATGCAAAAATCCTTGGAACATTACCATACATTGTTCATGTAGGAAAATTCATCATTGAGTCTAGGTTTTTTAGGCTTCCATAGCCTCAGCTAATGTGAATTGCATCTCCCAAACTCCATGTTTGTGTTAGGTTGTAAAATAATGATATTTTAAATTCATTAATTGCAAGGGATAGTCTCCTTCATACATTGATTTGATTTGTGATGGGCACATTTGGACAGTAGTAACAATAACTTGCAAACTATCAAGACTTGATTTCCTTATATCCTATCAAATTCTAGTGATGAAATGATAGATTAATCATAATGTCACCTTGGGATCACATCACCATGAAATAAATTCATCCAACATCCTTATGAATGCAGGTACCACCAAATAGGTATTTTTCAGATCTGTCTTCCTCGAGCGAGGAAATTTAGGAGGAGAAGAGGAAAGTGAGACATGTAGTAGGTCTAAAAGAGGGAGATCAACTAAAGATCAAAATATTAGAAGAAAATTTCGTAAACGCATGGAATTTTTTCTTGCTGAAGGGGGGTCATGTTCTTATGATGATGAGAGCATAGGCAACATCAAGGTTCTCTTGAGGTACAAACATCTACAGAAAAAATGGATACCCAAGGAACTTCCTCCAATAAACACTAATTTTTGTGTCAACGAGAGGATATATCACATAGCACCATCATCATTACATGGTTTGGGCATGAAAAATTTATTGAATCAATGGAGTATGTCAGACCCTGTTATAGTTACAAAGATTGGATGCAGCTGGTTTGATATACATGAAGTATGCGTAGGTATGCATTGTCACCAAATTATATATAGCTAAAAGATAAGGATCAAAATAAAGGAGTGGTTATGTACATTGATAGAAGGCCAAAAGCATCAAGGAATATTGTAGGGTTTATAAATAGTACACGACCTAGGTCAAAAAATAAGCAACCCAATTGCATGTTCGAGGCGTGTGAGGGAAACCATGTATTCGTATGTGCGATAAAATCAATAATTGTAGGGGAAGAGTTTCTAATCGATTACAATTTGAATCGCATAGATACAAACATAGTTACTATGGGGGTGGTACGTACTATATACCATTTTACCCAACCTCCAATTAATGACTCCAATATACCATTTTATTATTATGTTTTTTTCATAAGTCTACTAGTTTCATTTCGGTAATGTTTTTTTATATTTATTTTTTGTCACAGTGGGACATTGATCGTACGGGGAAGGCTCTGGCCCAGAGCACAGATCGCAATGCATCTTCAAGCGCTTCTACCTGACAGGTTTACCTCATTGTAATTGTACAAATTAGATATGAGCAAAAAAATTTATTATTATTTTTTTTTCATAAGTTTATTGGGTTAATTTCGATAATGTTTTTAATATTATTATTATAGTAGGATGATCAAGGAAAGGCACCATCAGTAGAGGAGAGCATCCATAGGGAGGTGCAATCACTATTATGCGATGATGACATCGCATATTCCACAAACCCTCTGGATATGATAAGGAAGACCCCAAAAAAATGCAATGAAGAAATCCTTCAATTGTTATTCATAGTGCCTCAAATAGATGAGATAGAGAAAGGGTTTAAATATTGACTGAGAGAGCACAAAACTTGCAAGTAAGTTGTCATGAGATCTTCAATTATAACATAATTTCATTCATGGTTTTATATTTTGTACTCTTTTATGTCATGAACTAAAATATGTGTTGTTTTTACAAGATTTTTTGCATCCTCATGATATTGTTGGCCAGGATCAGGGTACTACAAGTGTTGCTCGGGGAGTAGGGGTTGGTACAAGTGTCAATCCTGATATTCCTACACATACACCATATCATCTGATCCCATCATCTATGCCTATATTGTCGACTCAAATGTCGGCAACACATAGCATGCAAGCATCGGGTAGTGCACCCTCTGGCAGCGAACACATGCCAGAACATGTGTTAGGACATGTACCTAGGGATGCAGAGGCCACTAGTACTAGTGATGTTTTAGCAGCATTTCCTAGATCTTCCCGTGTTACTAGTTCTCTTTGCTTCAATATGTTACCCTTTGTACTTATTTTACTTTTTAACACATCTCATATGTTACCTTGGATGACATCTTTTACAGGGGAATCTATCCATAGATGGATCCCACGTAGGATAGATTCCTTCAAGAAATTGTGTAAGGTCAGTACTTATCTTGGTTGCATATTGGTTGAATCTTACTAATTCTTGTAAATGTATGATTTGGAAGGACAAAAATCAATAAAAATGTTGATTACAACTTGAAAAGGATTGGAAGGACAAGGCTCCAATCAACAAACTCACCTAATTTCCCTTGTAGGAACAATGTCTCATTTGGAAATTCAAGGATTAACACACATCAAGGACCAATTTGTGTTAAATCCATGGATACAAGGCTTGAGCAAAGGAAAAACATATTCTCAAAGCAACAATACTCATGATCAGAAGGGAACTTACTATCAAAAATCAAACTTACAACCTCTTGTAGACTCGCTATATTTGATCACTCCCAACATGGATTACAATAGGACTCAAAACACATTCATGGATGCTACTATGTACTTACAAAAATAGTTGCATGGCCCTTTACAAGCAATGAAGAAATTTACATTGAAAAGCATCAAATTCTAAGGGATCATAGTAAAAGAAATCAGTTTTACAAGATTGCAAGGTCACTGTCCTTATGATCATTAACATTTGTCAAGACTCCATGTTACTCACAAAAGATGCAAATAATTCAATATAACCACCTTAACCCCCTTTAGGTACTTCCAAACATAAGCAACCTTCTAACAGTGAAGGGATCATCCACAACCTTGATTGTTATCCTCCAAACTATCTGATCAGCATCTATAGTGGTTTTAGAATAAAATACATTCAGTAAAATGCATTGGAAGAGAAGAGTCTACATCATTTACAAACTTCCTTGTTACCCTTGATTACTTGGATCCCTCATTTGTATCCACCATTGACAAGAAAGTATATCTTTACAGTAAGAAAGGTCACTCTCCCTAGTTTCCAAATATATGAGTCACATGCACGAAGATCACAGTTTGAGCCAGTAACAAATAAGGAAACAGACACAGTTTTTGTAGAACGCAAGAAAAATAGATCTCCTTCATTAACTTCTTATGATTTCCTTATTCCACATACATTTTTATTGCCCGACCAAGGAGGCTTTATAGACATCTAACTAACCTCAACAATTAAGACAGGAAATCATGTTGCAATTAGTATTTTCATTTATTTTTGTCCTTCCAAATCATACTTCCTTTCTTTGTATCTGATATATAAATGCAGATGCAACATCCTTCAGCACTTAGTAGCTTCACTGAGATGATGTCTAAATCAAAATGGAAACAAATTGTAGTGTTCCTAGACTATGATGGCACTTTGTCACCAATTTGTGATGATCCTGATAAGTCTTTCATGAGTAACCAAGTAATAATAATATGTTTTAATGGTTACATTAATGGAGCATATATTTTAGCTTGATGCTAAACAGGGTCTATTTCCATCTTCTCTCCTTTGATATAATATTTTTCATCATGTTTAGATGTGTGATGCAGTTAAAAGTGTGGCAAAACTTTTTCCAACTAGTATACTCAGTGGAAGGTGCCTGGAAAAGGTGTGGATTAATTTTTTTTCATGCTTGTGTTGTCTTGTCTTGTTCTTGGATGCCTTATTTGTTAGATCTAGAGAGTTTCCTTTACCTCTATTATAAAATATTATGTGCAAACAACCCAAGTGGCACAAACTTATTAAGGAGTAATTATTTGCAGAAGTACTTTTGGCAATGTTCAAATGTAATTGCAACAGGTTCCTAACAGTATGCTACTTTTGTTTGACTATTTTTCCCAGGTCATTAAATTTCCCAAAAAATTTCAAAAGGATCCAAATCCAATGGCAAGTCAATTGACAAAAGAGCATCCATCCTTCTTTATAGTCTTGTCCAAGAAACCCTCATTCTTTTGCTTGTAAAAGCCTATTTTCAAGGGTATTGAAACATGATGCTTTGTGGAACCCTTGGGTCTCAAGAAATGATTGATTCTTGAGTTTTGAGATGCAACTGAAGACTTTTTTTTTGTTTTGATTGATTTGGAGTTGTTTTTTTAGTAGCCTCTTTGTAAATTTGGCCTAATTAGGGTCGGTAGCAGTAGGATTCTGATGATTTTTAAACTCTTTTTTTCTTGAAAAAGTGTATGTGATCCTTTGGTGTGTTAAAGAACTCAAAAATGGGTTCCAAGAGATTTAATTTGATTGTACTTGTTTAAAATGGATTGTTTGGTGCACCCGTTTTTTCCAATTGCAATGCTACAAGGGTTGGGAGTCAAAGTTGTAAGAATGTGTAATTATGTAAACACAGTGATAAAGGTAGTTGGATTTGTGATGTAACTACTTGAATATTGTTGTCAAAGGTGTTTCAAGGGCTTGGGAGAAGTTTAGTGGTTAAGACTCTTGATTTGATGTTTTGACTAGTATGGAAGCTTGGTGAAAATGGAGCCTTGACTATGCGAAATAGAGAATTTGTTGGTCCAGTGCTTGGTAAGAGTTTATATGGTACATTTCAGTTAAGTTCATGATGTTAAAGGTGTATCTATGTGTTAATATTGGTCTAGATACATGTTTTTTTGATCTAGTGTGTTTTGAGTAATGGAGTCCCTATATGTAAATGGTGATTAGTTTGCAAGAAAATCATTGAATCTGTTAAAGCAGTGATAAGTGAGTATATTCTTGGTTGTTTCAGTTAGATTGATAAGAATTACAGTGAAATGAAGGTTTAGAGTTAGAAAGAATGAATTTTTAGTGAATCCTTTCCTTGGAAAGGATTTGTGTAGAGGAGTATATGTTGAAGTATTGATTGGCTTAGTGTCTAGATCAGGTTATTGACTTGTTTCAGTCACTTTTATGAAAGTAAAGATGTTTTGAGTCTGATACAGAGATGAAGTATTAATGAAAGTATTTTGTCATGTTGGTACCATATGATTTTTAACTGAAAGGATTTGATTTTGATGAAAATATAGGTAAATCAAAGATGCTTTTTTAATTTTATCTTCTCCTAATACAAAAGGAAGATCAAACAAACTCTTCTAAAAGCCACTTTTGACCCAAAATTGCCTTGTAGGCTTCGCAAACCAGTTTAGGGATTTTTCTCACAAACCTCCAAAAACACCTATCAAATAAATGATTTATTTAGATATTCATTTTATTGGTATGATACATATCAAAAATCCACATATGACTCTTTTAAGACACTTTCCTCAAAATGACAAATTTCACTGTTTTAGGGCCCAAATTAGCCAATTTTACAAAGGGACCCCCTCAAGATCCCACCCCCAGACCTCCATGACCAAAAAACATCTTGTATTATGTTGCAAAACTAACAATTATCAAGGTTTGAGGACCCCAAGTACTCATTCCATCAACAAATTTCAAAACCCTCTCTAGAACCTAGGAAACAAGGGTTTTTAGGCCTCCTTATTGGAACTATACCTTCCACAGCTTCCCAATTCAAACCAACTTCCTAGAAACCTCTGTATAGGTCCCCCCAAGCTTAAGGAACCCTCATCTACCCTTTGGCAATGCTGCACCCCTCTTTCTTAGGTCTGCACCATTATTTTCTATGAGAAAATAGGGTATTTCCCCTTAAACCAGCATCATTCATGAGGAAACTTTAAACTTGTTCTTCTCTACTCCTAAGAACATTATAATTACATCCTACATGCTCACCCCAATTATTCATAGAGAGCACAATAGGTGGGATGCCATCTAAGACATTAAATTGAACTCAAACCCTTAACTGTCCAAGAACTCGGTTTCTAGAAATTTATGAATTCCAATCACAAAGTTCAATGAAAACCTCTTCAAAAGGAGCCAAATTAAATTAGGAACATTCCTTGATTGAATAATATCAATTTAGCACCATTACTAATCTTGTACAACCTGTACAGGGTCTGCAAACACACAAAAAATAGTGAGATCTTCAGAAAAATAGTGTAAATGCAAGTTTCTTTCTTATTCAAACTTCACCAACCTCTTGAACAAGGCCATACCAGATTTTAAATACAGTTTCAAGCCCTTCTCCAACTTATCCATGTCTAGAACCAACCTATAACCACCTTTAACTATTAAGACCTTCATTTGTCTTAAAAATTGCTAACATTGACAACTTTTGCTAAATAAGCAACATTATCCAACTTGTTGTCCAAGACACCTAAGACCACTCAAACACCTTTATTTCATCCCTAATACAACTTCTAGACTCTTTTCTTGCACTTCCACTTACAATTTGAATAATTTTCCTCCAAAGATTATATGGCAAAATTGACAATTTCTTGAATCAAGTGCATACTTGCACATTTGATCACCAAACTCACAAAATCCCTAAATACATGAAAGATTAGTCTATTTAGACCTTATTTTCAATAAAATATATGAAAAAGCATCTAAAAACTCTTGACCTCACCCAAAGTCCTTAAGAATTACAATGAAATGAAGGTATGGAGTTAGAAAGAATTAATGTTTAGTGAATCCTTGCCTTGGAAAGGAGTTGTGTAGAGGAGTGTATGTTGAAGTATTGATTGGTTTAGTGCCTAGATCAGGTTATTGACTTGTTTCAGTCACTTTTATGAAGGTAAAGATGTTTTGATTCTGATACAGAGATGAAGTACTGATGAAAGTATTTTTTCATGTTGGTGCCATGTGATTTTCAAATGAAAGAATGTGATTTTGATGAAAAGATAAGACATCATTATTCACTTGACTCAATAGGGTACCTCAACTACCCAACCATGGAATCTATCACACCAGACATGACCAAAAATTAATCAAACTTGGAAACCTCCCAACATGACCAACCTAACTCAACACAACTCACCTTATGCTTGGGAACCACCTCTAACCAATCACTTCCAAACTAGGCCTTGTATTCTTTGTAGCCTATCCAACTAGGACAGTCAACACAAGAACCACTCAAAAGTCATTAACCAGACCAAGGACACTAGTTTTGGGCATCTTACACCAATTTCCACAAGACCTCAAAGGCCCATGTATTGACTACAAAATACAAAGCCATGACAGGCCAAAACAATATGCTACAAGGTAGGCCTAATTAGGCTACTCCACACAAGGAATCAAGTATCTTGGCTCACCCCAACACCCCTCAGCCACAAACAAGTTCTTACAACCTTTTCCAACACATATCAAATTCTCCCAAGCACCCTTGTCACAAAACACTTATGAAAAAAATCAAGAATCAGATTTTTACACAAAACCAGGCCTATCACATAGAGATGTCATGCCTAGAATGCCAAAGATCTCTCTTCCACATTCAAGCCATTCTTTGAAACCAACATGGAATCAAAATATACATGGTACTCTTCCATTCCACCCAAATCTATCCTTAGCACATGGTGGAGACGGAAGATATGAGGGAATCTCACTCAAAACCCTAGTTTTTTAGGGTTTCAAACCACTTGCAGCAAAATGATAAGAATTTCCTTATTCCTTTATGGTTTTTCACCAAGTCACTACCAAAAGAAATCCAACTTAGCCCTCTTTCAATCCATATCAGCCTTGGAACTGTATAGGAAATCTACAGGTCATACCAAGTACGGGATCAACAAGTTTATACAAAAAAAATAGTTCAAAAGGCTCCAAATCTAATGGCAAGGCAATTGAAAAAATGGTGAGTGCAACATGAGCCATTTTGTGGAGTGAAATGGATTTCTTTAATCATAGAGAAGAAAATAAACCATGAATTTTCTAATGAACTAATGGAGCTTTGATACCAGATGTTGAAACTTTATTAAATGCCAATGGCTTAGCCAATAGATTATGTAATAAGTAACATTAGGCTAAAATTATTTTAGGAAGTTATTATTCACCCTAATTCTTTTTATTTTTCTGATAGAGCAACAATGGTATTCTATACCAGCCTACGAGTGAATATTTACCAATGATGGACAAGGTATGAGTTAACTTTATTCTTTTTTGTTTTATAGAAACTTCTCTATAGCATCTGCAGAGAGGCAAAATGAAATGATTTATGTTAGCATGTCAAATTTTAGTCTCATTACCAAGATTTATCTTGCACTTCTTTACTTTAACCTTTTAGTGGAAGATGTTTATCTTTAACTTATAAGCCTAAACCAAACTTGATAAATAGAGAGCCCTTCTTCCCTACATACACTATGCACAAAATCATAAGTTTCATGGGATGGTTTATATTGTAATACAAATTATAGCAGATGCTTCAAATGGTCACTATAATTTAGAAGCATATTGTTTTAAAAGCATTTAGATGCAATTTCTAAGTTTTTAAGAACTGTCTTTCTTGAGTCCTATGTAAATTAGTTGGTGTTAATGCTTTCTATTGGATCTTACTACCTTTTAGAAATGTCTCTATACTTCTAGGATTTCATCATGTTGGTATATAACTAGTGGTCTACTCAAGCAAATCTTTGCATACATTTAAAATTCTCATCCTCAAGTTGGTAGGTGTACTGCTTTGATACTAATATGAACGAATTTTTTTTTTTTAAACTACAGAGTTTCATGGAAATTTCGACGAACCAAAAAAACTTCTGATGAAGTTGTTGTACTCGCGACGATATTTTCATCGTAATTTCGATGAACCACTAAAACTTTCGACGAAGTTTTTGTACACGCGATGATATTTTTGGCATAATGGCATGCTCCACATCATCGAAATTGTGACGAACGTTTGGTGTTTTTTCAACGCTTTCGAAGAGGCATTTCGTATTATGTCATGGTTATTTTTCATTATTAGATGGACGAAGTTTGCGTTGATTTTTCGATGAACACCGGTTCCATTTTTCGTGGTGATGACCAACGATGTTGGGTCGTGATTTCAACGTATAAAAGTTGGTCGTGCAAGCGACGAAAATCTAGAGACAAAATTTATATGAGTGTTTTGTCGGTATTTCGACATTAGTTTGTCGATATGTCAACAAACATTCATCAAAATTTGGAGTCAGATACAGTAGTGTCAGTACCTTGAAGCTTGATTTGGAACAAAATTGTTTTCATGATCTGATGTGACGCTGAAGTTTAAATTAGATGTGACTAATATTGATTGTTTGGATTGATGTTCAATGAAAGATAAGGAACATGTTCTCATCAAAATATGCCATGGGCTAGTGATTTGGAATATTTTTTTGCTCACAAATGCTTTGACCAGTTTGATTTCATGTTTTCCAATGTTCGGATCACCACATAAGTTGGAGGATATAGATCAAGATTTATTCCCGAAGCAAGATGTAAATATCTACCCCCCAATGTCTAGCAATGTATGGAATGTCATGGGTGGATGCAAGGATAGGTGTATGGATGGATAGATATGGTTAGTATGCAAAGGATGCCAAGGATTATCTTGTGACAAGATAAGGTGTTCAAAAAGAGGACACTCGTTTGGATAATGCTTCAAGGCTCAGAAAATGTTGGGTAGGATAGGATCAATGAAAATGACCCATGTCAAGATGTCTACCATAAGCAAGTGTAAATTTTGTACCAAACTTGGTCAGGATCAAGATAATTTGGACTATGGATGTAGATGGATGAAAATGGATTGGATAAATGGTTCGTGGATGAATGGATTTATTATGGATGGGATCGATGGAATGATGGATTTATTATGGATGGGATGAGATGCTTCCAACTGAACTGGCACACTTAGATGCTCAATTCTACACATGATGCTTGTTTTCCAGGTTTTCATCATGGTACTTGCCCAAAATGCCACTGTAGTGGTTTTCACTAAAGGATGATTTTTAATTTTACTATTTTCATGATTTGATTTTTCTGAAAGATCTTAAGTTCATGCCAAACCAGCTAGTGGTGTCGATGTAGATGCTTTTGTCATAAGGTTCCATCGGTATCGTTCTTGAAGAAGTTGCCTTGCCAAGATATGTGCACTTGAATGCAACTTTTGAGATTCTTGATTTGCTTTGTTGATACCAAGGTTAACTTTATCTTTGTGCACGCATCGCACTAGAGTGCCTTCTAAATCCTTATGATGAAGGGTTGCTACCAATACATGGTCAATGTGAGAATTGGATATCATGCATGGAGGCATGGATGGTGGAGTGTGTTTAGGAATAAAATATGGATTGGTTGATAGCTTAAAACCTTTGACTCTCAAAACTTGGGAATGTGAGCAATAATGGGTGAATACAAAAGTGTGCATGGAATTAGTACCAACTACTCGATATACTTTGTACGTCACTTGAGAAGCCTACTTTTGACTTTGTGGACATCTTTGATGGATTATTTTCCCTTTTTTATTTTTCCTCATGGTTTTTTTGACTAATGGAGTTTGATAGGGATAATCATTCTTTGTATTCTTTGTTATCCACTTGTATTTGATTTTTCCTTCATGCTTCACTACTTATTTTTCTTTGATGATGTTTTTCATGATTTGATTCAAATCTTTCTTTTGATGTTGGTCCCAATTCATGGATGGGGTGATGGGTAGATGAAGATTCATGACGTGGTTGGTTGTAGTATTGGCATCAGTTTTATCATAAGGATCCTTCGTGGTCCCTTTGTTGACATTTTATTGAGACGGAGTTGCCCCCAATACTGAATATCCAAGACCTTGATGCTTAGGATTTCCAATAATCTGCATTGGTTCTAGGATACCCTGTTCATGTAGGCCTAATTCTTTTCCTTGATAATTCATATGTTGAAACATTTTATTTGCAATAGGATGTGATTTATCTTGGAAGCAGGGTGCTAATCCTTCTCTACTCTGTCGTGGATCTTCAAAGGTGATAGCTTCTTCTTTGATAAGATAATTTTCCCTTAAAAAGGTGAGTGATCCAAGTTTATAAGTGATATGACCCTTCATAAGTGGGATAACTTCCTGATTGATATCTTTGGCTTGATTTTGTGAAGTATCAAGTTTTAATGCTTCTCCCAAAGGTGTTGATGATTCACTATCCATGTAAAAGTCTCCCTCATGATTCATTTTTTATATGCTTTCACAGGATGTTTCTGATTCACAACTTCTTTAGAAGCCTTCTTCATGACCCATTTTTGATATGTCTCTAGATTTTTCTATATCTTGATCCTGTGTATAAATGTTAAGAGTAGGAGACTCTTGTTCCTTGGTAATGATATCAAGAGTATGAGACTCTTGTTTTGAATGAAGATCATCTACATTTCCATCCAAAGAAAGCATCTCATGGGTAGACAGAGGGGTATGTGCTATATGGATATGATCATCATTTACAACATCTTTTATAGATAGGAGAGTGTATATTAGATCATTGTAGTACCTTGGAGATATGAATTATTGATCTTGATTAATTTTAGAATTACTTTTGACATGCTTTGGATCATGTTCTTGACATGGGTATGTTTCGAAGGATGGATTTATTATAAAGGGTTCTTGGATATCTTCATTAGGCATGGGAAGTGGCTCAATATCCTCTTGATCTTTGAGTGGACTTGGATCAAATTTTGAGTTGAGGATTTCTTCAATATCTGCAACCATGAGGTCGAAGGATGTCAATATGTCTTGGAAAGGACAATTGCTAGACTTTGGTGAAAGATGTCAATCATGCTTTGGGGTAAAATCTTGAGATGTGTCCTCTAACTCATTAGGTGATGTAGATACACTTTCAACATGATCATTGGTAGAAATATCACCAATTATAGGATCAAATAATGTTAACACTCCTTTGAATAGATCATTGTTGGATATTGTTGAGGGGTATTTATCATGATCAAAAAGTGACTCTTTATGTATGTTGAGTTGATCTTCAAATGAAGTAGAAACATCTTCAAGGTGCTCATTGATGGATAGATCTTGATCATCGTTTTCAACAATTGTGGAGGAGAGATTGTCACTTCTATCGCTAAAGGTTGAATCCTGATCATTGTCCCCAATAGTTATTATGTTTTTATCAATAAAATCTTGGACGATATTTTTAAGTCCAATAAAATTTGATGTTGTGTGTCCCTTTATTTTTTGAAAATCACAAAGGTGCTTCTTGTTATACCTTGGTGGTTTAACTTGGGGTTCTTGATAATTCTCATAAACGGGGATTTTAATGCGATTTTCTTGTATCGACTGTTGCATGACCAATTCGATTGGTTCCCCAAGTGGTGTGTATTTTCATTTGTTACCTTGTGAGATTTCTACTTTAAATTGACCTTGTGGTGATTGATTTTGGAGATTGTTGATTGATCTTTGAGATGTGGTGATTGATCTTCAAGATGTGGAGGTTGGGTTTTTTGTTGATGTTGTTGATCTTGATATCCAAATTCTTGGCATTGGAGATATTGTTCTCGATGTGGTTGGGGACATAACTTAATTCTTTGATGACATGGCTCAGCCAATGGAAGAGTGTACTAATTTTGGGGTGGAGATGTCTCTTGGCACAATGGATCAACTATTTTGGTAAGTGTAGCAATTTGATCTTGATTTTGATCTTGATTTTGATCTTGACACCCTTGATATAGTTGATTTGATTTTTGTTCAAGCAGATTTGGAATGCATCCTTGTGGTGTTTGTATGGGATCATGGACAAATTGATTTTGGATAATGTTCTGATTTGGGATGAGGTTTAGATTTGGCATTATAGGTTGAAATTGAATATTGTTGTGGTTGGGAATCATGTTGCCTTGATTTAGGTAACTTTGATTTTGCATGGTGTTACCTTCACTTGGATCAACACATGGAGTTGTTAACATATTGTTTGGAATTTGAACAACATTTTCATTATTTTTAAACATATCTATCTCAAATTTTACAAAGTGTGGATTTGAAATGTTCATGTTTGTTAAACTTGTACTTGGTATATTCATATTTGGCATGTATGGATTTGGTGGGATAATGTTGTTTTGTTGAAGACTCATGCATTGATTGTTTGGTTGATAGATTTGTAGGTTTGGACTTTGATTTAAATCTACCATAGGGAAAGGTGTTCCAAAATTTAGATTGGGCATACTCACATTTTTTGTATCATTAAGGTTAGTAAGAGATAATGATGCCATGTATGGATTGCATAAATGTGAGTTTCGATAATCAATCGACATTGTAAGGATTTGACAGTTTGGTTGATTTAGAGCACTCATGATGTATGAATCAATTTTATATTCCATGTTTTTCTTATGTTGAGGTCTATTTGGGATCGTAAAATAAGGATCAATTTTTGAGAATGTGAGAGGTGAACCTCTAACTCCTTAGATTGATCTAAACTTTAGGCACACAAAATATAAAACCTGGGATGATAAGGATCAAAGGGTGATGATGAGGTAAATGAAAGATGGATGATGTGAATGATTGAACCCTTAAGAAATCTTGAAAGGGGTACTATACTTTAGGACTTTTGGATTTTTTTTATTTTTGAATTTGATTTGGTTTGATTTGATTTTGGATTTTGGATTTGGATAATGAACAAATAGACCCAAAGATGTTGGATGTTATCTATGGGATAAAATTGTTCATAAGATAATAATTTGACTAAGTGTATGGAGAAGGATGCATCTACACACACCTAGCCAAACAAGATGACTTTGATGTTGATTTGAAGGATTTTACCCAAAGTCTAGTATGAATAATTTTTCCAATGGTTCAAAATTTGTTTGTGAGATGGAGATGATAAATTTTTGGATGGATGAAGTGTTTGATTTTGATCCTAAATGAACCTAAGAAGGACTTGTTTACTAGACCAAGATATTGAAGAACATGCTTTTCCCTACGAGTATTTCAAACCAAAAGACCAATGTTTGCATGGAAAACCATATGACCAAAAGATACAAAGCACATGTGTGGGTTTCAATTGTTCTTAACTTTTCTCAATGAGTTATTTTTACCACAAACACTCTCTTGATTAGGTTTTCAAACTAAATGTATAATGTCCTAACTTCTTCTCATCCCACAAAGTCCATTATGTGGAAATCAAGGAAATCAAGGCAAAATTTTCTTAATGTTGATGTTAGTAAGAGCAGATTGTGATGTGAATTTAAATGATTAGAAGCCTCTAAGGATAGAATCCCTAGGGTAAGCAAGAGCACTTGGATTTGTCAAAGGTATTTCCTCCTCCTAAAGGGTTTGAAATTTGATGATCATGGTTGAATGTTTGTTTTCAAGTGTTTTAGATCAATCAAAGTGATGCACATTCCTAGGATAAAATGAGACAATATTTGTTGAGTTCCCACTTGGATAAATCTAGCTACACCTACTCTTAGCAGATGATTAGATGCTTGACCACATTGGCTCCCCCTTATATTGCACTCGCTTCTCAGGTCAGCCAAGCATCAGTACCCATGAAAATCCCATGGCATACTTCTCATCTCTACCAAGAGCCGTAAAAATGTGGGACAACTTCAGAACAATCATTCTTGCATCAACAAATAGATAGGGATTTTGGATTTTACACAATTTTGGCTCATAATCAAGGCACCCATTTAGGCAAGATCAACTCATATAAAGAGTATCACCTGCTTGTCTATAGGAGTTCCTATTATTATGATATTTCCTCAAAATTCAAATTTGTATACCGGTTGGGAGTAGCTTGGCGTTTAGCTCATTACCGGTTTGATTTGTTCCCTTGGGGTGAGTACTTTTTCCCACCAAGGCAGGCTCTCTAAAGGTGAACAATAGCGAAGAAGTGTATTTTTAGTTCAACCACCTAATTTATTTAGGTGGGAGCACATACAATACCTTTTCCTCACACTCACAAGGTTTGTTCAATTTTAAGAATCCAAATTGAAGTGTGGAGGTAATCACTTATACAACCTAATATCACAAAAAAAATTTTGGTTCTCAAGATCATCGTGAGGCATGAGAGAAGTGCATATGTATTTTTAAATGATATTAATTTGGATAAGGGATTGCAAAACAATGAGTACACATGTTCATTTTAACCACAAAGCAATGATATGAATTCTTTTTAAGCACCAACTTTGAATTGTGAGATTTGTTTGTTCATTTATTAAGTCCAAAAAAAAATCTAGTAAGTTTTCCTATGGTTCTTTTTAATCCCTTCATTTTGTTCTTTTTAAGCCCAAACAAAATTTATTGAGTCCTAAAAAGAAAGAATATGAAAAATCCTTAGAAAGAGAATTATAATTTTTCCCCAAAGTGTTTAAAAACACTTCATACAATGAGATAGTGATAGCATAGAGAACTCTTTGTCTTCATTTCTTTCCTTCACCTTTGATTAAGTCAACCTGCAAAAACTGGTTAATACTGCAAAAACATAGGCCAAAAACCAGTTAGAAGTCAAAAACAACCAAAATGAAAAAGGAACATGTTGAAATTAATCTAAAAATTGCCTTTTACCCAACCTCAACGGTGCAATATGCGATTGGGACATAGTTTGGAGAATTCAACGGCACTATATAGTGTCGCTTGGGACTGACAGCGACGCTCTGTACAAAAACAGTGAGCACGATTGTGGCACAATTTGGTCCAACAATGAAGTTTGAACTTTGGACGACTAGCGATGCAGTTTGAAAATTCAAATTTTTGGGCAGGAAGACCTCAGCGACGTAGTTTGGAGTTTGCAGTGGCACAATATAGCACCATTGGACTGATAGCGGCGAAGTTTCCTGTAGACACAAAAACTCAACAAAAAAGAACAAAAATTTTAGAAATAATTGTGTTAATTTTCTCTAGATTCGCCCTCCTTCTAATGCCAAAATGTGAATGGTGATCCTAGACCTCAAAAATAATGAACAAACAACAGAAAATTAGTCATTATACAAGTCTAAATTAACATTCCCCATAAGATTCATTTAAAACATGAAGAACAAGAAATAAAAGGAAGAACACAAATGAAAACAAACTAAATCTTATTCAAATGCTCAAACTCTCAATCCCATGGGGGAATTGGTGTTATTTTGATGTGGAAAATAGCCCTTTCCCAATTCCTTGCAAGCTTTGATTATCTTTGATGAAGATTGATGATCTTTGATGAAAATATTCCATAACCTAGCTATGAAAGATGAAATGTGGATGAAAATGCTTAAGATTGTGGATCCAAATGAGTATGGTAATCTGACATGGATTGTGGATGATCAAATGCAATAGAGTAAGCCTCTATTTTTAACAAATAAGGATGGAGGAAGAGGTAAAATGGATTAATGTGGGACAAAAGATCAACCAATGAGAGAAGGCCACTTGTCCACATGTGTTTGGAGGAGGAATGAGCACATTTTGATGAATGTGCACATAAATATGGTTAGGTGGAATTTGAAATTTTTGAAATGACAAGTTGGAGGGAGAAAGGAATGGAGTAAATGTCACTTGGCTCAAAGCAAAGGACATCTAAGAGGCCTTTAATGCCTTGTTGGATGTACTCATCCCTTTTGGAGGGATTTTCAAATTGGACGAATATTCCCTTATTCATGCCAAGTTGAGAGAAAATAGAGGAATTAATAAATCAATTAAATTGATTTATTTTGCAAGTTGAAAAATCTAGAGGATTTGATGGATTAGGATTAGCATTAATCGGGATTTGATTAATTTAGGTGAAGATTAGCTGATTTGACAATTTTGACTTAATTTTTGGATTTAAATAAATCAAAATGGGATGAATAATGGATTTAGATTTAATTAAATAAAGTTTGATTTATTTAATCAAAGAGGGTGGTGTTAGATTAAATCAAATAAAGATTAATTTATTTAATTTAAAGGAGATGAATTTAGAGATTAATTAAATAAAGTGAATTATTTAATTAAAAGGAAGATTATAGGATTAACTAAACAAAATGATTTATTTAATTAAGAGAGGAAATATGATGAATTTAATCAAATAAAGATTATTCAATTAAATTGATTAGTAAAGGAGATGATTCAGGATGAACTAGTGTTAGTAAGATCAGAATTAGGTGTGTAGGATCAAACTGTATATTTTGTTTGTGTACATTTTGCCCCTTTTTGAAGCAATGTACCTGCTGCATTGGTTCAAAGAATAACCTTTACCGAGATCAAAATTCAAAAAAAAATCTGAATTTTTTTGATGCCCCACTATTGCCCCAGTGAGAAGGATTACACTGGTATACTTCCCCTCAAGAGATCGAGCAAAAATGTTAATTCTCAGATCAAGATCATGATAAAATGCAATAGGAGTGGTTCTACTGATCAGAGGATAAAAGATAATTCTTTAGAAAGATCAGATATTTGACGTAGTCAATTTTGATGGTGTATAGATAGTCATTGGCCATGGGTAGCCTTATGTATATTTTGAGATATCACGCAAATTTTGGATAGAAATGTTAGTAAATATAGAGGAATTAGAAGAAAATAATGATGACAAGAGGATCCAACAAGTCCATGATCTACTAGACTTTATTAGAGAAGATGATGAATAATGATGATGTATTTCTTATCAGGAATTGGGATTTTAAAAGGGCTTACTTACCTTATGTTTGATAACACACATAGATATGATGCATCAAGGTATACATAACTAGGATGGCATTGTATCTAGTGAGATGGACTTTGACTCGACAAATAGATAGGAGTATTCTTGTTCACACCTAACATATGGAAACCTCACTAGGATGTACTTCAGGTATTTCAAACATCTCAGACCAAAACATGGAAATGCATAACCTTCCAATGTAATAGTCAACAAGGTATTCAAAACACCCTCCATATGTACATAACAAAGCAAGTATTCACCAAGGTTATATTACAAGAATATCCAACAAGCACAACAAATGAAAGATAATGATCAATGCCCCCATTCCTTTCTCTCTAAATAATTTTTGATTAGACATCATTGAGAGTTCATTGGAAAGAGTGCAATAAGATAAATCAAAGAAAATATCAATTGAGCAAACAAGTCAATGTTCTTCATACCTCTAGCCAAGGGGATGTGTTTTGAGGATAAGAATCCAAAGTGTTTGCCAAAGATAATTCCCATTGTAGGAAGGATGCATCCTAGGACATGTTAGTGGATGGTGGAAAGTTGATAGGTTGTTTGAAAGTTTTTTGATATAAGTTTGATTTACATGTTTGCTAAAAAGATCAAGAGTTTGATTTTGCGTTTAAAAGTTTTCTTTTGTTGATTGTTGTGGTTGTTTCTATTTGTTTTACCAAAGGATGAAGGTGAAGATTGATTTATTATGGATGAGATTATTGCAGGTGAAAGAAAAATGGGATGGATGTATTTTTCAAATATTTGGATTTTTTGAATGCTTTGAGGCTATTTTTTGGTATTTTCAAGATGTTTTACAGATGTTTTACTTTTCAAATTTTCCATTTTTTTTGCTTTTTATGAGATTTTATGATTTTTTTTGGATTTTGTGTCTCCAGGGTCGATCAAAGATTAGCCTTGCCTACGTTTAAGCTCAGAGACGACGTAGTTTAGATACCATTTTTTTTAACTTTTTGATCTGTTTTGGGATTTTTGATAGGTTTTGGATTTTTTTTGGATTTTAATATGTTTTTGATGTTTTTGGATTTTGATATGTTTTGGATTTTTTTTGGATTTTAATATGTTTTGGATTTTTTTGGATTTTGATATGTTTTGGATTTTTTTGGATTTTTCGCATGATTTTGACGATTTAGATATGGATATGATATCAGTGCTCTATTTTGGGATTTTTTTTGAAAACCAAGCTAGGGTTGATTGATCGGATTGATGGATTAATGATTATAACATTGTTGAAGGTACACACAAATGCAAGGATAGTGTTAAACAACATGAGGATTGGGAAGGATATCCTGAGATGATGATGCATTGATTGGATTTGATTGATCAGGATTTTGAAGCTTGATTTGGAAAAAAATTGTTTTGATAATTTGATGTGATGTTGAAGTTTAAATTAGATGCGACTAATATTGATTGTTTGGATTGATGTTCAATGAAAGATAATGAACATGTTCTCCTCAAAATATTCCATGGGCTAGTGATTTGGAATATTTTTTTCTCACAAATGCTTTGACCAATTTGATTTCACGTTTGCCAATGTTTGGATCACCACACAAGTTGGAGGATATAGATCAAGATTTATTCCCAAAGCAAGATGTAAATATCTATCCCCAATGTCTAGCAATGTATGGAATGTCATGGGTGGATGTAAGGTAGGTGTATGGATGGATAGATATGGTAAGCATGCAAAGGATGCTAAGGATTATCTTGTCAAAAGATAAGGTGTTTGAATAAAGGATGCTCATTTAGATAATGCTTCAAGGCTCAAATATCGTTGGGTAGTATAGGATCAATGAAAATGACCCATGTCAAGATGTCTACCATAAGCAAGTGTAAATTTTGCACAAAACTTGGTCAGGATCAAGATAATTTGGACTATGGATGTAGATGGATGAAAATGGATTGGATAAATGGTTCATGGATGAATGGATTTATTATGGATGGGATGGATGGAATGATGGATTTATTATGGATGGGATGAGATGCTTCCAAGTAAACTGGAGCATGTAGATTCTCAATTCTACACATGACACATGTTTTCCAGGTTTTCATCATGGTACTTGTCCAAAGCACAACTATAGTGGTTTTCACTGAAGGATGATTTTTTTATTTTTACTATTTTCATGATTTGATTTTATGAAAGATCTTAAGTTCATGTTGAACTAGCTAGTGCTTTCAATGTAGATGCTTCTATCATAAGGTTCCATTGGTATCCCTCTTGAAGAATTTTCCTTTCCAAGATACGTGCACTTGAATGCAACTTTTAAGATTCTTGATCTGCTTTGTTGATACCAAGGTTAACTTTATCTTTGTGCGCACATCGCAATAGAGTCCATTTTGAATCCTTATGATGAAGGGTTGCTTCCAGTACATGGTCAATGTGAGAATTGGATATCATGCATGGAGGCGTGGATGGTGGAGTGTGTTTAGGAATAAAAGATGGATTGGTTGATAGCTTAGAACCTTCGACTCTCAAAACTTGGGAATATGAGCAATAATTGGTGAATACGAAAGTGTGCATGGAATTAGGACCAACTGCTTGATATACTTTGTACATCACTTGAGAAGCCTGCTTTTTCCTTTGTGGACATCTTTGATGGATTATTTTCCCTTTTTTATTTTTCCCCATAGTTTCTTTGACTAATGGAGTTTGATAGGGATAATCATTCTTTGTATTCTTTGGTATCCACTTGTATTTGATTTTTCCTTCATGCTTCACTACTTCTTTTTCTTTGATGATGTTTTTCATGCTTTGATTCAAATCTTTCTTTTTATGTTGGTCCCAATTCATGGATGGGGTGATGGGTGGATGAAGATTCATGACATGGTTGTTTGTAGTATTGGCATTGGTTTCATCATAAGAATCCTTCGTGCTCCCTTTGTTGACGTTTGCTTGAGATGAAGTTTCCTCCAATACTGATTAACCAAGACCTTGATACTTATGATTTCCAATAATTTACATTGGTTCTAGGATACCCTGTTCATGTAGGCCTAATCCTCTACCTTGATACTTCATCTGTTGAAAATTTTTATTTGCAATAGGATATGATTTATCTTGGAAGTAGGGAGCTAATCCTTCTCTGCTATGTCATGGATCTTCAAAGGTGATAGCTTCTTCATTGATAAGACAATTTTCCCTTAAAAAGGTGAGTGATCCAAGTTTATAAGTGATATGACCCTCCATAAGTGGGATAACTTCCAAATTGATATCTTTGGGTTGATTTTTTGAAGTATCAGATTTAATCAAATAAATTGATTAGTAAAGGAGATGATTCAGGATGAATTGGTGTTAGTAAGATCAGAATCAGGTGTGTAGGATCAAACTATATATTTTTTGTGTCTATAATAATAATATTACATTACATCATAAAGGTCTTCAACTAAGCTCCTAAATCAGTAAGATCTCATATTCATTTTAACTCTCCTCATTATTCCTCTCATGAAATTATGAAAGAAGGAGGCTCATTTTATTGAACTCTAAGCTAAACTTAGAAATAATATTATGTGACATACTACCTAACACCTAAATGTGATTGAATAGAATAAATATTTATTTTAACTAATCTTATTTGTCATACTACCTAACAACTAAATGTGATAGAATATAATAAAGATTAATTTTGATTCCTTTCTAATTTCATAATTATTTAACACATGAAAATAATTAATAAATCTAACCTAGAATAACCTTGCTATCTAAGTAAGTTGAAGTGCATGGTTGATTTAGGACCACACAAATAATTAGAGGGATTTTTTTATTAGAAAACAAGGTTTTTGACAAGGCCCTAACCACTTTGACAAAGAGAGAGATGTAGCAATAAGTACAGAGAAACAAAAATGAATAGACAAAGAAAGATACATGATAGAACAAAAAGAATAACCAAACAACAACCAACAACCAAGTAGAATTATGATAGGCCTACCAAAAACAAAGCATTACAACACCACACAACCAACACTAATCAAGATGGTTTAAGAACTTATTCCAAGGATTTATGTTGTATCATAATACAAGGATTCCTCTCCATGAATATTTTCATCTATTTTTACAAGGAGAAGACACAAAACCATTAACTAAACTAGCCAACCTCAAAGTGTCAACAAAGGAGACCAACATTGGTAAAGACAAAATGCCAGTAAAAACTTCATTTTGAAGCTCCTAAGAGGGGGTGATGTAATCTTCCACTACAACTACCATCTTTTCCTTTTTCTTCCAAATAAAGTGTTGTTTCTTATCCCTTAAGCGAGTAGAGGATGCATGAACCACTTTACCACAAGAATGAAAAATAACTAGAGAGACTTCATATTCAATTTGTTGCTCCCACTTACCAAATTTTGAAGATAAGGTTATCTTAGTGGGGATAATAAGGTTTTTATCCACTAACACACAAAATATAGTAGACAATAAAAACTTCATGGATTCAGTGATCTTATCAGTAGTGAAAAATTCCCCAAAATAATTAGCAATACTCATAAAAATCTTGACATAAAGGCAGCCCTGTAAAACAAACCCAAACGAGAAACTTAAAAGTGGTTGTCATTGGGTTGAAACTGTGAAACCACTTTTGAAGATAAAGGTCATTCAAGCCAAAAAACCAAGGGCCTTTGAGAAGGACCCTTGAAATATCTTCCACACAAGAAAAGGAAAAGAGAAAGAAACCATTGAATATAGTAGTTACCTCAACCTAATATTTGATCTTCCAAACCCAAAGGACCCATCTTCTAACATAAATATTGGGATAAATGCCGCAAAATCTCCCAACCAAAGAACTTTTAAGTCTATCCAAAGACTCAAAAAAATAGATTTATGAATATCAATTCAAAGTTGTCCATCCTCCATAAGAGAAACGGAACTTCCATAATTATCCTCACAGCCAATATCTACCAACAGTGTAGACGTGCCACCCACCTCCTTTGCATGAAGCTCATCCAAAGCATGGACAACCATAAGAGAGGAAGAAAAAGAAACCTAAAGAGTGCTCAAATTCCTAGTCTTGCAAACCATCCCATCAATGGGAAGCTCAACAATCATAGGGGTCAAAGGGGAAACAATAAGAACATGAAATTCAAAAGGAGAAGGTGGTGTAGTCATGGTAGGAGGGTTCTAGAAGGAACAATCAGAACCATGTAGTAATGAGTCAACATAGCTGAAATATCACAAAAATTTGATGTGTTAGGAAATCTCATTGAATTTATAATCTTATATGCAAGATAGGCCTCAAGGGTGAATTATCCATGGCTCATAGGCTTGTCGCAAGGGCTTTCAATAATACAACTGTCCAATAAGCCTTATTACATGCCCTCGAAGGGTTTATGCAAAAATGTAATTATCCTAAAACATCTAACTTAGAACTAATGATCTACAATGAATTATAATGCTTATAAATATGTTTATCAAGCTCCAATATAGGTCCACATCGGCCACAATAGTTAATAACCTGATAAATGATCATACATTAAAAGGTTGGCCTCAAAATATGGAAAGATAACTCCATACAAAAAAAATTAACTTACGAATCTCCAAGATAGGTCCCAATGAATCCAAGATGCTTGTATGATGTCCCATTAAGCTTTGCATGATCTGGAGTAAGTCCACACTAAGAAATCTAGACCAGGTCAGTGCAAAATGCTTTCACTAGTAACATAGTGAAATTTTGAGCATGATAACTTCCAATAGAGAAATGAAAATGATGTGAAATCTGGATATGTGATAGATGAAAATGTATAGGTGCTATATCCTGCTCTACGAGTTGAGAAATAATAATGTGATAAAATGTAGAATGAATTATTGAAACTTATATTGAATGCAAGAAAAGAAAAGAACTATTTTTGGTTGATATAGCATTGCTTTACAACCAGGGATGCTCCTGCATCAAACACACAAGATTGGAATTAAATTGAGTCCCTCGCTTTCCAGGGCTAAGAGGAAAACCAAGACATTCCATCTGACCCTAAGAAACCCATGATGTCCAAAATTTTCTCAATCTCCTCTAAAACTTGATGTGGTAACTACTCCTTCAAATCCACTTCATCACTACTACCACTTGTTTGTCCCTCATGAAACTCATATATGTCTGCAACATTGAAAATAGGTGATATACCCAATGTCTCTGGTAACTCCACTTCATATGCATTTCGAGAATCAGACTTCCTCAATATCTTACATGGTCCAAACTTCCTCATCTACAACTTATTGTATGCACCTAATGGAAATCTTGCATTCCTCAAATATACCATCACTTCATCTCCAACAACAAATTCCTTATGTCTCTAGTGCTCATCTGCCTTCTCCTTATACCTATCATTCATGTCTTATAAATTCTTCTAGACCTGATAATGTAATGTATTTATAAAATCTGCAAATTCTTTGTTGGGAAAATTATGTCTCAATTTCTAGTCTTGTGCCTTTGTCAGAAAAGACTTGGAAAAAAATGCATCATTTATGCCCTTACCGCTTTACCATGGCGGTTTGTTCATGCTTTGGCAGTACCACGGTGAGAAGGACTGGCATTCACCGCCTTACCATGTGCAGTGTTTTCCCTCACCGCAATGGTCGCGATAGGTAGCTCATTGTCTATCACGCCGGCTACCGCCGCACTGTGGGCAGTGATATGAGTCACCGCGGTGGCCACGATGTAACCATTGGCAGTTTGCTAGGGCGATCATCGCCCTACCATGGAGTGGCCTGGCGGCCTTCGTGGTAGCATGGTTGACCACTGGTGGCTTGTCAAGGTGGTCACTGCCCTACCGTGGGGTGGTCTGCCAACCTCCGCGGTAGCACAGTTGACCGTTAGCGGTCTAGGCAAGCGATCACTGCCTTGCCACAAAATTTTGGCAGTTAGGGTCTAGTAGCATGATATGATCACCTGCAGTCTGCCTGGCCATCACCGCCGCACTATGAGGAGTCTTGGAGAGCTTGGTGATAGCACAGGAAAGGCCGAGAGTGAGTCGAGTGGGCTCACCACCCTACCGCGATAGGGTAGAACAAGCTCAATGGTGGTGAAGCGAAAGTAAGAATGAGCTTGGTCAACCGAGCTTGATTGAGCTGGACCAAAAATTTAGAGTGGTAGGTGAATGAAAGGCTGACATGTGGCTCAGTGTCAATAATCTAGTTGGCTAAAAGCCAAAATTGTAAATTGCAATTATTGCAGGCCGATTTCTAGCTGGAAAAAAAACCCAATTAAGACATGAATTTATTGTCTGGGTGGCTCGATGCAATCTATGCAGATCAATTACTTGTTTGGATGGACATTGCAGCATGGAGCAAGTCATGGGATTGGTTGGAAAGTGTAAATGTGATGTAAGACTTGTACAGTCGAAGATATTATGTATGTAAATCAATCATAGGTTGACGGATGAGATTGTGGTTGTAAGCTAAGTCAAGGTTCATGGAAATCCATTGTATGCTATGAGCATTATAACTATGAGTGAACTTGAGTGTTGTTGTGAGCTGATTATTAGAGAGTGAAGACTGAAATTTATATGTAATTTTTTTATTATTGTAATACAAATTGTCTTTGCTTGGTGTGGTGGGCTTTTTACCTGAAAAGGTTTTCCCACATAAATACTTGT